>OV839566.1:14780246-15352746 GCA_929447395.1 Epistrophe grossulariae | reverse complement strand
TTTTTTTTTTTTTGTCATTTGAAAATTGTTGTGTTGTGTGTTGATGAATATTTTTCTGACAAGCATACATCAAAATTCAAGCGGAAACAACTCGTTCTCCTCTAGTACGAGTATAGAGTAGAAAGTTCATAAAATTCCGACTTGGTATGAACAATGTAAATTATTTTAATCTAATACATCATATGAAGTATTCTTCGCTATCGCTCATGTGCTTATGTGCTCCTTGGGGTTTGAGGGATAACACATAACATATGAAGGTACCTACAAGTAGAGGTGGGTATACAAAGACTCTTAAAACAAATTAACACAACATATTTTAAGTCTAACAATTGGAATAAATTTTACCATAATTAAGTGTGTAATGGGGTTCTTATATTTCAATTTCATATCTATTGTTGATTGAAATTTCAGTTCAAAACATTAAGGCGTGTGTTTCTGGCTTTATTATTATGTTTATGGAGTTTATGGCTAGGGGGTTTATAATTGTTATTCTGATGTATTTTATAACAATGGATACAAATTGAATACTTTTCTGAAAAGCCTTGAATAAGTTTAATATTTAATTAATTTAGTTTTTGAAAAAAAAAAACCATGGCACATGGGGAAAATAAAGAATATTAAAGCTTTCTAAACAAATACTGAGCAATCCATTGTTTGCAAGAATTTTTGGTTATTGATTTATGTAGGTACATACTTGTAAACAAAATGGTCAATAAAGATATATGAACAGCCCAATTAGGAAATAATCGCCGTAAAAATAGATTTTGGTTTATAGCCTCCTCATAGTGTTCTTAAGAAACTGTCAAAAGTTCCCATCGATTTGAGCGCGGCTAACAATTCTACGGGAGGCTGAAGGCCCCCAAATTGGTTTTTCAGGAATAACTCCCAAATGGTAAGTTGAACACAAAAATGTCAAGGACTTATTTGTAGCTTTGAAAATTAAAAAAATTAATATACTTTTTTTTTATAAAAATTACAGTTTTCGGAAGAAACCAATTGGTAGAATAAAGGGTTTTATTTTTCTATTATCGCCTAGTCGCTCAGCTTACAAATTATTCATTTTGGAATAAAATTAAATTTAAATAAAACAAAGTATTTTAGAGCCATCATCGAATTTTTTTATTTGTTTGAAAGACCTGTCGAGTGTGGACTGTGGATGCCATTATGTATTGAATAGAATAAAGGTCAAATGTCCGACGCGGCTTCTCTGGCATGGCGCGCATCTGAAATGTCCAATTTTCCATGACTCATGGCGCACATAAATCAGGCTGAATTTGATCGATGGCATGGGTTATGTTAGCTTTGAGGTTCGCGGTGTGGTTTGTGGCTTATTCACATACCTAGACCTGAAACTCCAGAAAACCCCACAAGAAAAAATTTAATGGAGTCAAATCCTACGATCTCGGTAGGCCAGTTGACATCATTTCCACGTGAGATGACCATGCCCTAGAATCGCTCAAGAAGAAATTCCAAATTATCGTGAGCACGTATAACATCCTTCCTGTTGGAACCACATGTCATTGGTGTCCAATTCAGGCCGTTGGCGATGATGGTTTGGCCAACGTCGTTCTCAAAGAAATATGGACCGATAGCAACGCCAGCCCAAAATCCACACGAAACAGTGACTCTTCTGGACGCTCTTAGATCTCATGTCTATTGGTATCGTCCCAAATTGAAGAATTATGTTTGTTGGGGTACCAACTCATCCGGAAATGGGTCTTATCGCTGAAGATGATTTTTCGATGAAAATTAGGGTCAGTTTCCAACAGCTCCAGAGCACACATCGTTAACTATGGTCGTTTACATTCAGCTCCTGGGTTAGTAGAATTTTGTACGGGTTGCAGGCCCAAGTCACGATGAAAAATTCGCTAAGTTGGAATCTGCGAAAAGCTTCGAGCAACGCGAAATCGACTGCCTCGGACTCTTCTACACACTCTTACTGGCGATGTTTTCGGCAGATCTTCCATTTCGTCGACGTACGGGTGTTAGTTGATCGTTTACTAAACCAGTGAACTCAAATTTATCTGCTACATTGTGAATAGTCCTCTTGGTAGGACGATTATGGCAACCGTGAAATGGGCGAAGTGCGCGGAACGTTGCCCGAAAAGCACATCCATTTTGTTAAAACAATTTTATCATTCACAATTTTATTTTTGAACGTTATATCCGTCCATGGTGATGATGCCAAAATAAATTGAATAAATGACAGCCAATTTGACAGATGTTGCTTCAACAATATGGCCGCTATCGATTGTCAAAAATTCGGAAGTCCCCATTGGAGGACCCTTTATATTATAGCCTTTAAAGTTCGTCCACACCAACGCAAATCTTTCGTGGCGACGACAAAAACAATAGTAACAACACGTGGTTGTCAATCAAAACAACACATTAGCCTAGTTCCTTTACTTTGAAACTCTGTGCATTTCTGTGAATTTCTACACCAAAGTCTGTCAAAGTTCATATAAAAAAAATAAAATCACGTAGAAATTCACACAAATGCACAGAGTTTTAAAGTAAAGGAACACACCTACTCTTATTATTGTTTTCGTTGTCGCCGCGACAGATTCGCGCATAGTGTGAATGAACCTTTAAATCATCGTTTAAATATTTTATGGTTATAATTTAAAAATAAGATGTCAGCTGTTATAGAATACTAGCCGATTATTATTTGACAGTTACTTCGCTAACTAAATAATAATAATTTACTTTAATTAAAAGACTTTAACCTTGAATGAAGATTATTATAATTCTATTAATAAGCTACCTAAAGGGGGTCAAGTATACCTATGCATGTTCTAAGGTATTTACAAAAGGACAATTACTCAAACTTTTGTTTAACTACATCTAAAACAGGTAGCTGTCATGCAACGATTTCGTTTTTTTTTTCAAATTTTCTTAAAAACCGTTCTAAAGATATTGATTGAACTTCAATCACACAAAGTGATTGTATAGGTAAACTGCATTTGAGTTTTTGCAAGGAAATTTGTTTCAAAATTGAATAATTAAGGACCTATAGTACCACTAAAAGGAGTCCGATAATTGCGGCCTGGTAGTCGTGAAATAGCCTATAAAATCTTAGTGGTAGCTCACTCAAGTGTTGTTGTTTCATTCAAATCTACAATATTAAAGTACTTATTAATATATGAAAATCCATGCATTAGTCTATTATAGGAATCTTTTAAATCGAGGAATTGAATAAGGAACAAGTCCAACCCTAACATATTTTTTAAAACCAAGTTAAAAAAAAAAAAACCTTACTTATATCAATTTTATTACTATCATTATATGACATTCTCAATAAAACCTACAATCTACAAGTACTTAAACTCTTTCATGATTTAAATTCTTCATTTCATTGAGTTTATGTATGTAGGTTAAGTATACCCAACAATCTTTTTCTCTAAAAAAAATGTCTGCGTAAAATTCAACTCTATTGCCCATGAAATTTTTCAAACGCATGGATAGACCCATTGTATATAAATTGTATATTTCAATGCTTTCTTTCTTTTTTTTTTTTGTTTCTAATCTACCTTTTGCAACGACCAAAAATAAAACCATTTTTATTTTCATTCCCGTTTAATTGGGTACAAATAAATATGTATGTATGTATGTAAACAGAAAACTCCTGCAAATATTTTATCTTCAAATCCTGAGAATTTGTTATCCCTTTTTTTCTGTTGTTGTGATTGTTGTTGTTGCTCTCCCTTTATTTTGTCTCATTCTCTAGGTATATATAATTCGCAATGTAACGCTTCATGCAACAACAAACACTGATGAAATTATCCAACCATTTTCAAATTCCTTGCCATGATAGCGAATATTATACATTTCTATATATATATACGTATATATATATCTACGCGATAAAAACAAGGACGACAAAAGGACATGAAAACCGAAACAAATTGCAATAAAACAGCCATAACACGAAATCAATCTTCTAGTACTTCAAGTACGAGTATACTTCTCACGGTTTTCGCCTTGACGGTGGCGAGGGGGCTTACGTGGGATCCTCCAGCAACCCAGCTGCAGGGTCTCACCACTAAGCAAAACCAACAAAAAACAGAGATGTACATCTAAGACAAATATGGACAATATACAAACGAACGAACAAATCAGAGTGGGGATATACGCTCAAGTGTCGACAGAGGTCACGGCTGTCGGCGAGGGCTTGGACTCGCGAGAGTCTAAGTCGCCAGTGACAAACTTTAACGCAAACGACGAACAAAAACTGACAAACACTAACGCAAACGAACAAAAACGACATAACTTAACAAGACAAACAAAAGCGCTGGACCTCACAGCTGCTCTTCTCCCTGCTCTAGATAGCATGGCTATCGACGGTATGGAGACCTCGGACGGACCTCCCTCTATAGGAAGTCAAACCGAGGACGAGCTGCTAGAAGGCTCGAATCCCGAAGAGACCACGCTGAAGCCTACTGCACCCCTCAAAGATCTCAAAGCTTCGAGGAAACGCAGTAACTACAGATCCTCTAAAAGATTCGTGAGTGCTATGAACGGAAAAGACCCGACCACCCTCAGTTCAAGAGACAAGGCTCTCTTGAAAAAACATAAGAAGTTGGTGAGGAACTTTGAGCGTCAGTCGGCAGCAGCTGCCCCTGAATCCATTGTCCCTTCACAACAATCGATCACCAAAAAGCTGGACAGCGACAGAGCAATTGCATCCACACCTGGTTCTATCCCTAAAAAGATAAACCAAGAACAGGCTGTAATCAACTCTGCTGCTCGTCCCGGCTCGAAAACGACACAGGCGACGCCTAATAAGAGGCAGCAGACAAAAACTAAATCGAACCCGAAAGGGAACGAGGCAGCACAAGTCGGCAACTCTTATGGGACGAAGCCAAGTACGTCTAAAAGAGCTAGATCGGAGGAGGCAGCCAAGACTGAAGGTGCTAAAAAACGCAAGACCAACAGTTTTGACACCACCCCGATTGATCTGCAGATAGCTATCATTAGTCGAGACAACCCGGATGGGAAAATCACGGCAAATAACTGGCTACTTGTTGAGAACGAAATCCTCAAAGCCATGATGGCTACATCTGAAAACGATAGTTTTGATGACTATACTTTCGATGGAGCTGGATGGCGAAAAGGTGTGAAAGTGGTTTGCTGTGGGGACCGGAAATCTCTGGAGTTCCTCACTCACATCATCACCAACATTGGTGAACTGTGGGAGGGAGCTTCTCTAGAGATTCTTCCCGTCACGGAACTACCCCTTCGCCAGCAAATTAATATATGGATTCCTCCTCCTGCTACGCATGAGGACACATCCATAATTAAACTGCTGGCTAACCAGAACAAAGAGCTCTCCGTGCTAGACTGGAAGCTCCAGTCTTCTAGGAAGAGTCCTAGTGGGGAAGGAAAGGACCTCTTGTTCATTATTGACAAGAAATCTGACCTTCTTCTAAAAAGCAAAAAAGACGTGTTGAGGTACGGTCTTGGAACCGTAAGGGTTAGGAGGCATGGGGGCAAAGGGGAGTCAAAAGCTGCTGGTGGTGCAAATTAATTTGCATCACGCCAAAGCAGCAACGCACGACCTAATGCTCTACATGTCTCAAGAAAACGTGGATGTGGCCTTAGTCCAAGAACCATGGCTCCGAAAGAGTCAGGTCCGGGGATTGAGGTCAAAGAACTACAACCTTTTCTGCTCCACGTCAGATGGTACTATAAGAAGTTGTATTCTAGTGAAAAAGTCAATTAATGCTTTCTTTTTATCTAGGTACAGCAACGAGGATAATGTGGCAATCAGCGTTGAATCCAAGGAAGGAAACTTCGTCTTGGCATCAACGTACATGCCGTACGATGAAGAAAACCCTCCAGCAAAGATAGTCCGCGACCTTGTGGATTACACCACGACACGACGGACACCTTTTGTGATGGGATGTGACGCCAACGCCCATCACACTCAATGGGGGAGTAAGGACATCAATAAAAGGGGTGAGTTACTTTTTGAATACATTCTCTGTTCTAACCTTATTTTACGTAATGAGGGCGATCATCCAACATTTCGCAATAAGAATAGGGAAGAAATTCTAGATCTCACTCTTACGAGTAATACTGATAAAATCTCTGTAGGAAATTGGAGAGTCTCACCTCAGGAATCCTTTTCGGATCACTTTAGGATACTCTTTACTTTAGACAGAAACACAAATGAGGAGAAAATTTTTAGAAACCCAACTAGAACAAAGTGGACAGAATATACAAAATGGTTGAACGAATGTATCGATCCACCAAAGGAGGACTCGATCTCGACAACTTCAACCATTGACACAGCTGTCCACATCCTTACTAGTAAAATGAAAACGGCCTTTGAAAAACACTGCCCTATATCTCGTAATATTAAGCCCACTAACCCACCATGGTGGAGCAGTGAGCTTAAGAAACGAAGAACAGGGGTCAGAAAACTCTTCAATAAAGCCAGACTGAGCAAATTAGAAATAGACTGGAATCTATATAGAGCCGAACTTAATTCATATACCAAAGAATTAAGAAAGGCCAAGAGAGATTCATGGGCTAGGCATTGTGAATCCATTGAGAACACAAGTGAAGCGGCTAGACTTCGAAGGATCCTCGCATCCAACCCCACGACTCCGGGATACATTAAACATCCCGATGGATCGTGGTCGAACTCGAGCCAAGAAACACTTGAACTCTTCATGGAAACACATTTCCCTGGATGTATAAGTCCTGATGACTCAGGGCATACACAACCAGACTCTCTATACGCTGATCAACCAGTACCAGACTTGGAACAGGTTATCACAGATCAGAAGATTATGTGGGCAATAAACTCGTTCAAACCCTTTAAATCAGCTGGACCAGACGAGATTATTCCGGCATTTCTTCAACATGCTCTACAGATAATCACCCCATGGCTTAGGGTTATCTTCAAAAGTTGTATTAAACTAAGATACGTCCCTATCAGCTGGAGAAAAGTCAGAGTAGTCTTTATTCCGAAAGCCGGCAAACCGACACACTCGACTGCAAAAGACTACAGACCGATTAGTCTCTCTTCGTTCCTCCTCAAGACACTGGAGAGGATCATTGATCTGCATGTAAGGGACCTCCTCAATCCAAACAACTTGTGCAACTCCCAACACGCTTACCTTAAAGGTAAGTCAGTGGAGACCGCGTTACACGAGGTTGTTTCACAAATTGAGAAAAGTCTCGAGCACAAAGAATACACCCTGGCAGCATTTTTGGACATCGAAGGGGCGTTTAATAACGTTAAAACGGAGTCCATTAAATCTGCTCTGGAAGAGGTTGGAGTTGAATCTGCCATCGTGGACTGGATTTATTCCATGCTCAATGGTAGAATCTTAAACTCGCAACTTGGGAACACTATTGTCGAGAAAACAGTTGCAAGAGGCACACCACAGGGAGGAGTAATCTCACCTCTGCTCTGGGTCCTCGTTGTTAACAAAATTCTTACAAAATTTAGGAATAAGGGCATTAAAACTGTGGCCTATGCAGACGACATAGTAATCTTGATATCAGGTAAATATCTTACCACCATCAAAGATATTATGGAATCTGCGCTTAAGGAACTATCCTTTTGGGCAGCACAACACGGTCTCGGGGTTAACCCTGCAAAGACCGAGCTAGTTCTGTTCACGAAGAAAAGGAAATTAGAGGACTCCACTCCTCCCAAACTTAACGGAATTCCTCTGAAACTTTCCAAGGAAGCTAAATATCTTGGCGTAATCCTTGATTCGAAGCTAACCTGGAAACGGAATACAGAGGAAAGAATGAAGAAGGCAATTTGTGCTTTCTATACATGCAAAAAAACATTCGGTACACGGTGGGGAATGCGACCGCAAGTCATCCATTGGATGTACACGGCGATCGTTCGACCCATCCTCACCTATGGATCGATTGTATGGTGGAAGGCCGTAGAAAAGATTAGCTATCTCAATAACCTTAACAAGGTACAGAGATTAGCCTGTATAGGAATAACAGGGGCACGGAAGTCTACACCACAAGCAGGACTGGAGATCATTCTCAACCTTCCAGTCCTGGACGAATACATTAAGGGGACAGCAGCCAAAAGTGCATTTCGACTTAAAGAAATGGACTCTTGGAAGCACAGCACTTATGGTCATGGGTCTATCTTGAAAAGATATGACGATCTTGATGTGACTACTGACTACGTACCACCCGTTATAGATTTTAGGAAAAACTTCTCCACTTTAATACCCGAAAGGCATGGTTGGGAACCCAACTCACTACTCGGTGAACAGGGTATACCTCTCTACACTGATGGGTCAAAAATGGAAGAAGGAACAGGAGCTGGAGTGTTTAGTGAAGCTCTTAATATTAGAGAATCATATAAACTACCAGATGAATGTAGTGTCTTTCAGGCTGAGATTTATGCTATTGAAAAGGCAGCCGAAATAGTTCACAGGAAGAAACTGAGCTCTTCAGAGATCACATTCTTCGTGGACAGCCAAGCTGCTATCAAAGCGATAGCCAGTGAGACTATAAGATCCAAGGCAGTTGCAAAATGTCGAAATACACTGAACAATATTTGTTACTCCAACCAAGTCAAACTCTGCTGGGTCCCTGGACATAGCAATATAGAAGGGAACGACAAAGCAGATGCACTGGCAAGGGAAGGGTCAATGTCAAATAGAGACAGTCGTAGCCAATCAGACACGAGACCGGATGTTCCGATTGGCGTGATCAAAAGGAAGATAGACCTAATAACGAAAGAGAAAATCAACAACTCCTGGATATCCAGGAACGATTGTGACATCTCTAGAAGTTTATGGCCTCTAATCAACGAAAAAGAAACTCAGTATATTCTATCGCTGAGTAAAAAGAATATTAGAACCCTGATAGGTGTACTAACGGGACACTGTGCCATTGGCACAATGGCCACTAGATTTGGTGTATACGCACCCGATTTCTGTAGGAGCTGTCAGGATGTTGAGGAAATAGAAACCATTAAGCACCTGCTCTGTGACTGCCCCAACCTCCAAACAAATCGCCTCCGTTACCTTGGGAGCAGATTTGTTGGAGAACTGGACGATCTAGCGCAGGTCTCAATGGCAAACATGAGGAAATATATTGATGGTACGGGCTGGTTCGTAAATGACCCAGTCTATGTGAACCATTAGTTTAGTTGTTATCTCTGTTATAGGGGATCACAATGGACCAACAGGCCCCCGTGTACGCACAGCCTCAGGGCTGGGCACGCCCCTCCTAACCTAACCTAACCTATACTTCAATAAAGACCCACAACAAAAAAAAAAAAAAGAAAAAGAAACGAGAATCATCAGCTAACAACAACTGTCATCCTGAAAAGCCGACAAGTCCAAAATGTAGATAAAAAAAAAGGAGACATTCGAGTTGATGATTTTTTTTTTTCTTCTCCAATGAACGAATGAATCTTGAATTTAAGTCTCTTCCTTGTTATAAGATACATAAAACCATGAAAATAAAAGTCAAATAGCTTCATATACTCGTATATATATAGCAACAACTTCATTGACGGAAATTCAAAGAGGATTTAAGAACTTTGAATTTTATTACTAATGCTTAACATTTTTTTTTTTTTTTTTTTTAATTAGTTACTCGTTTTAAAAGGACCAATGATATACTTCATATCGCACTAGAATAGACAATTATTTTGTGAATTAAAATAAGATAAGGTAAATAAAACAAGAATTTCAAGTGTACAAGTGGTAAAAATTTTTGTTTGTTGTTTTTGACCAAGAAACTATAAAGTTTATTTTTTAGAGTGTTTTAGCCCTAGACTATGCAATAAAGTTAAGAATAGATGAAAAATTATGAAAATAAAATCAATGAAAAATTATTTAAGAATATTGTCCATGTACCGTCAACGGGCACCTAGTCAATGCATACAAAATACAAATATTTTTCATCACATACGAATGACGCTAATCAGGCCATGTTGTCCCAAAATATCGAAACAACGCGTTGACACTTTATAGCTATTGAAGTAGTCCGGTATTACACGGCGCGTGTTTAGCCTCGCCTGAATGAAGTGCAAAAGAGAAAGAAAGAACGAAAAGATGAAACAGAAATAAATCTATCTGAACACGCACGGATAGAAATTTCCTGGCGTGTTTTTGACGTTTCTCTTTCTATACTCTTTCTTTGTTTTTTTCGATTTGCTTTATTTCATTTTAGATGTTGATGAATGAGCACAAATTAAAATGGCTGAGGAATTCAAATGGAACAAGGAATTAACGTCTGAGCTCATTTTGAATTATGAAATGCACCCAATTCTCTACAATCCTTGCCATCCGGAATCTGTATACAGGGTCAAAAAAGGCAGACGCCTTTGAAAGTTTGTTAAATGCACTGAAGCCTTTTGATCCAAATATAATAATGGATGCAATTAACATTAACAATAATTACCGCCGTGTCTAGTAAATTTGTTGGAGCTTCGGCTTCCATTTTTGTTATCAAAATTAATTTTTTGTTGAATCTAACACTGGGCAAAGAAGATAAAATGAAAAAAATCTGTCAAATAAACACGCGCGTCACGGAATGAATGTTCAAAAGAAAATAACCAAGAGTTGCGCGTTAAACTCACGTAATACATGACGTACAGCTACAGTGTCAATGAATTCAAAACATTAAGAAGTTCCAAAAATTCATACATATTTCGTTTTCCTCTTTGCGATGACATTTGGAAGAAAATATATGTACGTCAAAATACAATTCTTCCTCTATCTGTCAATTAAAATTTAGTGTCAAATTTCATAGAAGGATGTATACGATGTTGATAGATTAAAAATCATCTACAGAAAAAATTAAATTTTATTTATTGCTCCTAACAAATTTTAATGCATACTTTCCGGTCGCGATTTGATCCAATATATTTTTGGATTAATCTGTTTTTGATTTCAGAATCGAATCCAGAGCAATTTTGCCTTCTTTCATCAGAAGAAGTTTTATTATAAAGAGTTTCACAAGCTTATGGATTACCAAAAAAAACGCCACTAATATTAAATACCCTATTAAGATACTATACCGAATATTTCAAATTATGTATATCAAGTAATAAGAAGATCCATGTAGTCTTCATTGACGGTGTTCACACTGCCTCCGCCAACTTTTTTTTGACGTCTCTGTACCTTTTCTCATTTCGTGGCGAGAAAGAGATTCCTTTCTTGGCAGCTGTTGGCCACATCTTTCTCGCCATGAAGTGGGAGTGGTATAAGTATACAGAGACGTCAAAAAATTGCCGCTTTAAGCAGACCAATGTTAACACCATCATTGACGTGCCAAAATATTCAGCAGTGTCAACTCAAGGTTGGCCGCACTGTCACTTTTTAGAATAAACTAAATTTTTTACATTTACTACGCAGTTTATGTAGTTAAACGTAGTTAATGTTAAATGTAAGAAAATGAAACAAATTGTACCACACGTAGTTTAAAATGTCAAACGATCTGTCAGCTGTCACTTTGAAGTTTAAGTTGTAATGTTCTCTTTTTTATTATTATCTAGATTAGACTATGTACTAAGGAGACTTAACAATTTGTTTTAAATAAGACGTGTAGTTTACTCAATTAACTAAGTGTAATTAATGATGTAGAAAATGTTGTGTAGTTAATTCGGCCAATCCTGAACTGTCAATGTTGAAAAATAGTCAACCTATACTGCTAAGCAGTCTGTTAATTCGTTCTAACTGCTTTGATATGAGACTTTTTTACTACACGGTCAATGAAAATAATCAACGCGTTTAACTCATATGACGGTGTTCACATTGGACTTTTTCCTCCGAATTTTTTTTGACGTCTATGAATACTTATCTCACTTCCACTACATGGCGAGAAAGAGGTGGACAAGAAAGACATCTGTTTTTCGCTATGAAGTGGGAGTGAGAAAAAGTAAAGAGACGTCAAAAAAAAGTCGGCAATGGTAGTCCAATGTGAACAACCTCTAAAAATTGTGCAACCGTTACGATTTTGATATCGTTTTTAAACTGAATTTAACGTCATTTTGAAGTCTGAAAGTCTGAGATTTCCGTTGACCGTCTAATCGTAGCTTTATAGATTTTTCACTCGATCATCAAACTCTTTCGATGGCTTATAGACCAATTAAGATATCAGTTTGTATCTATACCGCTCAAAAGTTTGCTGACAAACAATGACAATTCTTTTTCTAAAAAAAGAATATATGTAATTGGCGCGTTCAGAAATGGGATCTCAGGGATTTTTCTCATCTCAAGAAGTGAATTAACGAATACAAGATTTTTTCCTCAGAATTTTAACAGCAAAGCTGAGAAATTTGGCTGAGGAATCCTGATCATTTAACTAAAATTGCTGAAATATGTGAATGAAATCTCATTTTCCTGAACATGAGTAATTATTTTATTATTGACTTCACCGACATTTGTCAAGGGGAAATAGTAAATATTATTTTTTTTGCAGAAATAAATAAAATTTCATCGTTGTTTGAAAGGATTTTTGATTGTTGCCATCCTTCAATGGAATTTGACAATTTATGGCTTAAGATATCAAAAAAAAAAATGAACCATATTTTAACGTATGCATATTACGTTGTTTAAAATGTCACTCGAAAACCTTAAAATAACATTTTTCTGGAGCAATTTATTAAAACTTCAAAATGTTCATATTTTATAGATGTTTTTTGAATATAAAAACGTCGTAGACATTCATTTTTCTATGAAATTTGACAGTTTATGACATGACATGACAGATAGATAAAGAACTATATTTTGATGGATATAGAGTAAATTGCTTTTTTACTGGTCGGGAAATAAAATGGCATTTTTTGTTGTCACAATGTCTTTTATTCATTGACATTGACACTAATTTTTTTCTTGAAAGCGTTTTGGGAATTATCACAAGTTTAACAATAGGAAGCGCAGGTAGTTCCATAGAATTGCACAACAAAAACTCATTTTTCTGTGTTACTTTTAAGGCAGTTTACAGTTGTTTCAAATCGTGGGTGACCACTAGTCATAATAATCACTCAATAATATTTTCGTATATTAAACTACAGGCATCCACATACATAATTATGCCCACAAATCAAAATGAACTTAATGATGATGCAAAGCTGAATTTGATAATTTAATTAAATACTTAAATTATTGCCATAATTCAGTATTTGTACAAATTATTATTATTTGTGAAATATTATCAAAGTGTTTAGTCTAAATTACATTCTATTTGTCATTCGGAATATAATATATGTATTTCAATGTTCACCAGGTACAAGTTCATCAATTGAAGAGATCAAATAAATTCTATTTCTATATGGACTAAGGACTTGGTATATATACGAGTAGCTTGATTGAAAATAACACTTGACAGTAAGTATATACGCTGGCTTGTCATCGTACTCTCGATTTAACAAGCTTACCAATTACTCTATTGACTAATTGGTGTTTAATTAAGTTTATAGCTCATTAACGAGTATATACGCAGTAGGTACTCTCAGCTCTCTCTGTGCCTTTAGAGTCATAGAATAGAACGTAAGCCGCGATGAACTGGGTCAGCCAATAATAGCATAAGATGAATTGAGAAGAAGTAATCTTAAGTGAATTGAGTTCTTAATTAAAAAAGTTCCAGTGATAAAGAAGCCTAAAAATGTTAATGCGATTATTGGATTTGTCTGTCTGCATAAACAGCCAAAGCCTTTTATTGATAAAGGATTTTCTTAAAATTTGATACTCTCTCTTTTAACATGAACTTGAAATTTGTAGGTAATGAAGGTAAACCTATTTGTATTTTGTTCTAGCTTTAACAAACAGTTATCATTTGTTATTTTTAAAATTATTTTTTAGAATAGAAAACAAACAACTCAAGCTATTTTTGGAAACAAACTTCAAAAAGATAAATTGATGTAAACGATTTTAATGAAATGATTTAGTTTAGTGGGCTTTAGGACCTAAAGGTCCTAAAGTGACAAAGGTCACTAAAAAAATCATTTATTCATTTATTGATTTTAATGAAATCGATTTTTTACAGTTGTTTCATTCGTCCACATTAACCCACAATTATCTATAACTTAAGGCAATGGACGGATTTGGTTCCAAATTGATATATCATGCATTCAATCAATATGACTGTTGCCTATAATATATTATTATATTGTTCCCTGAGGAAGAGATACCGTTAAGAATTAAGATATAATTGAAATCAATATTAGCGAATTTTAAATTTCTCTATAAGAGGTTATTATCAAAATTAAGTGAGTTCGTCATACTGTCGCGTGCGTTGCGTTGGTTTGTGCGGTTGTACGTTTGTGACCTACATGGTCAAAGTGGGGTACATGATTAATTCTACAGTTGGATTGCCTGCTGAAAATATCAGATATTTTCATGAGATGAAAATATTTATAACAAAACAACACCTTTGTGAACTACCTTTCAAATCAATTTCTATAACAAAAGTTGTTGTTACCGTTTGGTGGTTTTTCCTTTCTTAAAACAACTTTATTCCGTAAACAATGAATTTATCCCAATATATTCACCAGAAGTTAATAATTAAAAAAATTGATTATAAGACAAATACATATTTAAAAATTGTTACATATTTTTTATACCGATTCAAAATATCTCAAGTCATTCAGTCCCTAAAAAAAATTGGCGTTTCGTCACGGCGATCTCACTTGGACGCATCAGTTGACTAAAATGAGAACCTTGTTAATATGGAATTTTTGTTAAGTTAAGTTCATCTTACATTATAGACTTCGAGACGAATGTCTAGAGTGAACTATATCCATAAGAGGCTAGAATTTCTTATTATGTATTTAAATTTGAAGTTTTTTTTTTTTTTTGTATACCCAATTACAATTTCTTGAACATTTTTAGGAAAAACAAAATTCGGGTGGTATGTGCTAAAAGTGTTATACTAGGTGCTAAAATTCTTATACTAGTGACCTTGAAAAAATTTAAAAAAATCATTAAAAAAAATCTATGCCTGAGCAATTTCCGAATATAGCTGACCTTTTATAAGTACATATAAAATAACCTTTCAGATGGTATGCATTTTTTTTTTGCGAAATTCCACAAATGAAGTGCTAAAAGTCTTATACTAGTGATCTGGAATTTTTTTTTAATTCATAAAAAAAAATCTATAGCTGACCAATTTTCGAAACTATAGCTGACCTTTTATGAGGATTGAGTTACCTTTCAAATGGTATATATTTTTTTCGAATATCCCATAAAATAGGTGGTAAAGGTACACGCCACCTTGGGACAAAACTTTAAAAATTAATAAAAAAAAATTCAAGGATGACCAATTTCTGAAACTAGATGACCTTTTATGAGGATCGAGTTACCTTTCAGATATCCCACAAATAAGGTGCTAAAGGTACACGTGACCTTGTATGACCTTTAAGAAAATTAAAAAGCTATTAAAAAAAATCTATAGCTGACCAATTTCTGAAACTGCCTGAGGATTAAGTAACCTTTCAGATGGTATATACTTTTTCGAATATCCCACAAATGAGGTGCTAAAAATCGTTATGACCTTGAAAAAATTTAAAAAAATTATTTAAAAAAATATATGCCTTTATGACCTTTTACTGACCTTTTAAATTGCATACTTGTTTCTTATAAATTTTTTTAAATTCATAAAAAAACCTATGCCTGACCAAATGGCCTTTCAAATGATATACTTTTTTGTGAATATCCCATAAATGAGGTGCCAAAAATCGCTAATGACCTTGAAAAAGTTCAAGCTTGGATTACATGTTTTCCAAGCCTGACCAATTTCTGAAAACAGCTGACCTTTTATGACCAATTAGTGGCCTTTTAGATGACATACTTTTTTTATGAATATGCCATATATGAGGTGCTAAGATCCCGGAGGCACGATTATGTGCTATTCAACCATATTTTTGTCATCGTGGTGATGTTGTCGTGAGGAAGATTGTTGAAATTCTTATAAACCTTGCTGATCTTATGTCCGAAGTTCATTTATATATTTTGGAAATATAGGTATTAAAACGTATTGAAGTTGCTTCCATTTTCCTGTTCTTTCTTAAAAACTTTCAGTTCAATTCATACCGTGTTCGACCTCACGAACTGTAAGAGCGCTAAAAACTACCGAATAAAAACAAAATCAATAAAACTTATTGAAAATATCCAACGCTGTTAAATGTACATAGGTACATCAAAATGTTCTAATCATATAAAATTTCAAGGATGTATGTATTTTTTTTTTACTGAAGTTGAATCACCCTGTATCTGTTCTTATATTGTGTTTACAAATTTTAAAAATATTCTATTTGTATTTTCATACATATTTACATTATATTATGAATGTATTTCGTTTACCATCACAAAGGTAGGTACCTAAACTGACAAAAAAATCTCAAAATATTTGTTTAATGTTTGTCGACCTTCATTATAAATACCTTCCGTGTGTAGCTATTTGTCAATAAAAGAAGAATTTTTTTTTGAGTGAAACAACTCGAGATCCAGCATAAACCCTTATATTTGTTTTGTTTTTTATTTTTTCTTTTACCCGGAAACAGATATTAAAAAAATATAATATGCCATCACCATCACTCATATTATGTAAAAATCCTTTTACCCGAAACGAAACGCTGTTCATTTCCTTTCAACTGTATTTTTTTCTGTCGATGTATGCTACCTTCACAGTAAAATGCTTGTTATAGTCCAATATAACATTTAAAAATAAATTAATTATTTTAAACACTATACCTAACTATGCCACATATATTAACATTAACAACACACACACAGACACATTTAAAATCATAAGGTATATCATACACCACTTACCCCACCAAACACCCATCATCATGTGCTGTATTGTAAATGTACATACATATGAAGTGGAGCTAAAAAAGTTAAATTAATTTTTTTCCAACAGGATGTAGTATATGGCTGTTTATTTTCACAAACAAACCAAAAGAGGGCTTACCTTTCACGTGTTCTTAGCGTCACTCTGTCATATATTCACTTATTTATGATATTAATTAGCACAAAAAACAATAATAAATATGAAAAAAAAATGTCCTTTTTTCACAAAGGACTGGCTGATGGTACAAAAGTTTGTTTTTTATTTAAAAGACAAAACAAAATATTAACAAAGTAGGTATAAGCACGATGACGGAAAAACACAAAAAAAAAGGACTCCCAGGACAGGGACCCGGACCAACAACATACATTCACGGCTTCACCACCATCACCCAGCCATCGGGACTGTCAGAAACAATGAAAATTACGCAAACACCCATAAGAACCAGGCCATCTGTGTAAACTGTGTGCTCGCAGAGTAACAATAATGCCGTATGTACCGCGGTACCTACTCCTATGTGGGTATAAGTGTTTGTCAGGATTCGCGTTATGTCGTTTGTTTACATTTTCCGTCCGTTCCGCCCCTTGTGTGATGTGTGTGCGGTTGCACTCTTTGACAACAGAACCAGAGCCAGCAACAGCAGTGAGTAGGGTAGAATAGTTGTGCCAGAGAGTCAGGATGACAGAGTTGGGGATATATAGGGCACAGGGAATCCTTTAAGCTTTTAGTGGCGAAAATTATCCACATATTTTCAAATTTTAAGGAAATGCATCATATTTAATCACGCCTTGTGGTATATAAGGTGGGGACATGGGACATCAGGAGCTACATGCGGAGTAACTCAGGATGAGGGTGTGGTGCTGGTGCATGGTAGAAGGACGTTTTTACGCTCCAATACGGTTGCTTGTGACGTTAATTAAAAAAACATAGGAACGGCAAAACAAAACAAAAAAAAAATACTTGATTTTCACGTATCATTATGGTAGTAGTTGTGGAGGACATGAGTGCATCAGTTAAAGATTCAGCTATGGAGCTGTTAAAATGGAAAGTGCTCGTTGCCAACTCAGGGCACCCGCATATATACCTATACCCGAGTGTCCTTTTGGATGCAGGTACCTTGTACCTGTATAAATCACATATGCGTATATATAATATGAGATAGGGATTGATAGAATATAGGTAGGTATGTGTTTGATGTCATTCAGGTACGGATGTACGTAATTTAGTTGTCAGTTTCATGCGTGGAGCATGCGGGATCTATAGCTATAGGTATAGATAGACAGCAATATAGTGGTGGCGGTGGGGCAAAAGTCAGTTGAGCATGCATTTTCATGAGGCATAAATGTATAATTTAAAAAATATCACAGCTGCAGGCAGTCACAAGACTACATACATAAATGCATCAGCTTGTATATGCATTGTGTGTGCATGTTATGTGTGTTGTGCTGTGTTGAGACTTGAGAGTGTAAATTAATGATATTCTGCAGATGAGTGTATGAAAACTGAATATGGCAAAAGGATGTCAATGGCGCGGGCAAAATTCTCATTTAGCTTGAAGATGGTCCATAAAATGGATAATTGCCAACCTTGTCGTCAGGAAGAAAGCACTTAAATAAAAACTTTTTCCTTTTTTTTGGGATATTAATATCAAAATTTAAGTTAAGCAGCAGCAGCAGTCTTTCTGGTAATAGATATATAAGTAAGTCGGCACCTATATCTATTTATAAAGTTTGTTGGAGACGTGGGAAAGTAGATAAAAAGTTTTAATAAAACGTTTTGTAAGATGATGTGCAATTTAATGTTGCGCGTCGTGCGTCGTTGTGAAAGTTGAAAAAAGAAAAACATTTCAATCATATTATATAAATAGAGGTACCTAGGTACTTGGGTAACATAATTAATTTTGAGTGATTTTCTGTAAATTTCTCGTTAATGTTTTTTTTTTTTTTTTAATCTGAAGTTCAATATCAACTGTAATTTGAGCTATAGAGCCTAAAAGAATGGATTGATTTTCTTCAAATTTGGTACATAGCAGTCATTCCCTTGATGAGAAGTTCGATTTTTATTTTTTGGTTGGGAAATATTTGAGTTATTCCATGTAGCTTTCTAAAGACTCCATCGTTTTTGTTAAAATTTGACAATACGGAACGCGTCTATATAGTTTATACAATATTAGATTTAAAATTTTTAACAATTATTTATTTAAAAAAAAAAAAAAATGTTACTAATACTTAGGGGCGGACTGGGCCACTGGGAAACCGGGATTTTGCCTGGTGGGCCCCTAACATAGGGAGGCCCCCAAATTACTCTTAGTAAACCTTATATTCTATAAGTTTTTAAAGTACTTTCAGTTCATTTAAAATAAAGCTTTCACACAAAATTTCAAGACCGCCGAAAAAGAATAGAAAAGTATGTGAGTATTTTCGAAGTCTCTACCGAGACAACATCAGTTATAAAATTTGTATTACAAGAATAAAAAGGACCTACCTAATGTTATCAAAGATCTAGTTAAATTTTTTTTTAACTTGAACAAATAATACAAATTTCGGAGCAAACTATTTTTGGCTTCAATTATACAACGATAAAATGTGTTATTATTTTTCACTCCTTCTGCTCATTTTACTATTTCGTGGCCCTTTTTTTAAAGTCCCGAGAGTCCCTTTGACTCCCAGTCCGATCCTGCTAATACTTACTTATTTAGGTCCTCGGACTTATTACGTCCGTGAGGTTTCCCTTGCGGGACACATACTCCTACGTGCCATCGTGTTCGATTTCTGTAAATGTATCTGAGCTCTCTCCAACTCTTTGCCAGTTCTGCTGATTCCTCTTCAACTGTTCTTAACCAAGTACTTCTAATCGCAATGCACTCGTCGCCTTTTCAAAGCGTGTGGCCAATCCACAGCCACTTGCATTTTTGTATAATAAAATCTATGGGTTCCTGACCTGTTTTTGCATCAAGGTTATCATTGGAGATACAGTTGAGCCAGAAATCAAGATACGTCCCAGACATCTATAAACGAACGTCTACAGCTTTCTTGTGACAACGGGTGTGACTTCCCAAGTGCTTCGAGCATAAAGCAGCATGGCTTTAACATTGGATCGGAGAAGTCGTAGCTTGGTCTTTAAGCTTATATTGAGTTATTTCTCCATATTTTGGATAGTATCCAGATCGCAGCCTTTTCTTTCCCAATTCATTTGTTTTTATACAGTTCAGTTCAGCCACCCCGCCAGTAGAAACAATACTCTCAAGATATTGGAAATTCTCTACCATCACTACTGGTTGTCCCGAAATATGTACTTCGAAAAATTATAAAATTCCAAGGCTGATCCTTTTAGTTTTCGCCGTATTGATCCTTAGCCCCTTGATTTTAACTTCTCTCCACACTTAATGTCATTTTATGGAGATCCATGATCCTATGAGAGATTAAGCATATTCGTCGTCCGCGTAGTTCAGATTTTTGAAGTGTGATTGCAAAGTCCTCTGAATTCCTCCATTTCCAGTCTGATAGAAACAGTATTGATGACAGTACAGCCTTGCCTAACTCCACATTCGACTTCAAATTCTTCTGACAACCTTCCTTTATACAAAACGCGACATTTGGATCTATAATATTATGTAGTCTTAATAATAGTAAATCTGTTCATCTGCTATACCTGCCCCTCCTGCGCAAAACAAGCGAAAAAAAATTCTCTATTTATACTATCGAACGCCTTTACGAAATCGGTGAACAGCAGGTAAAGTAGTGATCGATATTCAACGCACTTTTCGATGATGACCCGCAAAGTGTTGATGTGGCCCACACAGGAAGATCCACTGCGGAATTTTGCTTGTTTGGCGTCGAGGTAGTCTTCGAGGTGGTGTTTTATTCACTCCAATAACATTCTTGCTATTATCTTGGCTACTGCAGATAGCACGCATATTTCTCTCCAGTTTTTGCACTGCGTAAAGTCCCCTTTATTTGGGGAGCTTGACAATCATTCCCCTTTTTTCACTAGTCAAAAAATTCTCATTACAGAAATAGGGTGTTGAGTTTTTATTGTGAAGATCCCCTAATTTTTGAGTTATTTATACCTACAGTTTCTTAATAGCTTGACCGTTTTTGTTAAAATTTGGCAATCTGGTAGTCCCAAACAGTATTGCATTTCAAAATTTAAAGGTTTTTTTTTTTTAAATAAAAAATTAAATAAAACTACAGAAGCAAGTTCGTGCGATTCAGTCACGGATATATTTTTTTTTTAACTTTATTTGTAAGCATCTTTAATAGCTACTTTCCTTTTTTTTTAATCTAAATACTAGATCTATAAATATCTATAATTTTTCAAATTCAATTTTTCTTCTATGACAATATATTTTAACACACACAAAAAACTACAAAATAAAAAGGCAAAAATAATAATCCTCATAAAGTAAAGAAACCCTGAGCTGCCAAAACCCTTCTTAAGAACGCACATTCATATTTAATCTTGGTTGCATGATAAATTAATTTTCCTCGTTTATTTTCGGTGGTCAAAGCAATATCCATCCTTATGGAGAAGAGAAAGTAATTACCAACTCTTCCGACACCAGCATACCCTCGGCAATCTGCTTGGTGCAAAACCGTTCAAGCTCAAGTTCTCTTCTTGAGTCGTTGTCGTCGTTGTAGTCATCGTCATCATCATCATCATCACAATCATCGTCAGAATGGAAGCCATATAAATTTTCCATAGCAAAAGGATATATGTACGTAGCAAAATCCAAAAATCTATATACAACATCACTGCTAGTGAAAATATTCCTTCGTTAAGTCGAACGCATTTATTTCCGGTATTTGCTTTTCTGTCTGTAATTAGTGTTGACTATATTATACTGCAAGCATTTCTGTTCTGGGCCATCTCAATGAATATCAGCAGTTTGTTTCCAATTGAACCGAAAAAAAGGAAGAAGAGTTATAATATATGTAGGAGCTGGGAACTTACATACCTATGTATAGTGGAAGTGTTTCTCATCCATTTGCAAGAGAGTTCCTCTTAGTCTTAGTGATGATTAAGAATAATAAATCGAAAGGAATAATTGAATTAGCATTTGCGGTATTAACTGAAAGAACTTGTGTGTGTTTTAATCCTATAGATCAGGAGTGGCGAACCTAAAAGAGATTAGTGTTAATTTAAAGAGTTTTAAAACAAATTTACAAACGAAAAACTATTAAATATATAGATAAATTACTGTCCGAAAAATTTTCCAGGATAATGGAAAACTGACTTATGAGCATGTATGAGTGTGCACTGTGCAATACCAAATGACCACATTGTTGGTTTTGCTTACGCTCACAAGAGCCGATTTATAAAAGTTCACGACATGCGCACTCCAATAAAGCTCGATCTTCTGCAATTCTATGCACTATGTTGCACATTTCTTTGTGCATAAGGTGGCCATCTTTAAGACCTTCATTTGGATAAACATACTGGTCCGCTAGGGTCAGCTCGGACTGTCCACAATCCACAAAGCCTTCTTTTTGGACTACAAATGCTCTGGACTGCAGTTCTATGCACCCTGTTGCACATTTCTTTGTGCATCAGGTGGCCATCTTTAAGACCTTCATTTGGATAAACATATTGGTCCGCTAGGGTCCTCGGACTGTCCACAATCCACAAAGCCTTATTTTTTTTTACTAAAAACGCTCTGGTCTGCAGTTCTATGCACGTTGTTCCACAATTCTTTGTGCATCAGGTGGCCATCTTTAAGACATTTATTTGGATATACATATTGGTCCGCTAGGGTCCTCGGACTGTCCACAATCCACAAAGCCTTCTTTTTGGACTACAAATGCTCTGGACTGCAGTTCTATGCACCCTGTTGCACATTTCTTTGTGCATCAGGTGGCCATCTTTAAGACCTTCATTTGGATAAACATATTGGTCCGCTAGGGTCCTCGGACTGTCCACAATCCACAAAGCCTTATTTTTTGAATAAAAACGCTCTGGTCTGCAGTTTTATGCACTTTGTTCCACAATTCTTTGTGCATCAGGTGGCCATCTTTAAGACCTTCATTTGGATATACATTTTGGTCCGCTAGGGTCCTCGGACTGTCCACAATCCACATAGCCTTATTTTTTGACTACAAATGCTCTGGACTGCAGTTCTATGCACTTTGTTCCACAATTCTTTGTGCATCAGGTGGCCATCTTTAAGACCTTCATTTGGATATACATATTGGTCCGCTAGGGTCCTCGGACTATCCACAATCCACAAAGCCTTATTTTTTGACTTAAAACGCTCTGGACTGCAGTTCTATGCACTTTGTTGCACATTTCTTTGTGCATCAGGTGGCCATCTTTGAGACCTTCATTTAGATATGCATATTGGTCCCCTAGGATCCTTCGATTGTCCACAATCCACAAAACCTTATTTTTTTACTTAAAACGTTCTGGGCTTCAGTTCTATGCACTTTGTTGCACCTTTCTTTGTGCATCAGGTGGCCATCTTCGAGACCTTCATTTGGATATGCATATTGGTCCCCTAGGATCCTTCGATTGTCCACAATCCACAAAACCTTATTTTTTTACTTAAAACGCTCTGGACTGCTGTTCTATGCACTTTGTTGCACAATTCTTTGTGCATCAGGTGGCCATCTTTGGTACCTTCATTTGGATATGCATGTTGGTCCGCTAGGATCCTCCCATTGTCCACAATCCACAAAACCTTATTTTTTAACTAAAAATGCTCTGGACTGCAGTTCTATGCACTTTGTTGCACAATTCTTTGTGCATCAGGTGGCCATCTTTGGTACCTTCATTTGGATATGCATATTGGTCCGCTAGGATCCTCCCATTGTCCACAATCCACAAAACCTTATTTTTTGACTAAAAAAGCTCTGGACTGCAGTTCTATGCACTTTGTTGCACATTTCTGTGTGCATCCGGTGGCCATCTTTGTTACCTTCATTTGGATATGCATATTGGTCCGCTAGGATCCTCCGATTGTCCACAATCCACAACACCTTATTTTTTGACTTAAAACGCTCTGGGCTGCAGTTCTATGCACTTTGTTGCACATTTCTTTGTGCATCAGGTGGCCATCTTTGAGACCTTCATTTGAATATGCATATTGCTCCCCTAGGATCATTCGATTGTCCACAATCCACAAAACCTTATTTTTTTACTTAAAACGCTCTGGGCTGCAGTTCTATGCACTTTGTTGCACATTTCTTTGTGCATCAGGTGGCCATCTTTGAGACCTTCATTTAGATATGCATATTGGTCCCCTAGGATCCTTCGATTGTCCACAATCCACAAAACCTTATTTTTTTACTTAAAACGTTCTGGGCTTCAGTTCTATGCACTTTGTTGCACCTTTCTTTGTGCATCAGGTGGCCATCTTCGAGACCTTCATTTGGATATGCATATTGGTCCCCTAGGATCCTTCGATTGTCCACAATCCACAAAACCTTATTTTTTTACTTAAAACGCTCTGGACTGCTGTTCTATGCACTTTGTTGCACATTTCTTTGTGCATCAGGTGGCCATCTTTGGTACCTTCATTTGGATATGCATGTTGGTCCGCTAGGATCCTCCCATTGTCCCAAATCCACAAAACCTTATTTTTTAACTAAAAATGCTCTGGACTGCAGTTCTATGCACTTTGTTGCACAATTCTTTGTGCATCAGGTGGCCATCTTTGGTACCTTCATTTGGATATGCATATTGGTCCGCTAGGATCCTCCCATTGTCCACAATCCACAAAACCTTATTTTTTGACTAAAAAAGCTCTGGACTGCAGTTCTATGCACTTTGTTGCACATTTCTGTGTGCATCCGGTGGCCATCTTTGTTACCTTCATTTGGATATGCATATTGGTCCGCTAGGATCCTCCGATTGTCCACAATCCACAACACCTTATTTTTTGACTTAAAACGCTCTGGGCTGCAGTTCTATGCACTTTGTTGCACATTTCTTTGTGCATCAGGTGGCCATCTTTGAGACCTTCATTTGAATATGCATATTGCTCCCCTAGGATCATTCGATTGTCCACAATCCACAAAACCTTATTTTTTTACTTAAAACGCTCTGGGCTGCAGTTCTATGCACTTTGTTGCACATTTCTTTGTGCATCAGGTGGCCATCTTCGAGACCTTCATTTGGATATGCATATTGGTCCCCTAGGATCCTTCGATTGTCCACAATCCACAAAACCTTATTTTTTTACTTAAAACGCTCTGGACTGCTGTTCTATGCACTTTGTTGCACAATTCTTTGTGCATCAGGTGGCCATCTTTGGTACCTTCATTTGGATATGCATGTTGGTCCGCTAGGATCCTCCCATTGTCCACAATCCACAAAACCTTATTTTTTAACTAAAAATGCTCTGGACTGCAGTTCTATGCACTTTGTTGCACAATTCTTTGTGCATCAGGTGGCCATCTTTGGTACCTTCATTTGGATATGCATATTGGTCCGCTAGGATCCTCCCATTGTCCACAATCCACAAAACCTTATTTTTTGACTAAAAAAGCTCTGGACTGCAGTTCTATGCACTTTGTTGCACATTTCTGTGTGCATCCGGTGGCCATCTTTGTTACCTTCATTTGGATATGCATATTGGTCCGCTAGGATCCTCCGATTGTCCACAATCCACAACACCTTATTTTTTGACTTAAAACGCTCTGGGCTGCATTTCTATGCACTTTGTTGCACATTTCTTTGTGCATCAGGTGGCCATCTTTGAGACCTTCATTTGAATATGCATATTGGTCCCCTAGGATCCTTCGATTGTCCACAATCCACAAAACCTTATTTTTTTACTTAAAACGCTCTGGGCTTCAGTTCTATGCACTTTGTTGCACCTTTCTTTGTGCATCAGGTGGCCATCTTTGAGACCTTTATTTGAATATGCATATTGGTCCCCTAGGATCCTTCGATTGTCCACAATCCACAAAACCTTATTTTTTTACTTAAAACGCTCTGGGCTTCAGTTCTATGCACTTTGTTGCACATTTCTTTATGCATCAGGTGGCTGTATTTGATACCTTCATTTAGATATGCATATTGGTCCCCTAGGATCCTTTGATTGTCCACAATCCACAAGACCTTATTTTTTTACATAAAACGCTCTGGACTGCAGTTCTATGCACTTTGTTGCACATTTCTTTATGCATCAGGTGGCTGTATTTGATACCTTCATTTAGATATGCATATTGGTCCCCTAGGATCCTTTGATTGTCCACAATCCACAAGACCTTATTTTTTTACATAAAACGCTCTGGACTGCAGTTCTATGCACTTTGTTGCACATTTCTTTGTGCATCAGGTGGCCATCTTTGAGACCTTCATTTGAATATGCATATTGGTCCCCTAGGATCCTTCGATTGTCCACAATCCACAAAACCTTATTTTTTTACTTAAAACGCTCTGGGCTTCAGTTCTATGCACTTTGTTGCACCTTTCTTTGTGCATCAGGTGGCCATCTTTGAGACCTTTATTTGGATATGCATATTGCTCCCCTAGGATCATTCGATTGTCCACAATCCACAAAACCTTATTTTTTTACTTAAAACGCTCTGGGCTGCAGTTCTATGCACTTTGTTGCACATTTCTTTGTGCATCAGGTGGCCATCTTCGAGACCTTCATTTGGATATGCATATTGGTCCCCTAGGATCCTTCGATTGTCCACAATCCACAAAACCTTATTTTTTTACTTAAAACGCTCTGGACTGCTGTTCTATGCACTTTGTTGCACAATTCTTTGTGCATCAGGTGGCCATCTTTGGTACCTTCATTTGGATATGCATGTTGGTCCGCTAGGATCCTCCCATTGTCCACAATCCACAAAACCTTATTTTTTAACTAAAAATGCTCTGGACTGCAGTTCTATGCACTTTGTTGCACAATTCTTTGTGCATCAGGTGGCCATCTTTGGTACCTTCATTTGGATATGCATATTGGTCCGCTAGGATCCTCCCATTGTCCATAATCCACAAAACCTTATTTTTTGACTAAAAAAGCTCTGGACTGCAGTTCTATGCACTTTGTTGCACATTTCTGTGTGCATCCGGTGGCCATCTTTGTTACCTTCATTTGGATATGCATATTGGTCCGCTAGGATCCTCCGATTGTCCACAATCCACAAAACCTTATTTTTTGACTTAAAACGCTCTGGGCTGCAGTTCTATGCACTTTGTTGCACATTTCTTTGTGCATCAGGTGGCCATCTTTGAGACCTTCATTTGGATATGCATATTGGTCCCCTAGGATCATTCGATTGTCCACAATCCACAAAACCTTATTTTTTTACTTAAAACCCTCTGGGCTGCAGTTCTATGCACTTTGTTGCACATTTCTTTGTGCATCAGGTGGCCATCTTCGAGACCTTCATTTGGATATGCATATTGGTCCCCTAGGATCCTTCGATTGTCCACAATCCACAAAACCTTATTTTTTGACTTAAAACGCTCTGGACTGCAGTTCTATGCACTTTGTTGCACAATTCTTTAAGCATCAGGTGGCCATCTTTGAGACCTTTATTTGGATATGCATATTGCTCTCCTAGGATCATTCGATTGTCCACAATCCACAAAGCCTTATTTTTTTTACTTAAAAGTCTCTGGGCTGCAGTTCTATGCACTTTGTTGCACATTTCTTTGTGCATCAGGTGGCCATCTTCGAGACCTTCATTTGGATATGCATATTGGTCCGCTTGGATCCTCCCATTGTCCACAATCCACAAAACCTTATTTTTTGACTAAAAACGCTCTGGACTGCAGTTCTATGCACTTTGTTGCACAATTCTTTGTGCATCAGGTGGCCATCTTTGGTACCTTCATTTGGATATGCATGTTGGTCCGCTAGGATCCTCCCATTGTCCACAATCCACAAAACCTTATTTTTTAACTAAAAATGCTCTGGACTGCAGTTCTATGCACTTTGTTGCACAATTCTTTGTGCATCAGGTGGCCATCTTTGAGACCTTCATTTGGATATGCATATTGGTCCGCTAGGATCCTCCGATTGTCCACAATCCACAAAGCCTTATTTTTTTTACTTAAAAGTCTCTGGGCTGCAGTTCTATGCACTTTGTTGCACATTTCTTTGTGCATCAGGTGGCCATCTTCGAGACCTTCATTTGGATATGCATATTGGTCCCCTAGGATCCTTCGATTGTCCACAATCCACAAAACCTTATTTTTTGACTTAAAACGCTATGGACTGCAGTTCTATGCACTTTGTTGCACAATTCTTTGTGCATCAGGTGGCCATCTTTGGTACCTTCATTTGGATATGCATGTTGGTCCGCTAGGATCCTCCCATTGTCCACAATCCACAAAACCTTATTTTTTAACTAAAAATGCTCTGGACTGCAGTTCTATGCACTTTGTTGCACATTTCTTTGTGCATCAGGTGGCCATCTTTGAGACCTTCATTTGGATATGCATATTGGTCCCCTAGGATCATTCGATTGTCCACAATCCACAAAACCTTATTTTTTTACTAAAAACGCTCTGGACTGCAGTTCTATGCAGTTTGTTCACAATTTTCCTTGTGAATCCTGTGGCTATCTCGAGACCTTCATTTTGGTAAACTTTGATCCTCGAATTGTTCACCACAGAGAAAACTTCAATTTTCATTTTTATTTGCATCTTCAGATGCATTAAAGGTATCAGGTACAAATCTAAATAATCCTGAATATGAACAATGTACTTTGCTTGTCGTTAGTCGCAACCAGCCATGTGACAATGTGACAATTTAATAAAAATTCATAATTTTTTATGAAATAAATGACATGTTCCACTGTAGTTTTGTTCAATAATACCAAAAATACGTAGTAGGCTTTGAAAATAAAATTTTCTATATAAGCTCTGAATTTTCAGAAATAAAATCATTCTGAAAAAAATTTTGGAAAATAAACATGGGATTAAAAGTTGTGAGGAAAAATATGAAAAGGATTGTGAGGAAGGGTTGTTTAAATGTAAGAAAATATAATTATTAATATTTAATATTTTATTTTTGATATTTGATAAATTTTTTTAAAGACTTTGTTGTGGATATTAAAGAAAATAGAGCCAAAGAAAGATGATGAGGAGCAATTAATTGATAAAGGAATAGAAATTGAATTTGATTATGATGATGAAGGTGATGGTGGGTAAAAATTCTTTATAAATATAAATTAAAATAAAATATTTGTTTTGGTTTTTTTTTTTTTTTTTTAAGGGACCTTTGATATCTTCTCATACATGGATAAAGAAAAATTAAATTAAATATAATCTTTTGTTGATTGTTTAAATGGTATGTTTATTTGATTATTTTTTTTTAAATAATTTTCTTAATAATTATTTTTGATATACATACATATATTCATAGATTACTTACGGTCAGTTTATATTTCGGAGCAATCCAAATTAACCTCAGTTGACTTCGAAAGCTCTCTGAGGAATCCTGTTTTGACTTTTGCAGAGACTTCAGAAATATAAACTGACTTTATGTACATTATGTAGTTATTAAGTTTTTTTTTTCTGTTTCCTTATTATTATAAATATGTTAAATCAAATTAGTATTTAGTTCAATAATGTTAATTATATGCATATAACTATTTCTAGTTTTTATTAAATTTTAGATTATTTTTTATTAAACAATCAATTTAAATAATTAAATAAATACATTTTTTCAGCTAAATCTTTGTCATGTTTTTTAAAAATTTTATGTTAGGTTCAGAAGATAATGAAATAGTGATGGTGTGTACGCTCTGGCAAATGATCGTAATTTTCTTCTTCTTCTTCTTTTTCTTCTTTCTGTTCTTATTCTCCTTATTCTTCTTCCTCTTCTTCTGCATTATCATATCATCATTATCACCATCATCTTCTTCTTTTTCTTTAAAAAAAAAAGATAGGTACGCAAAACATAGGTTTCCCACGACTGATTGCAATCAACTTTGACGAAGAAACCTGAAGTTTTTTGGTGGAGTATCTATGATTATGCTATGTAAATGCACTACGAGCCCACTTAATGGCGGTGGCAAGTTGAAATTTATTTTCATTTGAAAAATTAAGTTCGACTTAATATGCAGAATTTGATTTAATAATTAAAACGGATTATCATTTATTCCATTTGATAACATTGATAAAAGCTTTTAAGTAAAGATGATATTTTTTTTAAGTTCAAGTGTAATCAGCTTTTGATGATAATTTAATTAAGGTATTTTGTTGGCTTGTTGATTTTCGATTTAATAAAGAATATACGTTTTTGATTAAAAAATTGTTTAAACATTTTGATTATATTATTGACATTGACGAGAAGAGAAATGAGATGAGATTATTCCTGTATAGTCTTAAATCCTGATGCTTAACGACGCTTGGACGTCACAAAGGTATATCAGTTAAAGAAAGATTTCGTCTGTTGAATTCCCCGATTCCTGGTAAGCCAGTAAATTTTCTGGATTCGTCTGTTTATTTACCAGATTTATCTGTTGATTTGCCGGATTCGTCCGTTTATTTACCAGATTTATCTGTTTATTTGGTGGATTCTTCTGTTGATTTACCAAATTTGTCTGTTGATTTGGTGGATTCATCCGTTGATTTCCCAGATTCATCTGTTTATTTATCGAATTCGTCCGTTTATTTGCCTGGTCCACCAGTTGATTTGCATGATTTGTCTTTTGATTTGCCGGATTTGTCCGTTAATTTCACAGATTCGTCTATAGATTTTCCGGAATCTTCCGTTGATTTGCCTGGTCCGCCAATTGTTTTTTCCGGGTTCGTCTGTTTGTTTGGCAGATTCGTCAGTTGATTTTCTAGATTCGTCGGATTCGTCCATTGATTTTCCTGGTTCACTAGCTGATTTTCCGGATAAATCTTTGGTTTGCCAGAATCGTAAGTTGATTTGCCGGATTCAGAGGTTGATTGCCCAGATTCGTCTATTGATTTATGTGGTCCGCCATTTAATTTTCAGGATTCATTTATTGATTTTTCGTATTCGTCTGTTAGTTTGCCAGATTGGTCTGTTGATTTGCCGGATCCCTTCATTGATTTCCTGGTCCATCCGTTGATACTAGCCAGTGCCTTATTATTGTTTCGCCCTCTCTGTTTCGATAGTTCATTTCTGCATAATTGCTTCGAGTTAATTCAAGCATCTGAAATACTGTCCCCCAAAAGAGTTTGGTTTTAGTGTTGGTCCTCATAAAATAACTTTAACTCTATGTAGGTTAAAAACTTGTTAGCAGCACACTCAAGTTGTTGTTTCATTCAAAACCTTCAATGCAAAACTTTCTGTTTCTGTTTTTTTATCAGTTTAAGTCTCAAATTACCAAAACTTAAAACTTGTTTGTAGTTTCCATTTCTTTATGAAAAAAAAAATTAAACAATGTTTTCAACAAAAGTGTTTTTCAAGAAAATAAAAAAGTCATTTTGTCAAATTATACTACCATCTCAAGTTTTTCCGTCACCAACAACTTTTATCATCTAGACTATAACAATTCTCGGAAAAAGGATAAACGAAGTTTATTTTTTTTTTTAGTTTTGTCTTTCTTCATTAAATCTTTCTTTTGCTATATGCCATACCAGCACCACCTGACCCCAAGGATATCTCGCTGACTATACATGTAGATTTTTCGTTATGTTTATTTGAAGCTGTATATATGAAATATAGCTTTTTTCAATTTGAACTTCAAGCTGACAGATAATTTTTTTTTTGAAATAATTTCCAACGAAAGTTTTGGCATTTTTATATTTTTTTTTCTTTGTTATTACAAATATTTTCTATTTATGTTTATTTTCTGACTTAAATCGAAAAAGAAAAAAATTTGTCCTTCTATACTTTTTTACTATATAGCACAATTTTGTGATGCTTTAAAAAAGTTTAAGGAAAAATTGTGATGCAGATGCGTGTGCAGTGTATATCGGTGTTGTTTGTTTGCATTCGGAAAACTTCTTGATTCCATTAGGTGGCTGATGGAAATCCTTGTGTGCAGCAAGAAAAATGCTATAAAAACGTCTTTTCTGCACGTATACAATCTAAGTCAGCACTTTTATGGTTTATCCCCAAAACGAAGGAAGAGAAATCGTTTCTTTGCTTGTTGGTATGTACATACTGTGTGTTTTTTTTTTCTGTATCTTGCGTGTGTATTGGTATAGATTATGTCCTTGTCACATGAATTTAAGAAGAGTTTTTCATTTTTACCCATTTACTGATGATGATGAATGGAGAAATACGTTTTCATGTAAATTTTTCCCAAGGAGTTATGTTTTGCAGTTTAAATTTTTTTCTATTTCAAATTTAAGGAGAGGAGAAACTGTAATTTTGTAGAAAATGTAGGTGTATGTGTATATTTTTTGTCATCTTTGTATATGTAGTATGAAGACCCTTCTTTTTCTTCATTGCTTATATTCGTTTTTTTTTTTTATTTTAGATCGTAAGCTTTATTTGGATTTTCATTTTTTTTTTTTTGTATTTTCTAGCAGTTGAATTTAAGTGCATTTTTCTGACAGGACATTTGCATTGTTGTGTGTTTTTTATACATTGAAGTAATGGAATTCCTTTTTATTTTGTTTGAACGAAAAGAATGTCACTTTGTTGAATTTTCTGTTTTGTATTATATGATTGGTCATTTCGCTTTGAGGATTATTTATTTATTCTTTTTTCTTTTGTTGAATGAAATAATTCTTAAAATACTTTTCAAAATTTACATAATGTTCAGTGGTTAAAAATCTTTTGGTCTTATATATTGTAAATTCCTGTAAGTTGCCATATAGAAAAGAAGGGAAAAGAAATAATCCTTTTGATGGTTGCAATTCAGTCATCCTTAGGGAATTAACAAAAAAAATTAAGAATACAAAAAATTTGAAAATTAAAAAAAAAAAGTACCTAGTTTAAGTTTTTTTGTACACTTACATACATATATGTGAGGGTGGGGCAGGTTGTAAAAAGAGGAACACAATGATAACAGTCAGAGTATCGGAGTCGGATAGAATCCCAAAATCCACAAAAATATAGATAAAAACCCAAAACTCTCAATTCATTTAAATCCCCATAGCCCGCTAACCCAAAATCCCGAAAATCATTGTGCTTAAAACTCAAAATCCAGTAATCTCAGAATCCAGAAATCCCGAATCCCGAATACCGAAAATACAAAATATAGAAAAATGTCAACATATTCGTTGTAATGGATGCATAGCAAAAACTGGTGGACGAGGGAAACCAGTGTTAAAAAACAACGAGCCCTTCAACTTTATTACTCGTGTTCGAATTCGACTTTTTAATAATGACTCATTAATTGTCAATACCAAACGCAAATAGTTTACTGGGAGTTAAAATATCATATCATTTTCTTGAACAAGCATTTTGAAGAAGATCGAAAGAATGCTGAGAATTCATTAAGGTATCAGGTATTGTGTTGACCTATCCAATAATTGTAAAGAAACAAACTCACTGATCCAATATTCCTTCGTTTTCACCCGAAAATTATTAAAGAACATCAATTTTCGATCTTTACTTGAATTCTCTGATAATTTTTCTTGAAGAGCGGTTTTTAAAAATCCGCATACGCAATAAAGTATGCAAAAATACTCCTAAGAGTATTTTATTATCCAAAAGAGAAAAATCCTAATATTTCTGAAAATTTTTTCTACCGAGTCCGTTAATAAGATGGATTTGGATTTGGAGTTTTATACCTGTCAGGTGAAGATTTCTCCTCGGGGAATTACATATAAATATTATGATATGTACCTATACAAAATTTGAAACAAATCGGTACACCCGTTCATGCTTTAGCTCTGATACACAGATGCACACAGGCTGACGGAAGGTATGAGAAACACATTTTTTCCGATTCTCCAATCGTATAGTAAATTTTGATTTTAGCCTCGAATTTTATTTTGCATGACAACAATACCTGCCCTTTAGAGCAATAATATACCTACTAATACTAGTCATTCTTTTATCATTTTTCTTTGATTAAATATTTAACATATTTTCATTAATAAATTAACTAAATTCTAACTATTCACAACAAGGTGCAATATGCATAACAATTATAGCAAGTGCATAAACGTGCAATAACAATTCGATCAATTTATTTCTAATAGAGTGAATATAAATTGCATACCTTTCTATATTAACAATTTAAACATACATATTATTTGGATGAATTAAGTGGACAAAAAAAATTAAAAACTTTTCAGTTCTCGAAATGATACAGGAATAATTTTAGAATAATCATTTTATTAATCGCGTTATTAAATGCAGCAGTTTATATCCTTCTCCATATCATAGTCGTATATGTAGAACCAATTTCCATATACTTAATGCAACAACTTGAAATCCGGCTCTGCATTATGGTAATAATTCCATTTATAAGCTCTTAGAGATTAAATTCTATTTATGTGTTTTTGAATATAGGAATTTAGCACAATCACACACACACACACACACATGAAGACAACACATACGTTCTAATCATTTCCATTATTACCAGGACGATGATGACGATGAAGCTCAAGGACACACATTCAATTGTGAGGGTTTAGCTATATGCTGTAACGTATGTTTTATGGAAAACGACCATCCGGTCAAATTAGAAACCATTTCAATTCGAAAGCAGTCATCAGTGTAAATCTGAAGTAACTGTATATATTGCAGCCAATAATAATATCTAGGACAATACAGTATGCACACACTCAGGCACAAACATACATTCGATATGAAATTCTACACAAATAACGGGTGATTTTTTAGCTGGTTTGGTTTTGGCAACACTGGTTTTGACAGCTGACGTGTGTTTAGTACCTTGTGTCACTGTCAAACAGCTTCAGTTTGGTTTGCAATTTAACCATGGATCGTCTTACAAATGAACAACGCTTGCAAATTATTGAATTTTACTATCAAAATTCGTGCTCGGTTCGAAATGTTCATCGCGCGCTGCTTCCATTTTATTGTCGGCTCATTTTTGGTTGAATGGGTACGTAAATAAGCACAATTGCCGCATTTGGAGTGAAGATCAGCCAGAAGCATTGCAACAGCTACCAATGCATCCCGAAAAAGCCACTGTTTGGTGCGGTTTATGGGCCGGCGGCATTATTGGGCCATATTTCTTCAAAGATGATGCGAATCGCAGCGTTACTGTCAATGGTGAACGCTACCGAGCGATGATAACAAACTTTTTTTTGCCCGAAATGGAAGTTCTTGACTTGCATGATATGTGGTTTCAACAAGACGGTGCCACATGCCACACAGCACGCGAAACAATGGCGCAATTGCGAGGCGAGTTTGGTGAACAGTTAATTTCACGTTTCGGGCCGGTCAATTGGCCGCCTAGATCGTGCGATTTGACACCATTAGACTATTTTTTGTGGGGGTATGTCAAGGCTAATGTCTATAGGGACAAGCCCGCTTCGATTGACGCACTGGAAGCCAACATCCATGCATTCATTCGTGAGATACCGGCCGATATGTGTGAAAGAGTATGCCAAAATTGGACACAGCGGATGGGCTACCTGAGACGCAGCCGCGGTCAACATTTGCATGAAATTATCTTTAAACATTAAATTGCAAGGTTCAAACTATCGATTCAAATAAATATTTCATTCATTTTTTCGAATTTTTTGTGTTTTTTTTTTAAAAAAAAGTTCTAAACCTCTTAAAAAATCACCCGTTACAATATGTAGGTATAGGTATACTGCATTGCTAAAAAAAATAATAATTAAAATGCAATTTAACGTTTCAATACCCGGTCACATGCAGAAAATAAAGCGTGCACAATAATTTCGTCCGATAAATCGGTGCAATTAAGGAAATGTTTGGGTGGATTGTTGTTGTGTCGTCGTGTTTTGTATATGTGCATACAGAGTTTCAATAATTATAATTTGTATTAATATTTGCAGCTGTTAAGTGCTAACCCAGTGTTTGGCCATCGGATTTGATCTAAAAGTGCAATACGTTTTTAATTGTGCTGACGGCCAATTACAGGCGTTGTAGTGTTATGGCTGTATAAGGACTGTAGTGTATAGTGTAGCTGGGCATTTAGGTGTTGCGTTTGCATATAATATTTGACATTTGTCAAGAAGTATAGGTGTTGATAAATTTATTCACTTGCAAAGGATGAAATATTTTATGGAGTTTTTTGATTTGTTTATTTTTTTTTTTGGTTTTAATGGTCCCTCAGGATGTGGGTCAATTCATTTAGATAAATTGTGACAAAATAATGAGACAAATTGAAAATTTGCTTAAATAATTTTTATAGAGAGAAGCCAGAAACCGAATATCCCTCATGTGTGGGTTATTCGCAAAAAAAAAAGATTATTATCTTAAAGTACCTACATAAAAGCTTCACTAGTTTTAGTAATTTGTTATAGCCAAAGAAAAAATTTGTAAATTATAAATAAAGTTTTCAAGGTCAACAAATAAAATAGAGGGATATTCGTGCAAAGGGACAAAAGCTACAAAGTGGTAAAGCGACATTGAGGAAAAGCAACAAAGTGGCAAATTGGGAAAGCGACATAGAGTTAAAGTGACATAGGGGCAAAGTGACACACAAGCAAAGCGACAAAGAGACAAAGCGTTATAGAGACAAAGCGTTATAGAGGCAAAGCGACATAGAGGCAAAGTAACAAAATGACAAAGTGTCAAAGTGACATAGAATCCAAGTGACATTGTTGGATGCTGCTTCTCTTCCTACGTCAAACACCCACACTGAACTCGGCCAATGTAAGGCATCCAGAGCATCTACCAAATTGTTTACCACTTATACTTACCACTATCAAAATACTAAGGTTATATGAAGGACGAAATATATACTCACTGGAAATTTATAATTGAAAGTTGTAGATGTGTTTTATTTTTGGAGATTTTTCTAGCGATTTTTTATAAGACTTTTAGAGTGCGATAATTTCATTTAACATCAAACAGACATAGAGACAAAGCGACATAAAGACAAAGCAACAAAGTGGGAAATCGAAAAAGTGCCAAAGTTACATAGAGGCAAAGTGACATAGAGGCAAAGAGACAAAGTGGCAAAGCGACAAAGAGGGAAAGCGACAAAGTGGAAAAGCGACTTACAAACAAAGTGACATTAAAGCCAAGCATCATAGAGGCGAAGCGATATAGAGGCAAAGCAACAAAGTGGCAGAGTGACATAGAGGTAAAGCGACATACAAGCAAAGTGATATTGTGATCAAGCCAAGGCAAAGTGACGTAGAAGCAAAACAATAAAGTGGTAAAGCGACAAAGTGGCAAAGTGACATAGAGGCAAAGTGACATACAGGAAAAGTGATATTAAGCACAGTGACATAGATTAAAAGAGACAAAGTGGCAAAGCGACAAAAAGACAAAGCGAGAAAGTGGCAAAGTGATACAGAAGCAAAGCGACATACAAGAAAAGTGATATTAAAACCAAGCATCATAGAGGCGAAGCGACGTAGAGGCAAAGCAATAAAGTGGTGAAGCGACAAAGTGGCATAGTGACAAATAGGCAAAGTGACATAGAAGCAAAGCGATAAAGTGGAAAATTGTTTAAAATTCCACAAATAAAAGTACTAAGGTCCTGGAACCAATAATATTTTGACTATCGAAATACAAACAAATCTGTTTTAACCGAAGAATTTTCCATTAGAAAATAAAAAACCATGCTCGCATTGAACTCGTAAAATTTCTGTCAAAATTGACAATCAGTGACCAATGGAATTTGAATACTTAAAAAGTCCTGTGTTTTTAAGGGAAGATTTTATTTATTTTTTATTTTTTACATTCATCAGAATTTACTTTGTTTTTTTTTTTTTTGCATAAAAAAGCGTCTATCTATTTTCTTTCAATTAAAAAGTCATAATAAAAACTATTCAAAATTCCATTTCATCGCATACATATATTTATTCGTATTTTAACTGATTTTTTTGATGCACCTGCTTCAATAAATTTCTATTGCTGCATAAAAAATTTTCAATGACCGACCTTTGAGTAATTCTAGTTATATCTATCTAATGTCGAGTGGAATTACGTATATATTTTATTTTTTTTTGAATGTAAAATGGTATCAGGTATGTTATGAATAAAAAAAATTCTATATACTCATATGCAACGATCTCTTTTGGAGGCGCACACGAAAACATGAAAAGTTGTTTGTGTGTGTGTGTTTAGGTTTTTGTATTTGCTAAAACTGTAGTGTGTTCCTATTCACTTATTCATCGCCTGATGATGAGAATCTTTTTACGAATTTGCTTTTAATTTTATTTTTATAGAACTTAAAATTTTGTGCTTCATAGGAGATTTTTTTTTTAAAGAGATTGTTTTGATGCTTTGAGTTGCATATTTTTAAAAAGGGGTATTTTTTTGTAGGATTTGCATCCATAAATAATAATGAAGCTAAAAATAAATACTTGATTTAAAACTTATCACCTATTTTAAGTAAAGCTGCCTATATAAGTGCCGACAGCAATTTTTTGGACTTGATTATTTATAAACAAATAAAATGCACGACTGGGTCGTACGAATTTGCTCTTATATGTAGGTACGAACACACTATTGTTTTAAAGTCTGAATAATTTAGATCTATCTATTACTATGATTTTAAAAGAAATAATTTAATTATCGGAGCCTATATTTTATGTCATCTGCCAAAAACGTATAGTGAATCGAATAAATTGTTTTCACATTCGCTCTCATCTATTGCTTTCACTTTTTCGATTCACTTTCTGCAAATAAGCGATTCTGGTTCAGTAGTGAATAAAATTTTCTTTCGAACTATATTACCGATCCCGAACCTACTTTTCATTTCTCCTGAATCGCAAACGCAAAAAGCGCAATTCTCTCATTTTTTATAGAGCCAAGAGAAACGAATGAGATAGAAATATTTTTTTCTTCATGAATATGACAGAGAGGGACATGTGGTTGATATGAGCTTTTTGAGCTTTGTTTATTCGTATTCAGCTTTTCTTTTCACAGATTCACTTCCAAATATCGACGTGAAAGCAAATTATGAATGTGTTTTACGTTTGGTTTTACAGAACGAGAATCGAATTTAGTGTGAAAGGGTGAAAAAAATTTCGATTCACTTTTTCATAGACCCAGAATCGGCCCCCATGGGGTTCTGTGAAAAAGTGAATCGAATAAATTGTATTCACATTCGCTCGCAAGCATTGCTTTCACTTTTTCGATTCACATTGTGCAAATAAGCGATTCTTGTTCAGTGAATAAAATTCTCCGACGAACTCTGTTACCGATCCCAAATCTCCTTATCATTTCCCCTGAAGCGCATGCGCAATCAGCGCAATTCTCTCATTTTTTTAATAGAAAAGAGAAACGCATGAGATAGAAAGATTGTTTTCTTCATGAATAGGAAAGAGAGGGACATGTGGTAGATATGAGCTTTTTGAGCTTTGTTTATTCATATTCACCCTTTCATTTCACAGATTCACTTCCAAATATCGACGTGAAAGCAAATTATTGATATGAATGTTTTCTTACGTTTGGTTTCACAGAACGAGAATCGGACTTAGCGAGAAAGGGTGAAAATTTTTTCGATTCACTTTTTCACAGAACCAGAATCGGCCCCCTGGAGTCACAAATCACAATCTGTATATACCTATGTCTATATATGCGATTTGGCTTTGTTTTCCTGCGGAGTGAAACAATTGGTTTCTCGATGATGATATAGTTGTGAGAAACTCAATACTTCTGATACCACATTTTTGACATATCGTTTGTTCTGGTTTGGCGGTTTCATGTCTTAACTTTCGTGAAATTCCTCGAAAGCTCGAAGGATAATCCGCAGTGGGTATAATGTGGTAACTTTTGATTGTTCACCCGTTAAATTTGGTCTGTGTTCATATTGACCACCTAAAAGCTTTGTGGGAAATTTGTCGACGTATAGTTTGGCACCAAGCAAGTAGTCGTCGGAGTCAATGTGGCTGCTCTCAAGGTAAGGTACGAACAACCGGGAAATATAAAGATCAATTGGTTGCATGTTCTACGAACTGGTGACCACCCTGTTGATTTATTAAGATATTAAGTAGAAGGTGGAATCTCGTGCTGCTCACCAATGTGTTTTTTTTTTTTTCTGTTGAAAAATTGATGGACTTGAGGCAGCTGTTGTCGGATGTGGTGTCATATTGTCTGTTTTTTTTTTTTCAAATATCTCTACATGAGCAAAGATGTCTTCTTACCTGCTTTCTTTTCCTCAGTCAAACTTATCAAATAAGAGCTTTTTATTCTTAATTTTACTTTAATATTTTAGGTTTGTTTCAGCAAATAGGCAATACTTAAAAATTGTATTTGATTGCTAAGGTGAGTAAAATAAGTTCAATGTTTATTCTTTTCCTTTATGCTTATGCCTACTGATAATTCATTTTCTTGGGGTTTTCGAAAAAGCTTCCAAAAATACAAAATATATATGTCTGATCTTCCCTGACGTAGATTTCACCTCTTTTATCCTTAAATAGACCTTCATTAATGCACAAATTAACTTATAGAAATCACTTAAATCAAAATTAAAATTTTTGTATTACCTTATAGTACTTTTATTTAGGTTTTAAAAATATAACTAACTGCTTTATACGTATACATACATATCTGGATAATTTTCCTTCTATGAGATTGAATATTTTAAAAGGGTTTTATTACCAGATTTTTCAGTAGTTCAAACGGAAGGAAAACAAATAAGGCAAAATAATTCATCTTGAAATAGGACTGGACCGCACTTAATAAAATGTCCATATATGTATAGTATATCCTTAAAGGATTGCCACCGTCTAAAAGTTAAATAAAGCATAAGTTGACATTTCGTTTTAATATATACATACATATACATCTACATCTACATATGTATAAGGTTGATGTAAATTTCGTATTTAATATCACAAGGATATATGATATGTAGGAATTTATACATAGCCACATTTTTGAACTTATTAAACAGACACATATAACACATTAAGATACTATATTCCTACACATTATATGTAGATGTAGAAGGATATAAATCTTTTAAATCACAAAATATATGTAGGCATGTATGTATTTAACTATATGATGGGGGTAAATAAAAGGACAAGTGTATAACTCATGCTTTGGGTATATGAGTGATGATTATTTAAGCTAGGCTAATGAAATGAGTATAGGCTGCAAGAGAGATTTAAATAAGAAATAATTAATGTTTAATTAAATTATTTTAAATAATAAAGTGTCTACCGGAAAGAGAGAGTAAGAAGAAAATTGTTTTTTAATTAAGACAAAAAGTAAAACAACTATTGTACAGGGTCATTCATTTCGTAGTTTCAGTTTGGTAGCACTGGCATTTGACGCCTGTCAAACTCAGCTGTCATTTGAAGTATCATAACATTAGTTGTTTGCCATTTACGATAGCGGATCGCTCAACAATAGAACAATGCGTTAAAATTATTAAAACTTTTCTTCAAAAGTGGTGATTCAAACTTAACCACTTTTCACGCATTACGCGATGATTATGGTCGTCATAATCGACCAACCAAATACGCAAGCAATAAGAAAAATTGTGGAAATTTGAAGAGAGTGGAAGCGTTACTGATGTCGAAAGGCCTGTGCATCATTGTTATGCATGTTTGGTGTGCTCTATGGTCGAAAGGTGGATCATTGGTCCGTATTTCTTCGAAGATGCCAATGGGCATACTTACAGTCCATTCGGAGCGATATGGTCAAATGATAACCGATTATTTTTCACCCATTCAGCGAACACATATCGTTCCCCATCGTCGTTTATCTTCAGTTCCTGGGTCAGTTGAATTTTGCACTTGCGGGTGGTCTACGAGTTCTTGTGAGTGAAGCGAAATCAACTGCTTCGGATTATCCTGCGTGTTGGTTGTTCGTTTACTGAACCAGTTAACACAAATTTACCCACCACTATGCGAATATTTCTCTCAATAGGACGATTATGACGACCGTAAAATGGGCGAGGTACCCGGAACGTTGTCCGAACAGAACATCCATTTAAAAAAAATTTTATTAATTCCTCGGAACGATATTTCGGTCCATGGTGATTTGGTAAAACAGACTGAATAAATGGTAGCTTATTTTACAGATGTAGCTTCAATAATGTGGCCGCCATCTACTTTCAAAGTTCGGAGGTCCCTATTTGGAAGATATTTTATAAAGACGAAAGAAAATTTTTAGTTTGTCACTCATAAACTAAGAAATTATTAAGTGATTTACTGGAAACAAATTTTAAAATATTCTCTATTTTTATACGATTGTTAATTAAGACTACAGTAAAACCCGCTTAAGAGAAACGGCAAAATGTCACAGTCTTTCTTTCACTTAAGCGGGTTTTTCACTTAAACGAACCCCGCTTAAGTGAACAAAAATTTCACTTGGGCGGAGTCCGGATAAGTGAAAAAAAAATTGCACTTAAGCGGGTTTAAAAATTCCAAAAAGGGTTCTGACATATCAGAAATTCAAATGCCATTTTCGTGATGAAAATTTGGTGGAGGTGAAAAATAAAAAATAAGTTAAAGCGTTCAGCAAATTTTTTGTTCTGTTCTATTAATTTTTGTTCAGTTTTTTTGAGAGTTTTTTTTCAATAAAAAATACTAAATTTAACTGGAAATATGTTTCAGGTATCCGGGTTTTTCACTTAAGCGAGTTTCGCTTAAGCTGATTGTTATAAAGGTAATTGGTCGACAAATACTCGGGGATGAAAAAAGTGTTTCAGATAAGCGGGTTTTTCTCTTAAGCGGGTTTCTCTTAAGCGGGTTTTACTGTAATCGAATATTGGATTTACAGTTATAAAGAAAAATAAAAGAGAGTGTGTTCAGATTCTGTTTATCCGTCGAACATGAACCCATGAACTTACTTAACAAAAAATTAAATTACAAAAAATTATTTTTGTTAAAAAAGAGCATTGATTTTTCTCAAAACTTAGACATATTCAGGCATAGGTATTTATTAGATTTTTTACTATAGTTAGACACTGTCTAGATAGTTCAAAATAGTTCGAAATAGTTAGTTGAAAATATGCTTTATTTGATTCAATAAAATGTAACATCAGCCAAGTCTTAGACAACCGCGTCCTTTGTCTAAGTTAGATAGCTTTTAAACATTAAATAAAAATGTTTATTTATTACTTGGATGGCTGTTCAAATATAGACAACGTTTATAAAAACGAACAATTAATTATGTATAAACTCTTTTCTAAAAATAGGTATGCTATAAATTGGGGGAACCTATCCCTATTAGGGAACTCGTCGCCTGAGAATTGTTTTGTCGTATAGACCATTTGAGCAATTTTGGGAAATCGCATTTTAAGTTTCCCGTTTAAATAAAAAAGAAACTGACCGATGAAGTTTTCTAGAATTTTAATAAAATTTTGTGTGGAAAATCTTCTTTTGATTAAGGTATTCCAGATTGTTGAGTCGGTTTTAGTTTTTAATCTATACAGGATTATCTCCAAGATCATTTTGTCGTATACGCCACGAAAATCAGTACTTTGTTCGATCCTCATACACATACGACAAAGTGAACACAAATGCGTTTGTTGAATGCAATACCGAACGGAGCGAGATTTCCGATTTTTTTTAAACTCGAAGACATTTTAAAATATGGTTTTTAGTGTTTGAATACAAATTGATACGAGAGTTGAATATTAAAAACAAAATTACTAGAAAATAATGTAAAATTTTGAACAAAATGAGTTTGAAAAAAACTTTCTTCATTTTTTTTTTAAATTTGAGTTTGAAAATTAATTTTTCCAAAACTATTGCATACAAAAAAAAAATTTAAAACGGAATTAATGGATGGATTTTTGGGTTTAAAAAAGGCATAACATGACATCGTAAGTGATGCGGTTGATTTTTAATAATTTTGTTTGTAACTAAAAAAACATGCAGTTAATCCTATATACGTACGACAAAACAATATTAAAAAAAATATCGCGGAAATACATGGATATTTTGTCGTATATGCCAAAATTTGGCGTTTACGACAAAACAAAACTAAGGGATGAGTTATTTTGTGCGGATATACGACAAAGGCATACTGATTTTCTGTAACGGTAAATGATAGGACAAATCTGATTTCAGAAATGGAAAGAGGGCCTTTGAAAACATAGAACTGCATACCCACTTTAAAAAAGTGCATTTTGGCGTTCACGACAAAACAATTCTCGGGCGACGAACTGTCTTAATATTTTAATATTAATTCTTAGAATTGTGTGAAGCAACGCGAGCGCGGGTCTGTTAGTCTCCGTAAAGAACTTGTTCAAAACAAAGTTTTTGGAAATAAAATTATGTTTTGTATTTTTACCTACATATTTTTTTTTTTTAAATTTTACTTGCGATATATGTCCAAATGTATAGATAGATACAATGGCTAAGTTATGGATTCGTAAAAAAAAATCGAACTCCAAGATATTGACTCAAAAGCAGGCCTCCCAATTCTGTCCATCTGTTGGTCCGTTCGGCTGCGGTATAAACGGGTGGGTCAATTTTCTTTAAACTTCATAACTAAAGTGTTTTTCGGGCACTCAGCCGACAAGTTTTTTAAAAGAAATAACGTTCAATTATTTTATTCAATTAATTAAAATCTTATTTTTTCTCACAAACAATCCCACAAAAAATTCAGTAATTTTTTAACAAAAAGGTAAGCATTTTTTTATGGAAGAGTTTCTAAGAATTTTAAAAAATATTGGTTATCAAAATTTTCAAGGAAACACATTTCGGATTTTAAAAAAATCGAAATTATTTTTTTGAAAATTCAATATTTAGAAAAAGAGTTAACGTTTTTTTTTTTTTTAATTAGCTCAGCATTAATGAATACTAATAAATGGTGTATCATTTTTTTTTCTTAAATATTTTCAAAAATTTTACACGTACAAAATATTTCTTTTGTCATAAATTGAGATTTGTTTAAAAAAAATATCAGATGGTGTACAACGCTTTGTTGTCAAAACAATTTCAGAAATTTTTTAACCAATTTAGTTCTTAATATCCTAATTTTTAATAATTTTAAAGTAAATATGTTTAATTCCTGTATAATGTCCAACTCGATGCTATATTTTTTTTTTAGTGAAATAAACTATAAACCACTCATTTTTTAGCAGGTGACATAAAATGTAAACTCCCATAACTTATTTATTTCTTATAAAATCAAATGAATAGGTTTAAAAAAACTTCAAACTTTAAAACCATTATGTGATCGTACATAAGAGCAAGTCGTACATTTGATTTTTATATATCTTGGAATTTCTCATATTAAAAAATCAATTGATCATAAACAAAAATAATTTTCTACCTTCAATTGTTTAGAAAATAGTGACAAACAAATTCACTCTTTTAACCAAGACCCTGTTGTTGATCGTTGATCGTTGAAAACTACGATGGCGAAAAAAATTTCTTACCCAATAAAAAATAAAATTTCTATTAGATTCTGACAGTTTGTCATACTGAACTACATCATTTGTCTCAAAACTCTGGTATCATCCTTTATAAAACAATAGTTTGACTTACATAGGTACTTATATTATATCTACAACAGTTACGTTATGCTCATATAAAAACCTTCTTTATTGCAAAATTCATGATATTCTTTGCTCGATAATACAAAACACTATTAACTTTGATACACGAGTTTTGGTTAAAAGAATATAAATTTTATCCAAAAGTACCAAGTCTAAGGATAAGGATTTAGAGAACAAACTCTTGACCTAAACTAAATCCCTTCTCAAAGAACATTATCGAACAATAAAAAGCTGAGATAATCTAATATTTGATGCTTCTTCGTCTAGCCTAAGAGAATTCCACTTCGATTCATCTCATCTCAAACAAGACAAAAGACTTTGTACTTGTTTAATACAATATATCCCTTTCTTCCTATATACTATAATCGTATATAATATCGGACCGTGTCCGACTGACTCTACGGTCCTTGAATCGAAGTTAGCTCCTTTCCGGTGCAGTCAATTTAATCCCAAGGATTACTAAAAACTTCTTACTCTTCCAATCGATTATATTATTATACAAAAGAAAGAGTCAATATAGATTTTCTTTTATCGAAATTCCGATAAACTTTTGCAAAATCTCACAGTTCATTGGATAAACGACGACGACCGACGCCAACGCATCCTTTACTTGTTTTTTCATATTTTTTTTTTTTTTTTAATAAAGACCATCAACCCGATATCTAGAGTCCTTGAGTCAAACCATCGTAAAAGTATTATCATCATGAACCTTTTTTTTTTTGGAAACAATGTAAGAGTTTTTGGTTAAATAATATGAAACGTATATATTGCAGCAACTGACCGTTATCCGCATGTCATGATCCACTGAGACGCAAAGAGAAGACGAGATGTCATAGGAAGTTGCACACAATTATCTCAAAAGAAAGGACTTCTCTATGAAGATTATGTATAGGGATAATTTCCATTCATGAAAATCCTCTAGCAGAAGCAGCAGCAGTCCAGCTCCAGACATTAAAATGAACATAGCCATCGAATGAATGAGTAAGTGGAGGGACATTGGAAAATGTGAACAATGGTGGTGTCAAGCAAATTATCCGTGCGACAAGGACATGCTTCCAGAAAATCTACTTGTCTGACTTTTCTTTCCACTTCCTACCATGGGTGCTCTTCAGCTCTATATTGACAGTGACACTGACCAGTTTGACAGGATGTCATAGTGCCAGAAGGACAAATATCACTGGGTAAATTAAAATGATGTTTTTTTGCACAAGAATAGGTATGTACAATGTACATAGCTACGAAATGCAATATTCTTTTAAATAAAAAGAACTGAGTCATATGAAAAATGATAAAAACCAAACTATGGGAAAAAGGTAAAAATATTGGAAAAAATATCGTAAAGTTCTATTAGTATATTTTTCTGCAAGCATAAATCACCTTTAAAAAAAAAATCAAAAAAAATTAAAAAAAAACCAGAGCAAATTATTAATATTTCCAACGAATAATGCTTGCAACGTGAAAGCAATGCGACAAGGACGTTAATCCGGAGGGCAAACGAGCAAACACATCATGGATGGACTAATGAATGTGAAAAGGATAATCGGGCCAACTACGGCGAAATGAGAATCGTCCTCGAATTACAATGGCGATGATGATGATGATGATCAGACAGAAGACATTCAATCGTCGATGCACTATGGGACGAGGATACGATGTGATGAATACGTATAATCGAACTTCGAGGGGCAAATACTATACATATCTCGTGTCGCACTCGCATGTATGCAGGGTGTTCTTAAAATAAACTCACTTTGGGATGATGGTATTCGAAAAGAATGTCTTCGAATTTCGCAATTCTGGGAATGCATATTAGTCTAAATGTTTGACGAACTGACCAAAGATGAGCTTTTATCTTTACCCCAACATTTATTTTTCCCTTAATTTAAATTATTCAAATCTGTAGGCACCAAGTTATGTACGAACAACGAAGATCTAGCAATAAATTTGCTAAAAAACTTTTGTCACGGAAATCAAATAAAAAAACGTGAGTCTTACATTTGAGTGTATTCAGTCTACGGGCGGCGGGGCATGTATGTGTGCTGGACTCCTCGTAAAGAAATGTGGGTTTGCGCCCTGATTGAACCCTATGCAATCAGATTTTTCTTTATATACATACTTACCTGGTTTTTTATCTTTCAACAAATTAAACAATTGCTGTCAATGTCCATCTTGAACGCAGTTGGAACCAGGAGTTTTAGGTGACGGAAGAAAGCTTACGGCGTGACGTAAACTTTACGACTACACAACTTTCCTGATACGTGGAAAGAGCTTTTTTTTAATTCAAAGGTTATTGTAATTAAAATGCTTCTGTAGCCTGAACGCAACACGTTTGTGAAACTTAGAACTTGAGGTGTCGGAAGAAAGTTTATGGTCTGACTAGACTTTAAACTACTTTCCCGACGCGTGGAAATATTTTTTTTTTAACCAAAGTTCACCGTAACTAAGATTCATCCTGAACGCAATATTAGAAACAGGAGCTTGAGCAGCCGTAAGACAGCTTATAGCCTGACCAGACTTTAAACTCTCTGAATAACTTTCCCGACGTTTGGAAACAGTATTTTTTTAACCAAAGTGAATTGCAATTAAAATGCATCCTAAACGCGTTATTGAAACCAGGAGTTTGAGATGTCGGAAGAAAACTTACGGTCTCACGGAAACTATAAGCTGATCGCACTACCTTTCCCACGCTTAAAAAAAGCAGGGAACCGAAGTTATAACAATGCTTCTTTAATGGAGATCAAGAAATTGACCGAAAAACCGTAGTCTGAACTAAATCATCAATTCAAGTCAACATGGCCTACGGAGACAGGCAGACCCAAGACTTTCTACATTTGGAACTTGATCGAACTGCGCATAAATTACAAACCCTTCACGTATTATTCTTTGAGGCGCGCGCAGAAACACGTCTAGTTTCAGAAGAAGGTGTTACCACTCTCCAATTCAACTTTAAAAAAATCATACCGCTTAAAATATCTTTGATTTTTTTTCGATTCTTTTAGATGCAAATACTCAAGCGCAGATCTTACTAGAGAGTAAAATAGTAATAGTAAACTGTAGGAATCATTAAATTCTTTGGTAATTCTTTTAATAAAACCAAGCATTTTATTGGCTTTATTAATCATGAAGTCATAATGACGAAGAAAAGAAAGATTCTGAGATAACTTCTTAGTCTTTTTTCTGATTAACTCTTGCTAAATTCATATTGTACTCAAAGTTTATTGGGTTTAGAATCCTGAAACACGATAGTATTTGGCACTTATTCACATTTAAGTGAAAATAGTTCACCTCGCACCAATTTACCAATCTCCCTAAATCTTCTAACAGGGGATTACAATCCGATAAACAGGTAATTCTGCGGTAAATCTTCAGATCGTTCACAAAAAGGAGACAATTAGAATTTTTTTAAATATCATTTACAAATATTAAAAAAGTAATGGTCCTTGAGGAATACCTGAAGGGACATAAATATAACATCGGAATGACTATTTTTAATTTTCACAATTTTTTTCTCTCTCAGTCATGTAAGACTTCAACCATTCTAAAAATGAATGAATGCCAAAAGAAAACAATTTGTGGAGCAGAAGCTTTTGAAGTTGGCTGGCTTGCTTCCTGACGAAATTCTTGTTCTTGTTTAGCTTCTTGAATGCTTCAGGCATTTGATGTTTGTCTTGATTTCAAATAAGTTATGAGGGTAGTAGTTTGACTCGTTAAGGTGATCACCGTGAGATTACTTTCACATGATTCTATCAGAGTCAGCATTGTTTCAGTTCTATGTAACGCCACCAACGTCATTTCATAAACACACCTTATTTCTAAGTTTCCACTTTAACTAACAAAAATTCTTTCCCATCCTTATTTTGCTATTAACTATATGTAGTGCCTTACAATTGAGTTTAAAAAACCTTACAGCTAAGCAATTTCAACTATGTTAAAACTAAGAACTAAGTAAAAGAACTTTGTAGAATAAAGGTATACTGTGGCGTATACGTAATATATATATTTTTGATGTGGAAACATCTATACTGGCGGTAGGGTGAAAAAAAACGTAACATATCTTGTGATCGTTATTGTGATTGTGATTCTGTGATTGTGATTCACGTTACGTTACGTATGTTTACACATCTTAACCTTAAGTCCCGGCACTCACACTTTTTTTTTTTTTTTTGTTGTTTCTGTTTTCGTCAAATTTAATTTTTATTTGTATTTTCAAGGTTCAAAAGGCTTCTGAATAATCAATTTGAAATAACCATGATGGTGCAGAATTGTAATTTTGTCTGTAACTAATTAATTAACAAAAAAATTCTCCCTTAATTTTTGGTCACCCTATAAAAAACTACTCTTTATTTTTATTGTTACATACAATTTTGTATGAACGTTGCTTGGTATTTTAATAATTTATTTTGTCGTGCAATATTGCATAAGTGGTGTTTATATTATCCATACCACGCATCTGTAAGTAAAATGCTTTATTTTAATATTTTGTAATACAAAAAAAAAATATGAGATATGAAAAAAGCTGACTGTTAAGACAAAATTAAAAGAGGAAACCACAATTTCAAAGTAAATATTGTAAAAAACAAATTATTCAATTGAGAAAATATTATATAAAACAATAATTATAAATTGGGATATGATTGTTATTTATTTTACATTTTATTTTTTTTTATTTTTTACATTTTTAATTGACACACACAGAAATTAAATTATTATTTCTTGTTTGATTTTTTGGTTAATTATTATTATTTATATAGATATTTTTTTTTATTTACAGTTTTTTTTAAATTGGAATATTTTTCACTTGTCTATGTCCAGTCGATGGCCGTTATAACTTATACTTTTACATTACCAATATCAAAGAAAAAAAGTTAAGTAAATGTTTTCCATTAAATTGATTACAATGGCGCAAAATTTTAAACGATTTAGTACGATGTTAAACCATTTTTAACATACTAAACAAAGTTTAATATCGTATTAAATTGTTTAAAATTTTGGGCCAATGTCTTTTGAGTAATTTAAAAAATAAGGTTAATCAAAATGAAGAAGTCAAACCAAAGCCTTAAAATGAAAAATTTTGTTGGCTGAATTCATTAGTCATAACCTTCATTTAGGATATAAAAACAAGCAATTCAACAGTCGTTTTTAATGAAAGATGTAATTGGCACCTTAAGGTCTTTCAAATCAAATGATGAATTTAAGAAAGTCTTCAGTGTCAATGGTGTTAGGACCCTCTGTTGATATAGTTTTAGATGAAATGGAGCATCAATAAAACGTCACACTAATTTATATCGATAATTTCACGAACATTTGAACAAAACCGTAAGTTCAACCGATGACACTAATGTTATCAAAATTAATCGATAAAAAGTCAAATCACAAAATGTCAACACATTCAATGTTTGCTATCGAAAAAAATTGTTAAAGAAAAATTGTTTGGTGTTTTCCTTTTATTAAATTAATCTATTTACACAATTTTTATATTAAATAATAATAAAGCTCTTCAGGCAAAAATTTAGTCCTTTGAGCTCGATTTTTGTCATTTTTGAGTTTCAGACGATCATATCTCGAGTTAAAGATTTTTAGCAATTTGTTTTGTTATACAAAACTTTCTTCTGTTTAAAAAGATCCATCGATTCAAAAACAAATTATTTTTTTCCACTTTCCGTTTAGAAAATAAATTCTCGGCGTTTTTCTACTTTTACCCTACTGACATTTAGAGTTTCAAAAAATCGCGCATTGGTTAATTTTAAAATTAAATTTCCTTTGATATATTATGACAAGTTATGAGTTCGTGGGCACGTTTTTCTAATTTTTTTTTAAAACCTAAAATAACAGCAGCTACCGTACAAATGTTTTCAACAAAAAATTGAAATCTTATTTTCTCAAAAACGTGTCGAAAATTTTTTTTAAAAGTAATTCAGTAGTTTTTTTTACAAACAGCTAATATTTTATAAAAAAATGGTTATAAATGGTACCTCCCATAGAAATTTTTTTTTGATTTTCGATTTTCTCAAGAACGGTTCAACTGATTTTGATAAATTTTATTTGTGAAGAACGTTTCAAAAAGTTTTAAAAATATTGTGTACTATAATTTTCAAAAAAAATTTTTTTTTTGATTTTAAAAAAAAATTCGAAATCTTTTTTTTAGAACTTTTATAATTCGAAAACGACTTGATGAATTTTTATTAAACTTATCAACCAACAATTTTTTAATATTATCTTGGAGATTTTAAATACAAATTATTCATATAATGGAACCTCCCATATACAAGTGTTTAAAAAACGGTAAGGAAAATCTCATTTTGTTCAAAAACGACTCCTACGATTTTGATTAAATTTTGTATGGAAGCTAATATCAGTACGATCTACCATATTTTTGTAAAACAAAATTCATATCTACCGTTTAGTAACGATATATTTCGTAATTTTTTTTTTTTTTTGGTTTTTTAGTATCTCATAACCTGTTGAACCGATTTAAATGAGCTTCTAATAAGTTTGAATATAATAATTTTCAAAAAGACAAAGTTTTGGATTTAAAAAAAAAATTTTAAATTGATTTTTGAAAATTCGATATTTCAAAAATGGGTTGAAGATTTTTTTTCAAAATTTAATAATAAACACTTAAAAAATGGAATACCAATTCTTTTTTTAAAAATATTTTCAAAATCTTATATATAAAAAAATAAGATTTTTAAAAAAATATTCCAACGATTTTTAAAATTTGTTCTTATAAATTAAGATTTATTTAAGAAATTAGATATTGTACATAGCGGTTATGTCAACAAAAATTTCAGATTTTTAACTAACCCAAAAATGAACCTTTAAAGCGTGGCAACCCAATGTCTCATAGAAATTAAGAAAAACGATGTAGGATGGTCGTCCTTTGGCGGGATCTTAGGCTATTAATCGCAACTAAGAATTTCAATTCCATAAATGTGTAAGCTTTGAATTGCTTTTGTTAATTAAAGAAAATATTATAATCAAAGTTCCACCGTTGGATGCAGACATTCGCAAGCCAACCAAACAGGCAACCTTGAGACGAATATAATTTGTTATTTTACCAAATGAAGCACGTAATGTAGCATCGTAATGTGGTAATCTTCTTTAAGGGATAAAAATCTTGAATTGTGTTTTTTTATTGGATCTAAAAGAATGAATATGGATATTAAACTCATCTCACAGGACTTTTAAATTTCAATACTTTTCTTAAATATTTAAACCGATCTGCCTATGTAATACATTACAGACATTAACCGCTAATTCCATGGGTTCGTCACCGTTCGGGGCTTTACAAAAATATATAAGAACCTTTTATTTAAAAAAAAAAAATTATATTTTGGCCTACTTCTCTTTGTTAACATTCATTGAAAATAAATAACACATAATTACAAACAATCTTTATTGCATCATTACGCGTCTTTGACCTAATTTTCATTAAAAAGAAAAATAAGAAAAAAAAAAAACAAAAATACACATAAAAGGACTCGCAGTAGGTGAAGAAAATCATCTTCCTGGAGTAGAATTAAAAAAAAAAATTTCATTCTGCTTATAACGTGTGCATCCTTAAATTACGAGTGATAAGATTCATTCCAGCTCATTAAAATTCATCGTTATAGTGCCGAACAAAATTTTCTCTTTATAGAAGTCTCCACTGCCGCGCACGCAGAACTTGCTAATTAATTCCTATTAACACTCAAACACCTATTCCTATATACCTATATTTCTTCGCAACAACACATCCTTCATACCTTAATACAAGACCATCATTATATCAAAGCCTATGCAGCACATGTTTTCAAGGATCCTTCATTCTGCCTTATAAAATGCTCCACTGGAAAATATATATTCAAATTATCTGTTTAAGTTTTTTGAAAGAACTCCTCTGCGGGACAAACCAAATTCCCAGGATTCTCACAAAAAAAAATTAAATGAAATAAAATAAAATAAAAGCAAACTCAGAATTGAAACTCAGAAATCCAGAACACAATGTGCAAATGACTGAAGGCACGGCACACAACAAAACCACCAAGAGAGCCTAAGCCAAGTGGGTTCCATAACTTCAGCAGCTTCATACGGTTTGGCTTCTCTAGTTTAAGCCATCACGAGCGCATTTTGTGGTTTTATTTAGCGTGAAGCAACATTTAATAAGACTTTTCGCGTTCCTCGTTGTTATATTGTTGCTTTTGGTATTGTTGTTGCTTTTGTATATAGTTGGGTTTTTTGGGTATATCTGTTTCACTAATGAACATTAGACACAATGACACATACATTGAGCAGGACTGGAAAATAATAACACAGGGACAGGGAAGCCAAAAATATAGAAATATTTTATTTAAATAAAAATGTCCTTCGTCCTTTTTTCTCTTTGTTTTTTTTTTTTGTTTTTTTTTTTTTTTTTGTTTTTGGTTGGTTTGCCTTTGCCAGTAGCAATTATTTTGTGAAGCAAAAAGCTATTTGGTGTTTAATTCCCTGCTGTGTTGCGATGTTGAATTTTTAATGTCGCATAAAAAGCATCCGATTTACACCACCATCATAGCGTAGCGGTAGCGCAGTGGTGGTGTAACTGTTAACGGTATTCATGGACCAAAAAAATGAATCATTTAGATGCTAGGGTATATATAGAGTAGGGACGAGGTGCAGGGCGAAGAGACCAACAAGAAAAAAAAATGTTGTCCTTCTACCTACTAATTAAGACTACAAAATTACGCTACTCTATATACATAACGAATTTCTGCCGAAAGATTAAAGGCAAAGTTAAGTTAAAAAAAAACACACACACACACACACACCAACAAATATAAGGGTAGTTGGTTAAGGATTTAAAGGTGGAACTACGGGGAACTGCGGGCGGAGACTATCCTAAAGGTAAGCATTCATTTTCTAATGAGAAGCGTTTGAAGGATACACCAAAAAGTTGTGAGAAGATTTGATTTCAGATGCATAATCACTGAAGTATAAAAAACAAAAAGGGATTTTTTTTTTAATGAAAGTATATTTCACAGATTATGGGGGTCATTCATTTTGTTTGTGAAATAGCTTGCAATTATTGTGAAGTTTTGACACTTCAAGGTAAAGCTTTTTATAGGCGTTTTATTACCTACCTACTTCTTTGAAAGGATATTCCAAGTATATACCATACCTACTTGAAAAGTTAAGAACCTTAAACTATAAGTCACAAAGACGAACATTTTAAGGCTTCTTTCATATTTAATGAATGGGTTATCTGTGTGGTTTTGAGTACCTTCCATACCTTTCGTGATATTATAACGTTGAATTTGAAAACTTAAAAAAAGAAGTGGTTTTGCATACCCACTTCTGACCTTTGCAAGCATTAAATATAGCCCGAAGTTATAAAATAATTCTGTAGTAATGAAAAATTTTATAAAAACTGTTTTTTGAGTTAATATACCTACGTATTAGAAGAAACTGATGAATCTTCAAGGAATTTAGAGTAAACTATGAGTAAACCCTTCATCCAATTTTCTTTTCTGGTAAAATTAAAATTATGTTTTTTATCAGAAAAAGAAAATTTGTTTGAAAAAAAAACTATAAAGCTTAATTGAATGTATCATATTTTGAAAATGGCACATGTCTGTCATAATCACAAAAAAAAAAACACTTTAAACATTTCAACTTTCTTATCTTTAAGAAGAATGTGACATCTGCAAAATATAGCGTAGTGGTATCCTTGAGACATTTGGACTTATAAGAGTTGTTTATATTTAACTATAACAGGAATTAAAAATTATTTGAGTTAATGTTGTCTTTAACCATAGACCCGTGTACTTAAAAATTTTTGGATTTCGCGTACTTTGTGTCTGAGTGCCCACGAAGATTTTTCATACAATTTGTATGGAAAATTTAAATTCAACGTAAATTTTTGATATAAAACTATATTTTTTAAATTATTTATTTTAATTTATTTATCGAACCAAGTTTAACCTGAAAAATATGAAATAAGCTTAAATAAGTAATAAATAGCAAATTTAAGAATCTTTCATCTTTAAAAAGGACGTATTTAAACTAATTCTGGAATGAAATGCTAAATCATCTTAAGTCCATTTTTAACATTTTTCAGTAGAGCAAAAAAACTTAATTCATATCTTATTAAAATTTCGTACATAAGACGAATTTTGTTCCTCAATATAAAGGAAAAGGAGTGAGAAAGAAAAATGTGGATGAGGCGGAAGTGTGTGCCTCTATATTGGTAACAGGGTTCATTAAAAAAACAAAAAAAAAAAAAAACAAATCATCTTAAGTCGACTTAGGATGTTATACCTTTTTAGTCGAGAATTATTTCCGTTTTAAGAAAATTCAAGGAGTACCCCGTTCATACCTCGTACCTCGTAACTCGTACCTCGTACCTCGTACCTCGTACCTCGTACCTCGTACCTCGTACCTCGTACCTCGTACCTCGTACCTCGTACCTCGTACCTCGTACCTCGTACCTCGTACCTCGTACCTCGTACCTCGTACCTCGTACCTCGTACCTCGTACCTCGTACCTCGTACCTCGTACCTCGTACCTCGTACCTCGTACCTCGTACCTCGTACCTCGTACCTCGTACCTCGTACCTCGTACCTCGTACCTCGTACCTCGTACCTCGTACCTCGTACCTCGTACCTCGTACCTCGTACCTCGTACCTCGTACCTCGTACCTCGTACCTCGTACCTCGTACCTCGTACCTCGTACCTCGTACCTCGTACCTCGTACCTCGTACCTCGTACCTCGTACCTCGTACCTCGTACCTCGTACCTCGTACCTCGTACCTCGTACCTCGTACCTCGTACCTCGTACCTCGTACCTCGTACCTCGTACCTCGTACCTCGTACCTCGTACCTCGTACCTCGTACCTCGTACCTCTTACCTCGTTCGCTCGTTAATAGTTCGAAAAATAAAAACTTTTGGCAGAAATTGATAATATCAAGCCAAATATTAATTTGAAACCACAAAATAGATTTCGTGAGATCCATATTTATTTAGAAAAATAACAATACCTCCCAGGCTCCCATGCATTTTTTATTTTAGCCATTAAGGAAGCCATTAAAAAAAAAACAGCTCAACAGATTTTTTAAAAACTTATTCAATTATTTATAATAGATATCTATTTTTATACAATTGGTATGCACATAGTTTGATATGTCTCGCTGTTCAGGAGAATAAATCCGTGAGAATCTGCTCCATATTAACATTTTTTTTTCAAAAAGGATTTTACACCCACAGAAAACGAGACCTTTAGTGCTTTGAATTTATTTCGCAAGAATCTGCTTCATACGAGAATTTATTACACTGAAAATAGGAATTTGTTTCAATTTTAAAAGTGGTATTAATTCTCGCCGAGAGAGAGAAAAGTCTTATATTCTTATTTTATATTATTATATTCTTATTTATATTTATTTTAATTAATGTGTATCTGTAGAAGACAAGAGATCAACATTTTACGGAGTAACTGCCGGAGTTCCTCAGTGTTCCATTTTGGGACCAATACTTTTCACTCTGTAAGTAAATGAACTTCTTTAACTTACAAAACACTGTACATACTGTCCATATGTTTTCTGACGCCCGAAGTGCAATTATTCTTTCGATTTGCAGTGCTATTGAAATTATGAAAGAAGGCTTATAAATCATTTAATAGAATAGAAGGCACTCAAGCATAATTTAACGCTTAATCCTGCGAAGTCAAAAACTAATACTCTTCATCGATGGTATACATTTTTTTTCAACATTTTTCAATCAAAAATATTATTTTTTGAAAAATTATTCGATACTTTTGTTTTTTTTTTTTATTTTAAGTCAATTTTTATGAAAATTCTCACTTCCGTCTATATAAACGGGATGAAATAGACTTCCCTCTCCCATGAGATTTTCGACTTAACCTGATCCATCCTACACTCTTGTATGAATCAACCTTTTTTATGTTTCTTTATTAATTAAGAAAAGTTTACCGAAAAAATGTCAATTTATAAAAAAGGCATCTTTACTTTGACAGTCGGAAAATAGAGCCCACATGATTATACTTCCGCTTCCGGTAAACTGGCTCAAATTGATTTGGTTTTGTAGCGTGGGGAAAGATTTAAAAAGTCGTGGAGACTTATTTATCATTTTCTAAAAAAAAAAAAAAAACAACTCAATGCACGACCATCTCTAACTTCAATTATACCCGGCCTCTTTAGACCTATCTGATTGTCATGTAAACATAACCAATGGTCATGTTTTTTTTTTTAATATAAAACTTATCCTTTAAAAAAATAAAAAAAAAAGAAAGAAAAGAAAACCCCTTACCACCAGTCCAGCAAAAAAAAACATCAATCTAAAAAAAAGAAGAAGATTTTCTTCAAAATGACTTCTTGCTTCTTCTTTTATATATGTATTTTAATTTAAGTTCAAATACCAAACGGAAATAGTATTTTGTTTCCGGCAAACACATAAAAGTCCTCCTTCAAGCTATTTAGCTATGGGTCCTTTTTTAACCATCAGGACTACATTTTCTATGCAAATTTCATGAGTTTCCCTTTTTGTCGACTTTGAACTACTATATATACATAGACATACATTACATACCTATTTAAATGAAGGTTGTAGAATGTAGATGTATACTCACATATTCTACAACATTTATCTATGTGTTTAGTATAGTTCTTGTTTCTCGATTCCACCAACAGTTCAAAATTCAAATATATGTATACATGTAGATAGCACCAGAAACAAAATAGACTGACTTTTCAACCCAACTATGAATCGTTTTAATAAAAAAGAACAAAAAAAAAAACAACTCTCTACTAACCGGAAGGCAAGTTCCAATGAAAAGTTGATGTGGAAATATTTCCACTGAATTAAGCGCTTATATATAAACTCTGAGTACTGTCCTGGTTCTCCTGACCGACCCACCAACTCTACACACTATCACCAAGAAGACGAGTCCTTTTCCATGTCCAAAACGCAAGCTCCTCTTTTCTAATAAGCATTCGCCTTTCTCGATTCCACCCACCGACCGACCGACCGCATGAACACAGGCACAGAACTCCCGCACGCCCACTTATACAAAATGTAGATTTAAAAGTTCCTAATTTGTTAGTATTAGCATAAAGGTTTTGTTGTTTTTATTTTGTATTCACATCCGAAATAGCAAATAAAAAGGATATTGCGCTATAGGATGAGCTGAATTCTTCTACCGCAATCTGCTTTTGTGACAATCATTTGGCATGGATTCAAAAACTATTTTCGCTTCATTTCGCGTTTGAAAAAGAAAGATGAAGGGTTGGGGAGGGGAGTTGTGAGGGGAAGAGTTAGAAGAAAAGTGAAGATGAGAGTAGCAATTGCACTTAATTATCCTTTTGGTGTTAGAAAAAAAAAAAAAACGAACGAACGAACAAAAAACTAAGAGAGGGTGGAAAATAATTGAAATTTCCCTCGAAGAAAGCACCAGCTGATGGCTATTGGAAAAGTTAGCCTTCCTTCTTCAGCACGATGGCAATGACAACCCAAGTGCATTACCGCGACTGCCAACGGGCGCACACAAAGTTAAAAACTGAAAATGCTAAGTCCTCAAGATGGCACCCGTTTCGCTTATGTCAAACAAATTTTCATCTCCTTATCTTTGTCATTATTTGCTCTCGTCACCGATGGTCCTCGGGTCGTCGAAAACTGTACTTACCATGAGTTGGCCAAATGACATCCATGGATACTCACAACTCGTATGCTGTTTATACTTATAGATAGATATACTTTCACGTCTCATTCAGTTTCTAAGTAAAAGGACGGATGTCAAAAAAAAAAAAATAAAATAAAAAGGAATTTTAAACCCAAAAGGCTTATAAAGAGGGACGACACATTTTTCCTAAAGTAGCATAGTTTTGAGTAATGTTTAGAGAACTATATACGAGAAGCGAATAGTTTTAGAACATAACGATTCTTTTCTCCAAGAAAAAACTTATGACTAAAATGGGAGAAGTTTTGTATGACCGACGATGACAACGAAGATGACTACGATGATGACGACAACGGCAACGGTAAACTTTTTGACAGAAAACTCATCTTGCTCTTTATACGATGGTTGCAAGGATATATGACAAAGAAGTTTCGACGAAACGTCCTTCCCGTTTACCTTAATGTCTTAAATGGTGACATCCCAGGGATAAAAGACTTTCCCTATTGGGTCGGGACGTCGCGTCGTGTCGGTCGTCGTCAGAGTGGTACCTCTACGTGAGGTTTTGGTCGTCTTCGTTCTTAAAATGTACGAGTATGTTAGAAATGGTATACCTTCATTCTCTGTACTGTACATGACTGTGTGTGCATCTTTGAAATTCTTAAGAATTTATGTGTGTATCTTTGTGTGCCGACACATCACCCTGTGGTAACTTTCGATAGAAAGTCGTTTGTCTTCCTTAACATGGACACAGAGAAGAGAATTGAAAGTTTTTTTTTTTTATTTTGAGGTTTGTCTTAAAGTATCCCCTTGGTTGCTTAGGGGATCATATATGTATATAGGGGATGGTGGATGACTTTCGATGATATGCTGCACTCTCCAAGAATATATATAGACAAGAAGTTGAAGTGCCCTGCAGATAAGATTCGGAAGTGAATTTAATCTTTACGTTACACTCCCAACAGGCAAACTAGATCTAACTAGGTAGGTAGGTCTAGGTACATTCTACATACGTACCTACATATATTTTTTGGAAAATTGATTCTAGGAATTTTATAAAGAACTATCGTCTTTGTATAGTATCTACACGAAAGAGCATTTTGTTAAGTGAATTTAAGCATTTAATTCAGAGAAAATTACACTCGTACACTCGTATGATAAAATAAGATAAGGAAGAAATGTGTGTTTTGAGTACTTATATAGGTTAGGTAGGTAATACAGATGTTTAGAAAAGAGGATCTTCAAGGAGATTACACTTTATTCTACAGATTTTCTTGAAAATTTAAATTTTTAATTAAAATTTAAACTTTAAAATTTTAATGATATTACAAGAAAATTGTTGAAAAGTTAAGGAAATGATGATGAAATTTATTCAAGATTAAATCGATTATCATTCAGTTTATTATTTGGAATTATTTGAATAGTTTGGATTCACCATTAAGAAGTTGTATGTCCGGTTATTCTTTTGAGATAAAGGTTGGAAACATTTTTTTTTGATAAAAGCTTTAAAAGGACATCTTATTTATTTGAGTTGGCAGTTGAGTTGACTTCAACTCGAGAGTTGAAACGTAAGTTGAAATTTTTTTTTATTCACTAATTATTTTCTCAACTCCCCAGTTGAAGATCTAAAGTTGGCCAATTCCCAGTCTAAAAAAATATCCCTGGGATATTTGGGATATAAAGGGTATTTTTTTAGACGTGTGGTTTTGAAGAAGAAATAAAACACATATAATTTAATGTTATGGCTAAGAATTTACTTTTATTATAAAGATCAAGGTTTGCCATTATGTTTTAAAAATTATTTCGGGCAAGTGGCCGCCGCCGCTGGCAAAATCTTCCATAAAGTGGATGGACACAGCTCCAATTGTTGCGCGCGATGGCGGATGGACTCATTTGGTTCTTCTTCAATACTCTGCTCCACAGCAGTAATAGCGTCTTCGGTGCGCACTGTACGGCGTATCTGAGGATGCGCATTGCGCATTATCCACTAGAGTAAACGTAGTGCGAAACCGATCCACTGCTGGGCGATTATTTCGACCGAATATTGGACGCAGTGGAACCGAAACATTATTTTGGTAATAAATTTGCACGATTTGCAAACGTTGTTCAGGAGTAAGTCTATTCATTATAAAACGGCAAAAACTGAGCATAAATCAAGTGACAGCTGTCAAAAAGACCAACTTCAAAAAAAAAGTATTGCCAGATTGAAAACCACACGTCTAAAAAAAAACACCCTTTAAAACAAAAACTATATTTTTTTAAATTTGAATGTGTTAATCATATCGATGTAATATTTGTTATTTTGTGTTTAATTTTTATTTAATTGTGTTAAATTATAAACAAAATATTAAAAAAAAGTGGATCATTTTTCTTGATCGTAAATGCTTATCTAGCACTTAAATCAAAGGTATTCACCACGAAAAACTTTTATGCCAAAAATGACTTAGATACCAATACTTTATTTCGATTTAAACCATAAAAAAATGTTGGGATGGCGATATTTCCGCATTCAAGCCTTGTAAGTGGTTTTGGTTTTCAGTGCTGTATTGACAATTCAATACTTTTCGCTAATCTAAAAACGGTACAATATATTGACAAAAATTCAGCTCCAAAAATTCATAAATATGAAAGTTCCGACGTTAAACGTCTTTCAATGACGAACATTTGGAAGTGAATCCTTGAAATGAATGGGTAAATACGAACAAACAATATACATTTTTGATAACTTTTCAAATGATTTTCAAATGTTTTTGGCAACTTTCAGCAAGTTTTCCAAAGTTATTGTTCCTATTAGTAGACCGCAACTTAGGAAACTTTGTAAGGATTTCCAAGTTACAATCCTAACGTAATGCTCGCACTGTTTTTTTTTTACATGTTAAGGGTATTCATAACCCCATGAGTGTGCGCATATTATAAAAAAAATAAAAACAAACAAACAAAAATCTCAAGTTTGCTCGATCGAGAAATTTGAGAAATCAAAAGTTGATCAACTCTAGAATTGAAAATCAAAAGTTGAAAACGTAATCTGTGAATAAAAGCAAATTCACAAGTTGAAAATAAAAATCCTCGAGTTGTGTTCAACTTTGATTGAATTAAATCGGCCTTAAAAGATTAGAAGTAGGTACTAATTAATTATCCTTTCGAAAAGTATATAGGTCTTTATTATATTGCAAGAAAGAGTTCAAAAACAATATAGGTATGAAATTAGGAAGATGTAATAAAAAACTAGGGCAACGAAGATTTTTTTTAAGATTGAAGCTTTCTCAGCTATTTTTTTATAAGAAAATACAGATATTATGTACAAAATCTTAATATTTTTTTTTTTTCATAGATCTTTTTAATTTTTTGAAATAAAAAAATAATAGCATTTTGTGAATAGAAGAGAACATTTTATACCACAAGTCCTAATCAAAAGCTTGTAAGCTGTCCTTATCCTGTAATGATGCATTTTCACTGCATCTTCCCCAGCACCGACTAACCAATCAACACCACTAACTTACCACCCCTAACCATATACCACTTCAACCATTTTTTGGTGAAGTATACTAAAATACGAATATTATTTTATTCGTCATATTAAAGTTCACACTCAGGTTTAACGACTATCTTTTATAACAGATCGTTAACAAATAGAAGAAAACTGAGCTCTTCCACAGTTTAAATATAGTAGCAATCACGAGTACTTGGTGAGTTCTTTTTTGAAAAGCTTAGGCGACAATGGAAGCCCAGGTTAAAGTTTAGTTAGTTAGTGGCGTGGCGCCTGCTTTCTCAGACTGTAATTTAGTGGCATCTGCTATCTCAGACAGTGTCAGTCAGAGTTCAGACGTTTGCATTATATAAATTTAGTTAAAAGAACATATGAATTTTGGTTTATATAAAATTATATTATATAGTTGTAAGTAAATATAAACATTGTTTATTAGAATTGTAAAAAAAAAACAATGATTGGTAAATAAAAATAACCTCTATAACACTAAAGTTTGTTGCTTCTTAGGTTAAAACCTGGAACCGCCGAGCATAACTAAGCCTATGATAAAAAGCATCTGCAAGTTTAAAAAAGGTTGTTTTTTAACAATTAATGTTACATTTTTTCAGAAATCACAAAAAATCTGCCAAACGGGTTATAGTGCCTTTGTTTCTACACTAGAAGCAAGGCGCGTTATTTTTCACGTGGTGTAACTTGTAGGACCTAATCCATGGGTTTTGTTTCTTTTGAAAGAGTTTTTTTAGAAATGAAATGAATGTTCGTCTTCCAAGAAGAACTTTTCGATAAAATTTACCTTTTAAAAGTTAAAAATCTTGATTTTCGACATTAAACTTTGACTTTGTTTGTAAACACGATTTAACGATGGGCTTCTATTTCTTTTGAAAATCTTCACATGGATTTTATTTTCGCAGAAAAAAACACATTTTGTCTGAGCTATAATAGTTCGGTCAGCTAGAATTCGGTGATTATACCACATTTTAGTAATTTTGACCCCATAATTTCTCTCGGATTGAAATGTTTCGATAAAAAAATGAAATGAAAATATTTATATTTATCGCACTAATTCACTAAAATATGTCATTGTCTTATTTCCATATGGAATCTGTGTGCCTTTGGATTATTTGAAAATTAAACTCTAATCAACAAATGGAAAACAAAACCATATAGGACATAGTAACATTATTCAAATTAGAATTTCATAAAAGAAAAGAAGAAGAACACCACCACAATGTTGGCCATAACCAGTGGTGGACTTAGGCTTAGGCCCGTGAGGCCCGGGTCAACAGACCTGAGAATATTTTGTGGTGAAAAAGTAGTTTAGAAGGACGATGGATAATTTGTTGAGAAAGTTCAATTTTATTAAAAAAGGAGTGAGGAGTGAGGAGTGAGGAGTGAGGAGTGAGGAGTGAGGATTGTGGAGTGAGGAGTGAGGAGTGAGGAGTGAGGAGTGAGGAGTGAGGAGTGAGCACTCCTCACTCACTGTATGGGCTATTATAAAGTATGTACATATGTTTAAGTTAAAAAAAATATTGTTATTAATATTTATAAATAAATAAATAAATAAGTTAAAAAAAGACTTAGCTACTTACGTGCAAGTATGGGTGAAAAGAGACTTAATGCCATGCATTATTGTTTATAGGAGCCCAATTGCTTTAAGAAACAAATTACGATGACGTAATCGATGCTTTTTCCCTAACAAAAGCCCGATTGGAGAAAGTTGTCAATAAACTAAAAATTAAAAAAAAGAAAATTTGTAAATAATTTTCACTTACAAAATAAATAAATTCACAGAAAAACGCGGGGGGGGCATTAATCTTTTACTATCATTTTATTTATAATAACTAATTACCAACGGCATTATTATAATATAATAATAATTGTTCTTTTTACTTTGAATTGAACTATTTTTAATTACGTTCTCAGATTCTATTAAATAATATTATGTACATTTGTACATATCATATTATCAACCTCATAAAAGCGAGTATAAAATATTCGGGCGTTTTCTGGCAGCACAGAAAAAGAGGCTCTACAAGAACGATTAAGAACTAAGGTAATTAGAAGAATTTAGTTAAAAAAAACAAGGGGGGGTGGCGTACTCAACCGGGCCTAGGGCGGCAGCAAATCTAAATCCGCCACTGACCATAACTATACTTATATGGGTTCTTGAAAGGACAATAAAATACCTACCACATAACTACAGACCATATCGAGAACAATGCACAGCAAAATCATATATGTATATGTTTACATACCTTTCTATGCAAACATTTTCATGTGCATTTTCTCAACAAAAAAAGGACGAACAATGGAAATTATCTCCAAAAAGTCCGAGCCGAATAAAACTTTTCCACTCAATTTGAAATCCCAAAATTATATTCATTCAATTCTGTCCCGAAGCCTCTACTGCTGTCCCTACTGTGTGTGAGTGTGTGGGTGTGTGTGTGTGCATCTGCAGATCCTCATCATCCTATATATGGCTGGCATCCTTAAACATTATTATTGTTGTTGAAACTCATTATTAGCCATCCAAATGCATCCAATGGACTGTCCTACTTTAGCAACACTGTTGGATAACAAGCCAGGATATGCGGTTATATTGTCCATTCTTTCAAGTCTATTTATCATCACAGACACGACAAGAGGGCCGAAACAGACTGAAACAGGTCGTATGTGTCATTTTGGGTGTCTTTTTTTTTTAATTTTGTTGCTTATGTTTGTCATTGCTTGTTATAATGCATTCGATAAGCAGAATGCCAGCACCAGGTTGTTGAAGTTCCAATGTTTTGTGTATACCTAAGGAGCATTTAAAGATATATTAATAAGTGTAGCTTTGTGGTTCATTGTGGTAACAGTGTTGAATGAAAATAAAACAAAAACAAAATGAATAAGTTTATAACTTATCAGCATCACCACTCGGCATAAGCCTTGAATACAGTCCGCCGAGCCAAGGACATTCATATAAAGATAGTACTTGGTTTACTCAGTTCATCCACTGGCTGAGAGTGTGGGTGTGAATTATCTAGGAAAAGTTTACGTTGTTTCTGCGGTGGTATAGATAGATGATGATCCAGTATGGATGAGGTTTTTGTTTTTTTCTTTTAGGTAACGGTAACGGCAATGCGGAGGCTGCAGATTTATAACTAACCCACTGTTTTATAGGTGCATAGGTACATTTGTACTACTTGTATCTAAAAATGTAGGTATATTTTCGGTCATTGTGGAGATTTTGTAAGTTCTTAGTTTATCAGTGTACTCAGGCTATTACATTTGAGTTTTACCAAACTAAAGTTATTTGGCAGGAAATCAAGAATTTGGGTGGAAATGTTTTGATGATAACAATTTCAGATTTTATGACCGAATTTTCTTCCTTTAAAAAAATTATTCGTAACACATAGGTATATGTTATTTGGGAATATTATTTAAACAATACAAAGCTTGATGGCGCTGTACAATTATCAAAGTTAAAAGAAAGATGAATAACCCTTCAGGAAATATTAAATAAATTGTTGCTTGAAACTTAAAAATAAAAATGTGTTGGAATAAAGAGACCTGTAGCAGTCTTAATTTCCTCTTCCTGGAGCTAAAGTGTATGATATTTGTGGTGACCATCCGTTCATTATAATAATGAAAAGTTTTGTATTTGAAGACGAGGTTCCGAACAAAAACACATAAATGGTCTGTATTTTAGAAGTTGTTCATTATTTGTTCTGTATTTCGTACAAATATAAAAGCAAAATTCAATTTTTTAAGTTAAGTAATTTTTATGTATAGGTATTTTTAAATGGAATAATTTAAAAATGAATTGAATTTTGTTTCTTTTTTCAATCATTATTATTATTTGCAATTCTAAAATATGGTCACCGTAATGATATTTGATATTCAACGTTTTAGTGACTATCGTTGTCGTTTTCCTTAAAAAACGACATTAAAACGGTGCACAATAAAAAGTAAGCAGTGTTCCTCACTCACAATGAAAACGATAAATTGGGTTACTGAAATGCATATTTTCGTTTCTAGATCCGTGTCATTTTACTTTTATTTTAGTAAAACAATAACCTTAATAGGGATGATTGGTTCTTTTTTCGAAAAAGTCGTAATTTCGGTGAATTGCCGCTTTTTAATAATCGTTGACGTTATTGTCAAAATGTTGCTAATAACCATTTTTTTTTAATATCGTCTTATCAGATTGATAGTTTTTGATATTTTGACAAATTTTAAAGAGTTGGTGGTATTTTATAGAATGTTCCTTATTTTTAAGAATTATCATTTTCTCTAATTTACCGTTACATAGTAATCGTTTTCTTTGAATTCATCAATCATCATTTTAGGAGTTCCTAGAATTAACAGGGCTATTTTGGCGTTGTGAGGGCTCACAACTCACAAGTCACAAGCCTTTGTGAGGTTGATTTCTTGTGAGGTTGTTGTGAGGTTCTCAAAAGGAGATCACAATTTCCATAGTTTTTGTGAGGCTCACAGTTGTGAGGGTACGAAAACTTCACAAAATCGATTTCACCTTTCCTTGTAAGGTTGTTGTGACTTGTGAGGTATCAGTGTGGTTTGCCAGAATAGGGCTGTAAATTTCAGTTCACAGTGTTACCGCTTTTTTCTAATAATTATTTGAACAATACCGTTTTTATTTCCAAAATATTATCGTTTTAATAAAAATGTGTTCATTTTTTTTTAATGGGTAAATTGTTGATTTGAAATTATTTTATCAGTTCCATGATATAGCAGGCAGTTCAAAAAATTGTCGCTTTTTACAAAGGTTTGTTTAAAATTATCGTTTTCACATAATTATCGTTTTCTAAGAATTAAAATTTTTCTAATATTCTTAAGATTTTCGAAAGCTATACGGCCGTTGACAATCTTTTGGATTTTCCTTAATTGAAAATTATAGTTTTCCCAAAATTATCAATTTCATATAAATATGGTTTTTCTTTAAATTGTCGTATTAAAAAAATTTTCCTCACAGAACTACCTTTTTTTTAAAGAAAATAAAAGAAGTTTTAAAATTCATGGCTCAGTTCCACAATATAGGTAACAGTTCCCAGAATTGTCGCAATAATTTTTTTTAAGATTAATCGTTTTCACAATATAATTATCGTTTTCTAAGAGTTGCAGTTTTTTTACTATTGACCCCTTTGCGCAAATCGTTTTAAGAGTTTCTCGAGTAAGATGGTATTTTACAGAATTGTCGCTTTTTGGTAATCGTTAATTAAAAAAACTTGTTTTCTCATAATTATCTATTCAACTTTAAATAATAATTCATAATAATGATTAAAAATTGGTTTCTGGAAATTATTCTGTTTACATATTTATTTATCGTTTTCTATGAATTGTCGTTTATTGATCATTAAATTTTCATTTTGTAATGGCTGAATTTTGTTCAAGAATAATTCTTACTTTTAAGCAATTATTGTAAGTATTTGAGAGTTATTTTCGTTTTTTTTAATCGTCGTTTCAACACTTTTGGTTTTTTTTTTTCTAATCGTTACTAAACAAAATTATCGTTTTCAGTGAAATTATCGTTTGCTTTGAATAGTCGTTATAAAAAAACTGGCTCTTATCACGAATTATATGGGAGCTTAGTAATTCGTTAAAAAATAAAAATAAAAAAATTGTAACAATTTTCTAAATTTTTTTTTTTTTAAGAATTCATATTGTTAATTTTTAAATTATCATTTTGAAATAATTTGCTTGATAACATGATGTAGATTGCAGTTCATAGAATTTTCATTTTTTTAAATAATTAACTACGAATTGTCTTCTTTTTTTTTCAAATTTGTCACTTTTTCACAATTATCATTTTATATTAAAAAAAATTTCGTTTTCTCAAAATTTTCATTTTCAGATATTTACCTACCGTTTTCTCAGAACTGTCTGTTTTTCTATAATTGGATCAGTTTCATAAGAAAATTATCGTTTGTACAGAATTCTTAATGGCTTAGATCTTTCTGTTTTTATAAATGTCGTTTTTACAGACTTTTGGCTTAGATTTATCGTTTTTGAATAATCGATAAATTTTTTAAGAATGTCATGTTTTTAGCATCGTCTTTAAAAGCGCCAGAAAATAATCGTTATTGCAGATATATCGCTTATATATCGGGTTTTTCAATAAGAGCGCTACAAAAAAATTTTTAAATAAAACAACAACGGTTTTGGATATCAATGAAATTCTTTATTCCTGTGAAAGTACGTTCGATGCCATTATGTATGGAACTCGATTTCTTTTGCATGGCCACCACGGGCACGCTTGCAGAAGTCCAGACGCTGAACCCAATTTTCGACGGTTTTCAAGCATAAATCGGCCGATACTGCTGCAATTTCACGTTCGATAATCGTACGAAGTTCATCAATCGTCGCTGGCTTGTTGGCATAGACCATAGACGTAGCACCACAGGAACGGCGTCAAATCGTACGACCGAGGCGGCCAAGCGACTGGACCATTTCGTGAGATAACCATTCTCCAAACTTGGTTTCCAATAAATTGATTGTGACATTCGCTGTGTGGCTTGTGGCACCGTCCTGTTGGAACCACATGTCCTCCAAGTCCATATCATCCAATTGGGGCCAACAATATTCGATTATCATTGAACGGTATTGATCCCCATTCACAGTAACGTGCCGGTCTTGATCATCACGGAAGAAGTACGGCCTAATGACGCCACCGGCCCATAAACCACACCAAACCGTAATTTTTTCGGGATGCAATGATGACTCATGGAGTACGTGTGGATTGCTGCCTAACCAATACCACATATTTTGTTTATTGACGAAGCCATTCAGCCAGAAATTAGCCTCATCGCTCATTGGACGTAGCGCTCTTAACGTTGAGGCCACTGACTCCGAATTTCGGTAGTAAATTTTAATAATTTTGACTCGTTGTTGGCTCGTATATCTTTCTGTCATGAAATGGCAAACCTTACTGAAGAGAAATGTCAAAAGAACGGCAAGAAATATGGCGTCGTTTGCTGTCCCTGTTGCTCTACTTTTGTAGCGTCCCTTTTGAAAAACCCTTTAGAATTATTGCTTTTGGAGATTTATCGTTTTTGCAGAAATATCGCTTTCTTAGAATTGTCGCTTTTGGAAATTTATCGTTTTTTGCATTTATTTTTTACTCCAACAAACCAAAAAAGCCGAAGATTAAAGCTCAAATATATTTCGAATTATTTAATGTCATGGAAGATACAAAGGTACTGATATAGAAATAGAAGACTTGCGTTAGATAATAGAAGTTTGTTAAAAGGTAAAGTTAATTGATTTTAATTCAATTACAAAATCCGACCATTTCTTTAAAATTACCTAAAAATATTAAATATTATATTTGGATTGGGTATCTACTTATAAAAAAAAAAACAATTTTAAAAGTTTGACTTTTTACCACATTTGTCTACACCATGTCCTTTGTCAATGTTAATAGAGTGATTGAAGAGTGTATAACTCCCTACAGTACACTTAGGTAAAGCATAAAAGTGAAGCAAAATTTTGTATTAAAAAAATTAGGATAAAAAAAAAGAATTCAAATTTTTATATCAAAAGACGACGAGACAAAATTAGCCAAAGGCAACCAAAGGATCTCAAAGGATCTTCATGTCAATTTTAATTATATTCTGAAAAATTCTAGCTAGGTCCCTTTTTTTTTGGTTTCTGTTTTTTTTTTGGGAACCTTAATTGAGATACCTGTATCAATCTACTTGATTTTTTTAATTAAAATAACGGTCATTGCCACAGCAAACAAACAAAACAAAACAAAAAACCTAAATTAAACGAAGATGGAATATAATTTACATTTCAGCTTTGCGTTTATTTAAAATGTGAGTGTGTGTGTCTTTTTTTACTATCAACATCCATAAATTCTTCAAAAAGTTACCCGAAAACTCCTCGACTCATTCCTACTTTAATTATTATTATTATTGTTCTGTTTTCTTTAAGTCTTTCTCCAGCAATAAGGATATTTTCACTTCCACACTACTACCAACGTTTTATTTTTTTTTTTTTATTTATTTAATTTATTTTTCGTTAGCTCATAGTCGGTCCGTTCTACCTCATTTCCGGCCGGCAGCTATGGTGCAACACTGTACCGCACATAGTGGTGGTAGCGGTGGATGGCGTGGCGGCAGCGTCGGCCAGCGGTGTCGTTGTGGCAAGGGCATTGCTGATGCCTTAAACTATCAGCAAGAGATGAAATTTATATTCATTTCCATTGTATGAAGCTCATCTTCCTGTGGGACCCAAACCGATCCCTGCCGAGAGTAGATACATTAAAACTGTTTGCTACTTTTATATAAATTTTCCTCTTGGTTCCTTGGAGTTTTTTTTTTTATTTTATTTATTTGTCGTATCCTCGTATCCTTGAAGTCCTCCCGATCAATTTGGGGCAAAAAAGTAAGGAGATTCATTCCGGACACGAGCAAAACCACCAGTGGCGGTAGCACATAGCACAGACAAACGACTGTGGCTTAAGTCACCCCAGCAGTGAAAACACCAGCAGCAGCAGCAGCAGCAGCATTAGTAGCAAGGGACGAAATGCTCGCTCTATATAATATATATCCTCCCACGTCACCTTATTTTTGCTCCCGTCATGCATGCCTGCGGTGTGGGTACGGTTCAGGGTTGTCCTGCTGCACCATGATAAAGTTGGTTAGCAAAAACAAGACAAAAAAAAAGAACACAAATAACTTGAAAAAGTTTATTATTTTTGTCGGAATTACAGGTGGTCGCTGGCATAGAGGCGGTTGAGCGGCGGGGAGCAGGAAGGCAGACTTTTTGTATGCATTGGGTATCTGTTCGTCCAGAAAAAAGTCGCTATGAACGTGTCACCGCACTGGTTTACTTGAACCGAAAATAACAATAAAATATTGTTGGTTATTGTAGTTTTTCTTTTTTTTGTTGTTTTTTTTGTTTCGGGAAAAGTAATTTGAGTTCAGTTCTTCATCCTGGCGCCCCAAGGGTCGACTCATAAAATAATCACTGAAATTAAATGGAACTCGAAAGAGGATTGATTTCGATTTTTTTTTTATGGCTGATGGAAGAAAGTAGCTGTATGTATTTATTGTGCTTCTACTTTTGAAAGTTTATAGGCGCATTTTAAGGGGAAAGGATTTTTTTTAAATTAACTTAATTTCGAGATTTAAAAAAAAACATGAATAATGATATGTATACATATTATGTATTACTATGAGAGAGATAAGAGAAAATGTTGCGTTCTTGAAATTCAGCTTTTCCGTATAAAGTGCATTACTATATAACCTATACTGTTGAAAGGAATTGCTTCTCGCTTTTGTAGAAGTAAAGAACTTATTACTGGGTTATTCACAAAGACTCTTTTGATTCAGGAATTCTCAAGTATTTAAGAAGGAAGCTCTTTTAAATGGTGTGATTGCAGTGCAAATATCTGCTTTATTTTGAGCGGGTGCATATAAAAGCTTGCTTTGAGGGTATTTGTTCCGTTATTTTCTTTTAACAAAATTTTAATTGAATTTTGGTGACAAAAATAATTTCTCACAGCAACTCTTGAAAGCAGAAAATTAATTTGGTACACTTAGGACAAGCTTTTCTACTATGCTTCTTCTACTTCTTGAGATTAATTCACTACTGAAAAACTAGTTCTTAAAGATTTGAAGAAACCCAATTCAGGGTCAGTGTCTATTTTTGCCTCTTCAAAGTGTCAGAATTCTTAATCTGACGTCAGTTTCAAATACAACAACCAGAAGAAATAACAACATTTTTAAAACTACTGTATGTATTTTGGAGTACTTAAAGTTTTTAAATCATTCAGCAAAAAGTACCTATGTAACTTATAACTGTCAAAATTGTGGAATTTCTATCAAATTTGGTCAGAAAAATATGTTTTTAATAAAACAAAATATAAAAGCAATAGCATACATTTATTGCTAGTCCTATATCTAAATTTGGAATATATGTATCTCCATTGGAATTTTGGAATCAATTTCATATGATATACTACAATTAAGCTCATATTTCTAAAAAAAATATTTCAGATATAAATTTGTCTAACTTCTTGACAAAATTCAGAACGTGAATTTTGGGACAGTGCTTTAACGATAAAATTTATAACGTGAATTTTGATTGGGAATTTTCTGAAATTAAGTACCATTTTTTTACCTAAATTTTGTAGCCACCATTCTTAACAAGCTAAATGAAGCAACCATTCTCAACAAGCTAAATAAGTTCAAAAAGGGTCAGAATGTTACGACCGAAGAAATTTAAGACAAAATATTTTTATTTTTTTTTAATTCTTAAATTATGTATGTAGGCATTTACTATATTCTGATCCAAAATTTTGATGCACCCATTTTGAACAGGAAACAAAGGAACAAAAGTTCAGTATCACTTTCTTTTTTTGTCTGTTCAAAATGAGGTCTACAAATTCTTGTTTTTAATTTCAGAAATAAAAAAACACTTTTTTGTCGTTAATTTCAAAATACAAATTAAATTTATATAGATCAAAAAATGGTACTCAATTTTTGAATTTAAAAAAAAACATTGTCTCAAAATTCATGTTCTAAATTTTGTAATTTAAAATTTCAGAGGAAGCCTTTTTTAATTCTGAAATTAAGTACCATTTTATCTTGATCTAAATTTTGATAGCCCAGTTTTGAACGGCAAAAATAAAGATATCCCTGTTCAAAATGGGGACTTCCAAATTAAGTTCAAAATATGGAACTTAATTTAGTAATTTAAAAGAAGCTTTGTATTAAATTAAAAAAAAATTAGATGAAAAAATACCTGCTTCGAATGGGGGCTTCAAAATGGGGGGATCAAAATATAGTTCTTAATTTCAAAATAAAACTTTTTTGTCTTAAATTTCAAAATACAAATTTTATAGATCAAAAAATGAAATTCAAATTCAGAAATTGAGTTTCATTTTTTGTTCTAAAATTCACGTTCTAAATTTTGTATTATGAAGCTTTTTTTTAATTCTATAATTAAGAACCATATCTTGATCTAAATTTTGAAGCCCAGTTCTGAAAAAGAAATACAAGATCAGTAGGTCCAGTGTCATTGTATTTTTTTTTTTCTCTGTTCAAAATGGTGGCTTTACGATCTCGATTAAAATATGTAAATAAATTTCAGAATCTCAGTTGTGTAATCGAAATAAAAAAAAAAAAACTCAATTGAAACATTTGAAATTTTTCTGACTTTAAAAAATATCAACAAAAAAAAATGCAAAACTGTTTTTTTTTTTTTCTCTTTATCTATACAAAAAATATCAAGGAAAAAAAAATTTTCTTCTTTGGTACTTTTGTCACACTTCTTCGATAAAAATGTAATAATTATATAAATAAAAAACTTTACATGGGTATTTAATGGTTTTCCAGGATATAACCTTGAACAAGTTCGTTTGACCCAGCTTTGTTTTATTTCTATCAACTAACTTAATAAATATTTAATCAATATCTTTGGATTTTTATCCTTAATTAAAATAACATTCTCATAAACTGTTTTATGTTATGAATAAAGTTATTTTTAGAGCAAGAACAAAATCCATTTCCTCCTTTTCATGATTTTTTTTTATATCTCTAAGCTTACAATTTTTTTATCGGTGAAGGTTAGAAGTATATTTATTTTATAGACAGACATGTAGGCATTTTTTTGGGTAATATTTTTTTTATATTATGTTTGATTTACAGCCTTATGGTTCTGAATCTTGTTTTTTTTCTTTTTTCATTTTCCTTTTGTGTATTGTTTCTAATCTAAGGCCAACCAAATTTTGATACTTATCATTGCATTTGCTTATATAATACAAGCTTGCGAAAAAAAATACTAAAATACTTAAGAACAGTGCTAGTAGGTGTATAAAAAAATATTTCCCAAGATTAAATTAAAAAAATAATCAAAGAAAAATCACTAACGTTTAGCTTTAAACAAAATAAAGAATTTAAATGATATATATATTCTTTACCGCATTCTTACATGTTTTTGTTGTTTAAGGCTATTTAGTAGCCAATCAATAAAATTGTATTTGGAAAATTTGTATTCTTGAAAAATTGTATGAATTTTTTTTCTTTTTTTTTTTATTTAAGAAAATTTGAAAAAAAAAATTACCAGGCATTATTATTATTTGGAGACTTCCTGTCACTTACAGGATTAGTAAATTTGGTGAAAATGTTCGAAAAAAAAAGAAATAATATGGCCATTTAGCCAAATAACTTGTACGAAAAGTACGAAATTCAATAAAAATATTAAGAGCCGTTTTAGAAGAAATATGAACATTTTTAAAACACCCGCAGGCGTATTTATGTTAGATTGTTTTCTAGTTAGTCTAAATAATTCAAAATATGTAGTTGGAAATAGTTGGAAATGTGCTTTATTTGATTAAAATTGACATTAGCCAAGGTTTAGACAACCGAGTACGTTGTTTAGATTTGACAGCTCTTAAACATCAAAAAAACATGTTTATCTATAACTATGGACGGCTGTCCAAAAGTAGTTTATAAATACGACCACCAGTTGTTTGGGAACTACCTCTTCTAGATTACCTAAAATAAATTTTTTTAATTTTTGCTCTAGGGAATCACATAAAAAATGTTCTGTACCAAATTTAAAACAAATCTGTTTGTCCGTTCAGGCTCTTGCTCAAAAAAGTATAAACAATAGATCTTTAGCCAATGGGGTAGCTCATCCAATCGAAGTTTTTAGGCGAACAAAAAATATGTTAAATATCGAAATATTGATTTTCATTGCAAATAGCTCTAATTGCACACATTCTATAGAGTTTGCCATTTTTTTGTGGGCAGCCAGTTTGTAACCCAATCAATAAGTTACTTTAACCAATAGTAAACTCACCCTATCATTTACGTTGACCAATATGGTAAGGCCACCGTAGGGGTACTTTTACCAGAGTTGAGTCTAAGGCGGCCAACCATCCCCCATTGAGGAGAACTGTCCTCCAATGGCAGTTGTAATCCCCGATTGCAAAAATGTTTGATATAGTCCCGCAAAACCACTTAACCGTCCCCTTGCCCCCCATTCCTATATTAATAAATTCATTCATAAATTTTCAAGTCTAACATCTAAAGTCTAAAACAAATTCTTGAATGGCATCAACCCATTCAAGAATACATCTGATATATCAACATTTATTGATATTGATGATTGAAAGGATTACCGTACAAAATCTGTCAAACCATCGTCCAGTACCTTCTTTGTTTGCCAGGGACCAATATACCTACAGAACATGTATTTTCGATTATGAATGCCTCTTGGACATATGAAAAATTATCACTTAGAGTTAAAACGCAATGTGCAATCCTTTTTCTAAATTTAAATATCGAAAATTGTGCAAATTATCATCAAATCCTAGAAAAAAAAAATGCAGATCTAATTAAAAAATTTCACTCCTGTGAAAATATGATTTTAAAAATAAATAATGATAGTAAGTTATACGTTTCTTTGTTTCATTATTTAAGTGCATTCCTTCACACTCACAATCTCAACCCACATCGCCCCACCACCTATCAACAAGAACGTCCCCCATTGGCTTTTTATAAAGTTGACCGCCCCAGCCGAGTCAATTCTAATGAGGTTGGCAAATACACCCCAGGAGGTATTTTCTATACAATTAAACCTAAAAATAAATTATTTTTTTAAGCTCAAAAGATGCCATCCCCCTTGGCAAATCATTCCTGTAAGGGAGGCTTTAACATAACACTAATTATTTTTTTTTTAATTAACTTTTAAAAATATAAACCATTTAGGTATCAAGATTAAATTTACTTTAAAGTGAAGATAATAAAAAAATGAACTTAGTAGATATAAAGAAAATTTAAAACACGAGAAAAGATATTATGGTTAAGGTAAATTTCCATTTTCCTGGCAATTGCACCCCCATCTACCCTATATACCTAAGCCCACAGACGGACAAACCAAAAAACTGTATTTTTTTTTAACTTTTCCATCATTGTTCTGTTAGGTTTATTCCAAATATCAAATTTTGTCAAACACAAAAACAATACCCAAGTCATATCATAAGTAAAAGTGAAACTTCCTCATATTATTGTAGTTTAATTTCCAACACAAATAACCACATAAACTTTGCTATTTTACTTACATTCAAAAATATTTTCCTCTGTTTTCGTACATTTTCTTATCCTCACTCTGGTTGGCCTTTTAATTTAATTAAATCGGTTTCATTATATTAATTTTAACTCACCTTTTCGCAATCATTATCACCCAAATTCAAGTGGTTTTCCTCAACTTTACTCGTATAACTCACTAAATAGTTAGGTAAATTGTAAGTTAAACTTTTCACATTAACCCATATATAGATAAGTTATACGTTTCAAAAGAATTTCCCCAAATTAACTAACAGTGTATCTTAATTTAACCCTAAAAATCAAACAAAATTATTCAAATTCCATTACACTAATTAATTGCGCTAACTATAACAACAAACTTTCAAAACAAAATCTTTATCAAATAAACCCACAAAATCACATTTCTTAGATATACTATACTCGTATATATGTAGATACATTTCACAAAAACCACATTTAGTCATTCATTATATTATTATTTGTATTCGAACAAATTTATTTTCATGGTTTCCATAGAAAGGAAGAAGAATTTTGTATCATTTTGGCGCAAACTCTCTTCTCCTTCTAACATAAGAATCTCTCTTTCCTCGAAAATCGGACTCGACACAAATAAACGTTTCAATTGGTAACTTTATCTTCAACAAAGTTTCCTAACTCAAAGGTTATTTATTCGTTTAGCTAGTGTTCTTTGGGAAACATGTGTGTTTGATTTGTATATATAATATATAGAAACTTCTGACCTATCAGTTTTCATCATCCCCTGAAGTATGACACGTAATTTGTGAGAACTAAATCGTATAAAGAGTCAAGCTCATGATGGAGTTTCTCTGTTTATTCTTAATTAATAAACAACACAAACTGGCAAATCCATGGATAAAACTTAACTTTGACTATACTCGTATAGTATAGGTTTGCACTTTAGAATATCAATTTGGTTTTGTGTGTGTGTGTCTGTGCCAGTATATGTATGTTCGTATATGTGGCGAAACATGGTCTTAACAGGATAATGAAAGGTAGCACAAAACTTATTGGGATTTCCTCTGCAAAATCAAGAATTTGATCGATTGATTTATTGTTCTAATTGCATTTCCTTATAGTTTAATTCAAACACTGATAATATCGTATAGAGAATAATTTGACTTATTGAGCAAAGTGATGCAAAGTTGTGTTAAGTTAAATTAGGTCCCTTGTTGGAGAAATTAACTTTGATGATTTAGGAGTAAATTCACGTAAGATTTCCAAATATTTTCGAACTTGTTTAGTGATATTTTGCAAATGGAAACATTTATTTGAATTTTCTTTAATGTCTTTAACTGTTTTAAGATTTTTTAATAATGTCCCAAAGAATACCTCTTATAAACCATAACGAATCATAAATCATAACTTACTTAAGATGCCTCTAGATAGCTTGCTCCCTATATAGCTAGCTGTTTTGAATATTTTTCAAACACCTGTGATGTACTTTTTATTTAAAGCTGAGGTAAGCTCGCCGGTCTACCGGGGTTCCTTCCAAAGAAGTACGTAACTTTAGATTATAGGTCTTTTCCTTTATTTCCTTAAAATTCTTATATTAATTTTACATTAGTTCGACTTAGATTTAAATATAGAAGGTTTGCTTCTAGAGAATAGCTTTGACTAACTGTTTCTGCCGAGGGCGTCCTGTGATTTCTTATATTCTTTCGGGTGTTGGCGGTATCTGCAGGAGTCTTCTTACGTGTCCTCTTCGGCGGTTAGGTTCCCTTGGACGAATGGCGTATTTGGGTTTACGGATGAATCTGGGAAGTAAGTACTGGTAAACCAGGCAATCACGGACGAATCCGGCAATCACGGACGAATCCGGCAATCACAGACGAATCTGGCAATCACTGGCGAACCAGGCAATCACGGACGAATCCGGCAATCACGGACGAATCCGGCAATCACAGACGAATCTGGCAATCACTGGCGAACCAGGCAATCACGGACGAATCCGGCAATCACGGACGAATCCGGCAATCACAGACGAATCTGGCAATCACTGGCGAACCAGGCAATCACGGACGAATCCGGCAATCACGGACGAATCCGGCAATCACAGACGAATCTGGCAATCACTGTCGAACCAGGCAATCACGGACGAATCAGGCAATCACGGACGAATCCGGCAATCACAGACGAATCTGGCAATCACAGACGAATCTGGCAATCACTGGCGAACCAGGCAATCACGGACGAATCCGGCAATCACGGACGAATCCGGCAATCACAGACGAATCTGGCAATCACTGGCGAACCAGGCAATCACGGACGAATCCGGCAATCACGGACGAATCCGGCAATCACAGACGAATCTGGCAATCACAGACGAATCTGGCAATCACTGGCGAACCAGGCAATCACGGACGAATCCGGCAATCACGGACGAATCCGGCAATCACAGACGAATCTGGCAATCACTGGCGAACCAGGCAATCACGGACGAATCCGGCAATCACAGACGAATCTGGCAATCACAGACGAATCTGGCAATCACTGGCGAACCAGGCAATCACGGACGAATCCGGCAATCACGGACGAATCCGGCAATCACAGACGAATCTGGCAATCAACCTTAAAAAAATCTCGAGACCCCTTACCGCTGGTGGGGGGAAGTCTTTTAATTATTTTTGGGTTGTTTTGTTACCTATTGATTTTTTATTCTGCGGCCCTGGTATTTATTCCTTCGATGTGCACTCGTCGGCTGCCTAACTTGAACTGTGCTTTGGTCGTCTGAATGACCTCCTCTTATATAGCTCATCAGAGCAACCAAATGTGAGTTATAATTCACTAAAGAGCAATATTATATGAGTTGGTGGTTGCTAGCTATGTCATCTATTTGATAAGCATTTGTTGTACATAACCACGCTTAATGCTGCTGAGTGGTGTGGTGAATTTAATCGTGGGCATAGCTTGATTAATTATCAGTTGTTGACGACACCTCGTCGTGTATGCAGGGCTATGCGAGCATGTAGCTGGTCCGGTAAGTATTTTTAATTTGTTATAAAGGAAACAGGTGCGTAGGTGGGGGGTATAGGCGGTTATTGTGAACTAGGGCTGATATGTTATGGTTGGTTGGCTATGGTTTTGCCAAAGTCGTAGCAACCGGGGCGTAGTCTAGCGGGGGAAGTGTTTAAATTGTAATGCTTCATTACAAACCCCTCCTTCTTTGGAGACGAGAACCTTCTCGTCTTGAATTCTGGATAGGTATATCGGTCGGTTGATGATACCAAAACGGTGCTGGTGTTTTGACCTTCCTTGTTGGTTCCTTTTATATCGCGCAGATGGCAACGTACCATCTGCTTTTTGGAGGTTTTGCTTCTTACTGAATTCACCTCTCTCAACATTACTATAACTGGAGAAAGAAATTTCACCACTTCAAAGGGGCCATCGTAACCGGTGGATAACTTCTCCGTAACGTGGTGTATTGTTGAAGACAGCACCCTTGCCCTTTGGTAAACGTGGTCACCTATATTTGGTTTCCATGGTCTTCTCCTCGAGTTATAGTACTTGCTTTGTATCTCAATAGGTTTTACTGCCGGGTTAGAGTGCATCGGTCCACAAGGTTTCATCTGAGGTACCTTGTATTGGTTGCAGGCGACGCACTTCTTTACATACTTGGAGATGTCACGAAGCATCCCTGGCCAAAAGTATACTTTCATTATCTTGTCGGTAGTCTTCGCCTTTCCTAGATGACCGTCTGTGGCTGTATTGTGGTTTTCTCTGAGAACTTTATCTCGTTCTTTTAACGGTACGCACACCTTCCAATTATGGCTACTGTCGGCTAGAGGGTGGGCTGCGAACTTTCTGTATAAAGTTTTATCTTGAATCTTGTAGTCGGTGTACTTTTCTGGGTTGTCTTGCACCTTTTTGATTCGACGTTCCATCCAGTCCTCCTGCTTGTCATTTATGATGGACAAGTCACTTTCTTGAGAAGGTAAAAAATCACTCGATAAAGGTTGTGCCATAAGCTCTTTACCTCCTAAAGACATTGAGAAATTTAATTTCTTAAGCAAATCCATGCCGAGTACAACCGTGCTTGTTAATCGCTTTAGATATGTCACTTCCCCTTGAATCTGTTGGTTTGCCATAGATATATTGACATCGTAATGTTCTTTACTGTCTACCGGGGTGCTGCTTGCCAAATGTACAGCATGAGGCTGGTAGCGAAGAGGGATTTTCAACCTTCTTAGGAGTCTTCGTACTTCAGTATTCACAAATGACTTTGTAGCACCGGTATCTAACAGGGCAGTAAAGGTATGTCCGAACAGATTAATGGGTAGAAAGCAACGTGGGTCTGTCCACAATTCTAGATTAGGTGTGTGCTGTTGTAGCTCCGGCAGATGGGTGGCTGGCTTGTCCTCTCTTGGGTTATCGGATGCAAAAAATAGAGGTGTAGCGGGTTCGGTTTTTGATTTCGGAATGTTTGATGTTGCGGCTTCATACGTTTTGGCTGGTATGTTAGGCTTGGTAGTGACGTCAAGTATAACGTTTATCATAGAAACTCTATGCGTATGGCAAGGACAATCTCTAGTCATCTGTCCGTCTTCCCCACAAAAGGAGCAGAACATGCGGAATGGGCGGCGGCAATTTGTCTTTGAGTGCCCACGCTGTTTGCAATTCCAGCAGTGGGTCGTTCGGTCGTACTGTTCTGGCGGCGGGTCTGGTGTCTGACTATTTGGTTGTCGGGGCAACGTCGGGAGGGTTCTTTGCACTGGTCTGGTAACCGGAGCCGGGGTCGGATTTTGACTTTCTTTTTGAATATACTCATATTCTTCTGCTAGCCCCGTCAATTCCTCTAAGGTTTTAAAATCCTTTCGCCGGATGTACAAGTGATATTCTGGCCTAAGTCGGTCATAGATTCGGTCGATATATTCGCTAACTCGCATCGTAGGGTGCTGGTGTATCAAATATTGCGTTGCCCGTATGAAATCCTTTGCCTTTTCTCGAGGGCCTTGCCGCTTTCTAGCGATTTCATCTTCCAGCTTATTAATGAATCGGACGGGAAGATAATGGTCTAAGAAAGATTTGTAGAAATCTGGCCAGACTTTAAATACATCCCGGTTAATGCGATACCATTCTAGGGCGGTCCCCCTAAAAATTTCAGGAAGGGTACGCAGCATGTCGTTGGGAAGTATTTTGTAACAATCGGTAAGCTCTTCAATGCGCTTTATAAATTCAAGTGCATTGCCAGTTCCGTCAAACTTGACGCCCCATTTCCTCACCACGTTCATTACTTCGGCCTCACGGCTTAGTGAAGTTTTACTGACGCCTTGGTTCGGAGTTTCTATGGTGTGGGAAAATTGGTTCTGGCTTGTTACCGGGGTTGCCGCTGGAGTAGTTACATGGTTTTGATTGTTACCCTGAGGGTAATACCATTGTCTATACTCAGGTAGCTTTGTTAACCTTTCGAACTCAGACGTAGCCGGAGTTGTTGTTCCAAGGTGTGGAATTGTAGTCATGTTGGAAGGAGCAGTGGTCGTGAATGTGGGATTGCGTTGGATTGGAAGACTGGGTACCGAATAGAAATAATTGGTATAACCCTGTGGCTCAGGCATTTTATCACTCTCAGTAGTGGTTACTCCTGAAGTGTTTACCTGGTTTTCTGTTTGCTTACTTGGGGCTTCCAATGGCCATGATCGCTCTATTGCAATTTTTCCCATTTCCTCACAGAGATTTTGAGTTGATTTTCGAGCCCGTGTCTCCTTTATGTAATCGCTAAAGCGGGTACGGAGTACGCTCATCGTGCCATCCGTGCTAATTCCCAAGTTTTCCATGCGTTCCATAAGCTCCTTCTTGTTGAGTAGGTAAATCGCTCCTATACTGGCGAATATGTCAAAATCTTCTTCAGTGTCCGACATTCTGGTTTATTGTAATTTTTTTTTTTACCTCGTGGGTCTTTTTTTTTGTTTTTGTTTCAGTTAAGATCGGCTATTCGATCTTCGGGTTTCGGTTTAAGATTTGGCTTATCAATCTTCAGGTTAAGGTCGGCTTATCGACCTTCAGGTTCGGTTAAGATTGGCTTATCAATCTTCAGGTTAAGGTCGGCTTATCGACCTTCAGGTTCGGTTAAGATTGGCTTATCAATCTTCAGGTTAAGGTCGGCTTATCGACCTTCAGGTTCGGTTAAGATTGGCTTATCAATCTTCAGGTTAAGGTCGGCTTATCGACCTTCAGGTTCGGTTAAGATTGGCTTATCAATCTTCAGGTTAAGGTCGGCTTATCGACCTTCAGGTTCGGTTAAGATTGGCTTATCAATCTTCAGGTTAAGGTCGGCTTATCGACCTTCAGGTTCGGTTAAGATTGGCTTATCAATCTTCAGGTTAAGGTCGGCTTATCGACCTTCAGGTTCGGTTAAGATTGGCTTATCAATCTTCAGGTTAAGGTCGGCTTATTGACCTTCAGGTTCGGTTAAGATTGGCTTATCAATCTTCAGGTTAAGGTCGGCTTATCGACCTTCAGGTTCGGTTAAGATTGGCTTATCAATCTTCAGGTTAAGGTCGGCTTATCGACCTTCAGGTTCGGTTAAGATTGGCTTATCAATCTTCAGGTTAAGATCAGCTTATCGATCTTCAGGTTCGGTTCGGTGAATTTTGTCTGGAATGGACCTTAAAGTCCCTGCTCGGGCGCCAATTTGTGATGTACTTTTTATTTAAAGCTGAGGTAAGCTCGCCGGTCTACCGGGGACCGGGGTTCCTTCCAAAGAAGTACGTAACTTTAGATTATAGGTCTTTTCCTTTATTTCCTTAAAATTCTTATATTAATTTTACATTAGTTCGACTTAGATTTAAATATAGAAGGTTTGCTTCTAGAGAATAGCTTTGACTAACTGTTTCTGCCGAGGGCGTCCTGTGATTTCTTATATTCTTTCGGGTGTTGGCGGTATCTGCAGGAGTCTTCTTACGTGTCCTCTTCGGCGGTTAGGTTCCCTTGGACGAATGGCGTATTTGGGTTTACGGATGAATCTGGGAAGTAAGTACTGGTAAACCAGGCAATCACGGACGAATCCGGCAATCACGGACGAATCCGGCAATCACAGACGAATCTGGCAATCACTGGCGAACCAGGCAATCACGGACGAATCCGGCAATCACAGACGAATCTGGCAATCACAGACGAATCTGGCAATCACTGGCGAACCAGGCAATCACGGACGAATCCGGCAATCACGGACGAATCCGGCAATCACAGACGAATCTGGCAATCACTGGCGAACCAGGCAATCACGGACGAATCCGGCAATCACGGACGAATCCGGCAATCACAGACGAATCTGGCAATCACTGGCGAACCAGGCAATCACGGACGAATCCGGCAATCACGGACGAATCCGGCAATCACAGACGAATCTGGCAATCACAGACGAATCTGGCAATCACTGGCGAACCAGGCAATCACGGACGAATCCGGCAATCACGGACGAATCCGGCAATCACAGACGAATCTGGCAATCACTGGCGAACCAGGCAATCACGGACGAATCCGGCAATCACGGACGAATCCGGCAATCACAGACGAATCTGGCAATCACAGACGAATCTGGCAATCACTGGCGAACCAGGCAATCACGGACGAATCCGGCAATCACGGACGAATCCGGCAATCACAGACGAATCTGGCAATCACTGGCGAACCAGGCAATCACGGACGAATCCGGCAATCACAGACGAATCTGGCAATCACAGACGAATCTGGCAATCACTGGCGAACCAGGCAATCACGGACGAATCCGGCAATCACGGACGAATCCGGCAATCACAGACGAATCTGGCAATCAACCTTAAAAAAATCTCGAGACCCCTTACCGCTGGTGGGGGGAAGTCTTTTAATTATTTTTGGGTTGTTTTGTTACCTATTGATTTTTTATTCTGCGGCCCTGGTATTTATTCCTTCGATGTGCACTCGTCGGCTGCCTAACTTGAACTGTGCTTTGGTCGTCTGAATGACCTCCTCTTATATAGCTCATCAGAGCAACCAAATGTGAGTTATAATTCACTAAAGAGCAATATTATATGAGTTGGTGGTTGCTAGCTATGTCATCTATTTGATAAGCATTTGTTGTACATAACCACGCTTAATGCTGCTGAGTGGTGTGGTGAATTTAATCGTGGGCATAGCTTGATTAATTATCAGTTGTTGACGACACCTCGTCGTGTATGCAGGGCTATGCGAGCATGTAGCTGGTCCGGTAAGTATTTTTAATTTGTTATAAAGGAAACAGGTGCGTAGGTGGGGGGTATAGGCGGTTATTGTGAACTAGGGCTGATATGTTATGGTTGGTTGGCTATGGTTTCGCCAAAGTCGTAGCAACCGGGGCGTAGTCTAGCGGGGGAAGTGTTTAAATTGTAATGCTTCATTACACACCTTTGTTGTCCACGCCTATAAAACATTTTTTTTCTTGCAAAAATATTCTGTCCAAATTTAATATTGGTAAAGATAGGCCAACACAATCAGAGTACTAAAAAAATTAGGTATGTGGGGTTTCAAATGTTGCGCTACACCCGCCATTTCGGAAAAACGCGTTATAACCAAAATCTCAGAAACGGCTCATCATAAAAGAAATACATATCGTCGGCTAAATACGTAAAACTGCTAAGTCGATTTTCTCAAATTTTACAGGAGAGCAAAAAAAAACAACAACAAAAATTGCATAAGGCTCCATACAAAAACTGATTTTCTCTTCAAGATTCTGCAACAACTACCATACATTGGACAAAAGTGATTAAAGCAACAGGATGTGTTTCTTAATAAAATGGCATCAAAATCTCAATTTCGGCGAAAAGTGGACTTAGCAGCTTTACACACTTAGCCGATGATATGTATGTGGTCTAAAGACTACTTCTATATAAAAAAGTAACAAAAAACTTTTGAATGTGGACCGCTTTGCAGGTTCCAAAGATTTAAACTGTCGCTTTGGGTCCTCAGTCACGAAGTCTGGTTTTAAACGTTGGACTTAAAATTGATTAGATAATTTAGGGCCAGTTTCACAGTGAAGTAAGTGACTCTTAAGTTCCAAATATGGAAAACTAATTCCCAATTTCACAGTGTGAACTTATCGGAATAAGTGACACTTAAGTCTCCCATGTTGGCCACTTGAATTCCACTTACTGAGGTAGTAAAACTGCGGCTAAAGTGCCAAAATATCAAAATTAAGTGCCACTTATTTTGTTAAGTGTGCACTGTGAAACTGGCCGTATTAAAAACAAAAATACTACTTAATTACTAAATTATTAAAAAAAAAATTAATTTTTTTTTCACAATTTTGAGTTTGAAAACTAATTTTCCGAAAAGTATTCACTTAAATAGTTTGATTTAAAAACAAAATTAAAGAATGGTTTTCTGGTTTAAAAAAAAATTCATGACATTGTAAGTGTTGCCGTGTTTTTTAAATATTTTGTCTTTTAATTTGACAATTTTTTAGAAAATCCAAGATGGCGGCTTCACCTCCACCACGATTTTCCCAAAAAAAAAAAAAACAAATATATTTCTAATAACCCCCTCTCACGATTTGTGAAAGAAAACATGGTTTGAATTGCTCTAATCCTCCTATTTTTCCACTAAAGAAGTATTTTTTTTTAAATAATTTTTTTTTTTAAATCTTAAGTTGAAAATTAATTTTTCAAAAAGCATTTAATAAAATGATTTCAAAACAAAATTAAAGAATGGATTTTTGGCTTTTAAGAAACATATAATATGGCACTGTAAGTGTTGCCATTATTTTTTAGTATTTTTTTTTTCTATTTTAAGTATTTTTTTTTTGAAAATTCATGATGGTGACTTAAACAAAACTCCAGGCCACTTCTAAGATGTCAAGGCATGTGACAGATGTTCCGTGTCGATATTTGAGATAGATTATCCCTATCATGTGACAGATAATCCGTATCCAACGAAATGTGTGACAGGTGGTCCACATAACCTACGATTGACAGACAAATCAAAACTGTCATCTAAATAATAACGGCCGAGAGCCCAACATATGGTGAGTGTCTGTGCAAGTAAAACAAATATGATTTCTATAGGTGATTCCCAAAATTCCCCCAAATCTGTACAAAGGGAATTATAATTTTACACATGAAATCAAATTTGTCCTCACAATTTAGGATTGGTAAAATGGTGGAAATGCGTCGAAGATAATTTTCTACATCTTACTCTGCTCGGTGTTCGACGGGGTCTTTGCTCGTATAAAAAAAAATTTATTTCACCTTTAGAAGTAGTGAAATTGAATGGAGGCGAACTGAAATCGTTCATTGAGCTATCTTCATTTTGAATGATCCCTTGCAATAGGGATCCAGTGAGGTGTCCAGTTAGAAAAACTTAATTAATTTTTGCTCGAGGAGAAAATGTCTTTCGAACGGAGCCATTTCAAGAGTTAGTTCCAGGTGGCCCAGAAAACTCACAAGGAGTATTGGTTTTATTAAGAACTAAGATAAGTATCTTGGTGTTTATTGAAGTAGTCAAAATCGTTAGTTTATTTCGTATGCCCGTTTGGGAAAATGGATAACCCGATAGGCCTTCATTTTTAATCATTTGTTTTGTTTCCCAAAGGATACGGGACTTTCACAACCCATTTTGATCCCAAATTCACTTTCGATCTCTTTTATTTTACTTCAAGAATAACGCAACCTTACTATACAAAAACAGTTTTCTTTTAGTCTCCTGGTACTTTGACCTTTTTCTAAATTCATACATATTTGCAAATTTATTTCTGGGAAAAAAATTATGGTTTTTCCCTTATACTTGTAAAGGTTTCCCTAATAAAATTATCAATTTTCCTATTGGAAATTAAATCTTGCTAAATCATTAAATTTAGAAGACGAATTTCATTTCACGAAAATATTTTAATTAGCGCAGATCTGGCGCTCGATCAATAAAATTTACCTACATATAATACGAACCCAACCATCCGGTCGCGGTGGTAGCACCTTTGATTGCTGCAATGTTGCAATTTTCCTCGAATGGGACCAATTTTGACAGGTAGCCATCTTACTCCTCCTTTTTCACTGATTAGAGCTTTTCCTTATTACAAAGCACACTGGCCGTGCGCATTTAATATTCTAATCGTTTAATTTCATTTTTATTTGGTGGATACGAATATCCAAAGTCACGGTTTTTATATATAGTTACTATCATCATAAATATAGTTAAATTCGCGAAGAATACAATTTTGAAACAATTGGCGCCCAACGTGGGTCTCGTCTTATTGGTGTAGAAAAAAGAATTAATTCGCTGTGCCTGTTGTTTGCTGTGTATTTGTGCCCATTTCTAGGGAAGTGATTTGTTTCCTCCTGACCTCCATGTACTGACAGTCCAACGTACGAAACATTATGCCTCTTGATAATAATCCCCTGTACTTTAAACAACAAATAAAAATACGAAATAAGTTTTGAAAATCCAAAAATTTCGAAATTTTACCATGATACGAATTATTTTCATTTTTCAACTGTACCTATTTTAATGCATGAGATGGATGGAAATTGCTATAAATACAAGCTGTTTTTTAATGTGTTTGTTTTTAGTGAAACATTTTTGATAATAATTTAAGAAGTTTTAATTCATTATTATCCTTCTGTGTGTGTGTTTGTTTGTTTGTGTAATTAATACCTGCTCCCCTCTTCACATTATTTTATCACGAATTTATGCAAATATGTTTATTTCAAAAAACATAATCATTAATTATATTATTCCCCTAATGCAAATGAATTCCAATTTCAAAAATCTAATTTTAAATTCAATAGCGCACCTTCATAGCATCAGAAGCTCTATTATAGTTTCTAATTAAAATTCATTGCACACTTCTTGAGAGTCCAGATGGATAATACTTTCCATAGGAAAACTTCATCATTTCAATACCCCTTTGCAAAATAAAAAAAAAAAACAAAAACAATGATTTAGATCGATATAATGACATTCGAAATTGAAGTTCTGCAGGGGGGTACGAGTAGGTAGGTATACTTCCGTACTAAACCCATAAATATACTCGTAGTTCTTCTGCATGCGCGCGTGAGAAATGTTGAAGCTCTTCCAAATGGTTCACAAATTTTTGCAATGACATGACTGAAATATATTTTATGCTACTCCTTGTCTAAAGAACAAAAAAGGATACAAAAATATTCATTCATTCATTCATTTTGCACGCCATGCCATTTCGATGTTGTTGCACTTTGCGCACCGCCAACGTCGACGAATATGTGAATGTGATGTAGAATTTAATTAATTCGTTCAAGTTTTCCTTAAAACACACTTTATAATCTCATCTGACTGACAGTTAGTAAAGAGTTGTTCTCTCTATAGTCATCTCAGCACAAGGACCATACTATATGTGTGTACCATTCACACACATCGAGAATATCTGTGAATCAATGTTTTAAGTGTCGAAAAGGATATGACCAGACGAAAGCCTGCTGATGGCTGCGGTTTTCATATTCAGCGTACAAATTCATGGTGCCAAGTAAAAACAATGAACGTTTGGGGTATAATTTATTGTCCTACAGCGGATTCTGGATAACTACTTTAATTGCTTTCCTCGTTATTTAAAGAAAAATATCAGAATAGGTGAGGAGACTTGTCCGCTGAAAACCCATGGCCTATTGTAGAGCCAATGTTGATAATGGGAATGGTAAGCAATGTTTCATCCTTCACATAAATATTAAGCTAAATTACTGTTGAAAGAGAAGTTATTCCTTTAAGATTATTTAGTTCTGCAATGAGGACCATTTCTGGTTAAGTGGTGATGATAAATAAGATAACCAAAGTGGGAATCGTATTTCAATTTACCAACCTAAGAGGCTAAGGTGATTTTCTTTAAGTTTAGCACATAGAAACCTTATTCCGTTTCTCGACATTCCTCTATAACTTTTGGAAAAAAATGTTGATCAAAACTAATGAAACTACTTGTTATAAAAAATTTAAAGTCATATAATATGACAACTTTGGACAAAAGTAACTTTTGAAAACTTACTGTACAAAATACGTTCAGGAAAATCTTATTTTGCTACAAAAGTTTTGGTAAAAAAAATCACTCATAAAACGAATTTTACAAAAATTGTCACTTAACGTAGGGAAAATTAGAGTGTGCAAGCAAGTATTCAAAATTTTAATTTATAGACAAAAAAAAAGTATCGAAAAAATTTTAACTTCCTTAAACAAAGCATCTTTTTAACATTCTCAAACAATCAAATGCTAACATTTAAATATAAGTTGACTTCAGAATCTCGAAACCACAAAATCCCGAAAATTCAAAATGGAGACACCCCAAAATCCCAAATCCAGTAAAACCCAAAGTTCAGAAAACCCAAAATTAAAAATTTCAAAAACCCGCAATCCCTTAAATCCAAAATCCCGAAACCCCAAAATCCCACAATTCAGAAAAACCACAACAATACAGAAAACCCATAATCGGAAATCCAGAAAAACTAAAGTCTCAAAAAACTCACAATCCAGAAAATCCTGAAAGCACTAAATCCTAAAAACTGTCATATTTCAGAAAGCCCATAATTCAGAAAAAACCCAAAATCCAGAAAAAATCCAAAATTTAGAAAACCCACAATCCAGAAAAATCAAAATCCCAAAAACCCACAAACTAGAAAACCCCAACATCCCGTATGCCAGCCAAACCCCAAATCCAGAAAACCAGAAATCGAGAAAACCCAAAATCTCAAAAAAAAATCACAATCCAGAAAATCTTTGAAGCCCAAAATCCCAAAAAAAAAATAACCCATATTCCAGATTATTCCATAATTCAGCAAAACCCAAAATTTAGAAAACCTAAAATACAGAAAACCCATGATTATCTCGAAAACTCACATTCCAGAAAACTCGAAATCCTGGAAGCCCAAAATTCTGAAAACACCAGAATTCAGAAATTAAATAATCCAGCAAAAACCCAACAAACAACCCCAGAATTCCAGAGACCCATTATCCAACAAAACCCAAAATTCTGAAAACCCAACATCGATAAAATCCAAAATCCCGAAAACTTACAATCCTGAAAGTCCAAAAACCCCCAAAATCCAAAACGCCCATAATATATCAAAACCTAAAAACCTGCACACCCACACTTTAGAAAACCCAACATTCCGTGGCAAGTACTAAAAAAAAAGAGCGAACAGTACCTCATATGGCAAATGAATGAGCTTACTCGAAACTCGAATTATTTTTTATCTGAAGGCATAATTTTTGCTCTAACCAGTTGCAAGTTTAACTGAACACCTTTTATATGCAAGATTAAACTTTAACACTTTTACCGACACTTTAAGTTTCATCAACTTAAGCATATTTCAAAAGTGTACCAATACGCTAAGATGGAGTAACATTACGAAACGCGTCGTATGTTTATATTTATTTCATAACTGAAACTCATTTTTTTTAATTAAAATTAAAAGTTAAAAATAAAAAATTAAAATTTATTAAAATTAAAATTATTCTATTTTAATAAATTCTTAATATAAAATCATTAATCATTCCACACAAATTTAAAATTTTGCGATTTAAAGTATTTTTTTTCGTTTTTAAATACAATTTAGTTTTTAATTTAGTTTTTTTTTTTTTTTTTTTTTTTTTTTAATGATGTTTAAGATTTCATATAATTTATTAAATATTTTTGCTTCTTAAAGTTACTTAATATCTACCATAACATCTTAGAGCAATAACATAAACTCCTGTTGAACTTAACTTTATTTTCGTATTCCATATGGAACTGGATGTAATAGTCTTCAAATTAAATTTTAATAAAAAAAAAAAAATTGAATACTCCTATACTCCTTTGCCAGTCGTCCAATTTGCAGTAAGAAGTTTTTTGGAAATCCTGAAGTGCTCGTTTCCAAGTGACTTATATTTTTATATAAATTTAAATCGAGTACCTAGGCGGTAGAAATTTTCCGTATTATAAAATACCTTTGATACAGACCACACACTCACACATATACAACCACCCACCCACCTATCTATCCATCCACCCACTCACTTTAACAACTGTGAGAAGTTGAGTAACAGAATTCCTGTGCGTTACAAAGTTGAACGTATATATAGAGAGAAAAAGTGCACAATTTCGTCTTTGCCTCTTCGTAGCCCCTTTGGGTCACCCTGAGTATATGTCAAAGGCAAGAGCCTGAAGGATGTCTCTGTTTTTTTTTTTTATTTTTTTCATGTGTGATTTCAAGGAATTTTCACAACCAATCTATGCGGCAAGTCCTTTGAGAGCGACTTAGATATGGTTTCCTAAAGTATTTCTTCGACAAACTTATGAAAAATAATTTGTTCGTTCTTTTTTTGTGTGCAAATATATGTGTGTGTGTGTGTGTGTGTGTGTGTGTATATTCCTCTGTGGCATATTGACTGAAGTGAAGACAGATTTTTTTTACTAACCTTTATGTTATTACCGATGATATGGAGTTATACGTTCACGTCAATATTCCTGCACAGTACAAAACTTTTGATATACATGAGGATATGATGGGGCGGGACGAAGGAGGTGATGACAGAAAGATATCCTTTGAGTGCAGGGTAAAATAACTTGGAATATGTATCTCATGTAAATTTGAATTTCTATCGTCCGGCGGTGTGGTGCAGCAGGTGCGGTGTGGTAAGCCACAAGAAGAAAATCAACTTTAAAGGACAAATTGATTAACTTGCAATAGACTGTATTAAATTTCTTGATGCAACCAAAGGATATCCATCCCATTCGCCTAAATATTCAACGAATGCAAATTCTGTAAAACAAAATAAGGATATCAAGGAATTTTCTCTTTTCCTCTCTTAACAAAAAAAAAAAATAACCATTGGACCAAAGCATTTGCTAATGAATTCTATTTCTTTGTTCGAGAAAGAAAAATACAAAAAAAAAAAAGAACACAAAAAAAAAAATAAAAAAATCCTCGGAAATATCATTTAATTGTATACATTTGTTTGTCTTTGTTTTCACGAATATAGTAAGCCAAAAGTAACTAAGATACTTCTTGAGCTATCTATCTATACTCTTTACATAAGAAATGCTATGCTAGCACTACAGTAAACGGATATGGAATTAATTCGCAACGTTGCCGTTGGTTTGTTTGGAGAATTTTCATTAAGTGTTGTTTTTCGCTTTTGTCCTTCCGTTGAATATTTGGAGAAAACTTGTTTAACGAATGTTCTAGTTTTTATTCAAATATTGGTTTTCTGCTGCGGAGTATTTCGTGTTCGCCATCGCTGCGCTGCCCGCACCGTGCGTCGTCTTACCAGAATGATGGCTAGATATATAGTCTCATTATTAAGTTAGTATAGAGGACTGTTGTAATTGTGCCTCTGTGGAGCGCGACACATTGAAGTGTGGTGGGGTATATTGTGGTGGAATTTGATTTGCAAATCTTAAGTGGTTTTTATAGGAGATGTTGAATAATTATTTTATCAATGACAAAAGAAATAAAATACACAGAATGAAATAGAACAAATGAAATTTTGTAGGTATAGGCACCTTAGTTTTTTCTTATATTTGTCTTTAGACACTGCGGATTGATGACAATATAAATTTGTTCATTGTAAATCTTGAGGAGGAGGAAAAAAAATTATTCAAATTAGATGAAAGAATCATAACGCGGATATAATTTTTCGTTGACAGTGATTTAATTAACACAATTATTAATATTTATTCTGAGACAGCCATATCTATTTTATGTATCTATATTATGTTGGTAAATCTGGCGTTAAAATTTCTCCGACACCATTTGACCGATCAGCATGAAAAATGGAAAATATATGTATGGATGTATATTTTCATGGAGAGGGATTTTTGTTTAATATTTACTGATACGATAGTTGGCGTTGTAGTCAAGTAATTAAAAAAATTTTATTTGTGGAGTAAAATAACTCATAATTTCAATTAATGTACATATATTATTTGTTGAGAATAATGATTCGTCACAATTAAAAATAACGGCTTTTCCAGAGCAACAGCACAAAAAATCCAGAAATTTCTTTTTCTCTCAAACTATTATAGCCTTATTTATTAGATTTCACTAATACTCGTTTCAACCTCGGAATAGTTAAACCGAGTCGAAGCACTTACTCCGTCATAACGCCACGTCAAACGGTTTTAGCTACACCCTCCTTATGTTAAATATATTATCAAAAAAAAACAATCTCTCTGGTTATTATAATATGGGATTAAACGAGTTTTGTACTAAAGCAACTAAAGCGTTTAAAGAATTTAAATCATTTATAAATGCAAAATAACTATCCATTTTGCCTTACAATTATAGTAACAAACGAATAAAAAAAAACTTCTTCTACACTCCTTTTTAGTTACTAAATGTCATATCATTTAGATACTAAAACGGCTTTACTACGCCTTTAATCCTACACCGAAAAAAATAATTGGTGTATATAACTAAAATTTTCGTTTATTTTACGAAATTTTCGTGATGCAAAAGCACTAATGTTTTTCGTAAATACTATCCCGACATAAAAGTACATACATTAGTAAATGTCACGAAATATTTGTATATTTGCAAAATATGTATTCCAAAAAAACTTTAGTAGGCTACGAAATTTTTAGATTTGGTAGAACTAATACATTTGTAAACACAACGAAAATTCTGTATTTTTGCAAAACTCGGGTAAAAATTTAGTAGTATGCACGAAATATTTTTGAATATTGTGCATTGTAAGAAATTTTTGAAATAGAAATCTTTTGATAGGACGAATGCATTTGTATATACCACGAAAATTTTGTATCTTTGCGGGAGAAAATTTAGTAGAATGCACGAAATTTTACGAATGCATTCGTAAATACAACGAACATTTTATATGTTTGCAAAACTCGGGAAAAAATTTAATAGAATACACGAAATTTTACGAAAATGAATTCGTAAATACAACGAAAATTTTGAATTTTTGCAAAATTCGAACTAAAAAAAATTTGTGCAAACATTCCGCATATTGTGCCCATTTCAAAAATAAAAATAAAAAAAAATTAAAATTAAAACAAAAACAAAAAAAATGGGCACAATTTTTAAATTTTACATAAAGCTCAAATAAAAACTCAGCAATTTATCACCTTAATTTTGTATATTTCTTCACTCATTTGCATAAAGGTGCATAGGGCTATTCTAAAGAGATTTATTTAAAAGAAGTTAGTTAATATTTTTTTTTTCAAAATTTTGAGTTTGAAAATTAATTTTTCCAAAATGTTTCACTAAAACAATTTAATTTGAAAACAGAATGAATGAATTTCTGGCTTTGAAAAAGAGTAAAACATGACATTTTAATTATCATTTTTAATATTTGTTTTCTAACTGAAATCGATTTTTTATCACTTTTGATTTTTTACTTGCGATATATGTATGTATGTATAGGTGCTTTGTATGTATATTGTATAAGTACTATGTATGTATGTACATTCATATTACATATATTACAAGTTATGAATTCTTAAACAAAATCGAACTTGAGATTTTGATCAAACTTAACATTAAGATGATAGCGAAGTCGAAAAAAGTGGGTCTTGCAATTCTATCTGTCTGTACTGTCCTGTTCTATCCTCTCCGCTGCAGCCTAATTGGGTATATCACAAACGGACAGTTTTTTGGCCATTCTCCAAACACGTTCTTTTTTATTTTTTTATCTGGACCAAAAATAGTAGTAGTAGCCGTACAAATTTTGTAGGCAACAAATGAAAATCTTATTTTTCCCAAAAAAGTGCCCAAAAAATTTTTTTTTTAATTATTCTTATAACCGAAAATAACGGTACCTCCCATAACTGATTTTTCTAAAAAATGGCTCCTATACGATTTTAATTTAAATAGGTAGGTACCATATACCATCTACCATATTTTTGGAAAAAGAAATTATCTACCGATTAAAAATGGTATCTCTCATAGAATCATTTTTTTTTATTTTCGACTATCTCATTTTTTGTTAAACCGGTTTTAATAAAATGTTTGCACAAGAGCTTCTAATAATTCTTAACAATATTGCATATCAAAATTTTCCAAAAAAAAATTTTGGATTTAAAAAAAACTAGTCAACTGATGAATCCAAGTGGGATCGCCGGGAGGAAACGCCAAATTTTTTAAAAGCTGTTTTGAATCAATAATTCAACAAGTCCAAATAAAATAGTGCTAAGTCTTCTACTTGGCTGATGTATTTCAGTAGATAGTACCTATATAGAATTTGTATTATTCAAAAAACTTTCTTATATAAACATTGCCTTGGCCTCGGGCAAAAAACAAAAACAAAAACTTCAAATTTAATAACTAGGAATTCTAGTCTTGTTGGATATAGTTCACAACTAGATATTCGTCGCGAAATCTATGTATGATGAACTGAACTTAACAAAAAATTGCATATTGACAAAAGCCCTCACTATGAGTCCAAGTGAGATCACTGGGACGAAACGCCAAATTATTCGATATTTCGATTTTTTTTTTCAAAATCAATTTTTTAAATCCGCACTAATAATGCTAAAACATAGTTTACAATTTTTGTTTTTAAATGTTTACAAAATTTTTTATATAAAAATTATTTTTTTAAAAAACCGCTCCAACGATTTTCAAAATTTGTTTCTTATAAATTGAAATTTATTAAAAATAAAATCAGGTGGTGTACCTACATCACGTTTGTCTAAAATCAATTTCAGAGTTTGTTTAATCAATGTATTTCTAATTACATACATATATTGATTTATTTACAATTTTTCAGTCTAAACTGTAAGTTCCATGTACGCATGTGCAACACGGTGCTGTATTGTTCATATTTACATATATGTACTCACATAATAATACCTTAAACTTAACTATGTTTTTGGAAGGTGTCATCTGAAATTGACATCTTTTATGTCAATAAATTAAAACATTCACTTTCAAAACAAAAAAATAATTATATTTTCGCCTTCACGTAATGACGTATGTATGTATATCAACGGGTTGGCTACGTTTTCCCGCGTCACGTTTTTCCACGTCACGTTTTTCCGCGTCACGTTTTCCCGCAGAACGATATCCCGAATCACAGTTTCCCGTGAAACGTTTTCCCGCCGATTCTTACTTTTTTCAATACAAATCGACAGCATATGAACAAAATTCATTTCAGTAGTAGTTTTCTTGTACAAAAGTCTTTTCTTGTGTCAAGGTGAGGTATGTATGGGGGGCATGCTGCCCCCCTGCAACTCCCCTGCTTGGTACACTATAGGATTTGGGGTAGGTGCGAGGTTAAGGGTATGGAAAGTTTCTTTTTATCATTAGGTAGTTTTTTTATGAAAATTGCTAAAATGCCTTTTTAAGCGTATGAAATAAAAAAACGCTTAAAATTAAAAAAAAAAAATTAAATATTTTAACAAATATAAAATATTTAATATAAATGCAAAATAGTATTGTCAAAAAGTACTAATTAGTATTGCCTATCCCGCCGCCGATCCCGTGGAAATTTATATAGACAATCGTTCCGCGGGATATCGTGCTGCGGGATTGTAGCATAAAAAACTACCTTTCAAATCGGCGGGCAAACGTTACACGGCAAAACGATCGCGTGAAAACGTAGTGATCCCATATCAACGTGTGCTATATGTCAAATTACAGTACAGAACAAATAAATTGTATCAATTAGCGTACCTTTATTTGAAAAATAAAATAAAGTCAAGTCTGAGAAATTCGATTTGTCGCGAAACCATTTTACTCTGCAAAATTTTTCAACTTTCAACTCAATTTACTTACTTTTTTGAAATTCCAGTAAAACATCATATCTGATACCGTTAGGCATTTTCTTGCGACCGATGCCTCAAAATCCACATAACCCAGGCCATCGCTCAACCGGATATATAAGGCAGAATCAATGAAAATTTGCCAATGAACGAATTAACCATAAAGGAGACATTAATTGCTGCAATGTTACTTTTTTTAAAAATGGTTGTCATTCTAAAATTCATGTCAAATTTAAGACACATTTTTTTAAAATCTAATTCATGATCATCCTAATATTATGCAGTAAAAATTCAATGTTTTATTTTCTCTTAAAATCAATAAAACTCTGCGGTACACTCGGGCGTATACGCACTTTTATTATTTTATTAAAATTTTAATACAAAAGTGGTTTCAGCAATTCTGTCCGTCTTTCTTTCTGTTCGACTACAGCCTAAATGGATAGGTCAATTCACTTGTACGTTGCTACCTAGTGTTTTTTGATTATTCCCCATTTTCATTTTTTCATTGGTTAAGGATCAAAAATGGCGGTACAATATATAAAGGTTTTTGCATTTTTAAATAAACTTTTTTTTTTTTTTTTAAAATGACAACAGAATTTTCAAAAAAAAATTTAGTTTATTTTAAAAAGTAAGGGCTTGGTGAAAAAAATTTCAAAAAATCGCTATTAATGGCACAAACGGTTCGACTGATTGTTTGTAAATTTTTGTATGGAAAAAGTTTCAAAAAGTTTAAATAGTATTGTGTACCAAAACCTTCAAAAAATAATTTTAGGGATTTTAAAAATAAATTTCCCATTTTTTTTTTTCAAAAGAGAATAAATTTAACTCTGGAAGTAGCAACGTAGTGTTGACATGACATACATTTTGTAAATTGCCGTATCTCTTAAGCTTCCATTATAACAGAATAAGAAGTATATCAATTTTCTTTTGGAATATGATTTCCAAAATTTTTTTTAATATTTTAAGTGGTTTTTGTGGACATCTGAATTTCTTTAAAAAATCTTCTTACATAACAACATGTACCAATAATATTTCAAAAGCTCAATACCTATAAACATAGATGCATTCAACTTCTAAATCGACCTATAACTTCTTCAAATGTCAACGTTATATATACAAAACTATTTATGTAGCTACTTTGTACCTGAAATCAAACGAAGATGGATATACTAAAAGCAGTACAGCACATCAGTCCCCTTTCTATCGTTCATTTCTTCAAAAACGACAAACATTTCCTTCGTTTAATATCATAAAAGTTTTCCTATTTACCTTCCGGATAGAAAATGCAAAAAACTTAAATAAAAAAAAGGAAGAAACTCTCTAGGAAACATCTTCCCCAAAGCAATTTAATTCTTTTTATATTACTCCTTTGAAGCCCTAAGCACACTGGGCCCACTAAAAAAAAAAAAACAGAAAAAAAAGTAAAAAATGGAGTCCTTGAGATGGAAGAAATGTTTTAATCTACTTCGTCTTGTCTTTTCACGCAGCTCTTCTATAATGCAGGTTTTTTATTCCTAATGTAGTTACATTACTTCAAGTCCTGCCAATATCTCGTCCTTTTGAGTATCTCATTTCACAAATAAGCTACAAATAAAATAGGACACACAAATAAAACAATACCAAGAGCATGAATGAAAAAAAGGAAACCTATCTACACTGGATCCTGATACACTTCTGCTGCCCCGGATTGGACTCGTCTTGATTCTTGGGTAAAGTAAAAAAAAAAAAAAAAAAATTGTACCAAAGAAAAAGATGTAAATATCCTGGAGGGATTGTTTGTGTCATTATGAAAAAAGGATTGTATAGTATCTCTTTCCACTGTGTAGGAACATTCCCATACCCATACATATAGAGGTATACCCGGGATATACACGACATTCCAGCAAAACTACCTTCGCAAACCTATTATTTTTGTCGAAAGGTAAAACTTTACGATTAAAGTAATTGTCTGCCTCTGCTTTGCTATGGTTGCTATCTGTCCTGGCAGCAAGGACGCACATCCAAATCCAAATGTACACATCCTGATGTAAGCTTTTATACCCCAGGCGGCGGCGGTGGTGGGTTGATGTAAGTTGACAGCATCTTTTCCTTATTTTAAATAATTCATTACAAGGTGAATGGTAAATGAGCTGATGGTTGCCATATTGTGACAATAAACTATTACGCATCTCTCAGTGGGATGTACATACATTGTACATATATACGATCTCAGTTTGTAAGCACTCCACTCTGCATATGTATCTGCCTTCACACAACACAACCTCAACCCCCATATTCTAATGTTCCTAATTAATGGAAGGTTCAATGTAGTAAACAAAAGAGTAGATTGGATCTTGTTTCGAAAACGACACGCTGCCGACGGAAAATGATTTTGCAAATGAGAGTATACTCGTATCTCTGGGTATGCATGAAATTATTTCAAAGGGATTTAGCCATAGTTTTCTATATACGGAAGCACACAGCTATAGGGATTTGGTCCAGCGAAGCAGCTGATGGAGCATATCAAGAAGAAGTCAGTTAAGCTCTTTACGCAATGGGGCATGGTGATTGTATTTAAAAGAGATACCCCCATTCAAATTCCAGAGATAAGCCAAGAGACAGAGAGGTTCAACATTGGGTACAAAGAGAGAACATCAAGGTCTCATTTTTTCTGTATTTTTATTTTTTTTATTTTTGTGAGTTATAGCCTTGGCAGTTTTCTAGGAAAATTATACTAAGGGGAAAATGTTCGTATATTTGTAGGTAGTTCTTCACTATCTCTGGCCCTTAAAATTTTTTCAGGGTAAATAATTATTGTTCGTTTTGGTTTATAAGGTTTTTTTGCTTCAGTCGTCGTCTTCCGTTATATTTTATAAATCTGTGATTATAAGAGATGAGGTTATGGTTTGGTAATAATTTAAGAAATATAGAAATGAAAAATGCCAAGCTGGCTGACCTTGTTCTTTTTTTTTTTGTTGTTTTTTTTGTACTGCTGAAAAGGAATTATTCATATAAAAATTTATAGGTAGATAAAAATTAAAGTTATGTATACTTTTGGAATGTTTTATTTTTTTGTTGGTTAGTAAAACTAACAAAAAGAGAAAAACAACACATAATTTTGTAATGAATTAAAATAACAGTCATCGTATTTTATTTTTTGCACATAAAAACTATCAATGTTGTTGTGATAATTTTTTTTTTTTACTTTTAAGGCTGACATAAAATTGTGAGTTTCAATTTTATATATACAAATTCTTCTTCCCCAAATCAATTCAAATTAAAATCGACAAATTGTCGATGTTTTTTCTTAACTTTTTTTCCAAAGCTGTCGATTTTTTTTTTCAAGTCGACAAAAACTTTCCAAAATCATTGGAGCGATTTATTAAAAAAATAATTTTGTATACATAAAATATTGTCAACATTTAAAAAAAAAATTGGTAATAATAACCATTTATACTGTGCGACAAGAGACTATAGGACTTGTATAGTTTGAGTCAATACAAGAATAAAATTGTATATTAGGGGGGGTCTATTTCATTACAAAACAAAAATATTAAAAGTCTATGGCAACACTTACGATGTCATGTTATACCTTTTTTAAAGACAGAAATCTATTTATTAATTCTGTTTTTAATTCAAAGTGTTTTAGCGATTCATATTTTTGTTTTTAATATTTAATATTTAATGTTCTATCAAGTTTTAGTAAAACTCTTAAAAACAGATGCTTAAATGTTTTCTAGTTTTTGAGAAAATTGCTTAAATGTCTTCTAGTTTTTGAGAAAATTGAAAAATACAAAAAATTAAATTTCTATTAATTTGACTACAATTCTACTTTAGTTGCTCCAAACCTAGTAATAAGTAGAAAAGTGGATTTTTTTATTTTCAATTTTTAAGCATTTGTCTTTGAATGTTTGACTAAGAATTGATAAGAAAATTGAATATTTGAATCGAAAAAATTGGGTCTCGCAATTCTATCCGTCTGTCTGTCTGTTCGTTTGGCTATATTCAAAACGGGTGAGTGGATTTTGAGTAGGGTTGCAAAATCTTAAGCTCTTTTAAAGCTTAAGCCTTAGTTTAATTCATAAGACAGTTATGGACTCGTGAATTGAAAAATATTCAATTCACAAATTTTGTATAGGACTTGCCATTTGAGAAATTTCTAATTCACAAACTCTTTTGGATTTGGGAATTGAGTGAGTTTCAATTCATAAGGCTTTTTTGGCTCGTAGTTTTTGAATTGAAAAACAATTCATTCACATGATGATGATCCAAGTGTGTCTTGTTGCATTTCACATGGCATGTGTTAACGTAAGGAAAATTGATCATGCCTTCCCCACTTGAGAGAAATGAGCACAAGCTTAAAAAAAAAATAGACAAATCACGATCCGAAAAGGGCTTATGAATTAGATCTTATTCAATTGCCAAATCTCAAAGAGCTTGTGAATTAAATATTTTTCAATTAAAAATCTAAAAGAGCTTGTGAATACAATTTTTTTCAAATATACAATATTTTTCAATTCACAAATCAAAATAAGCTCGCGAATTAAATCTTTTTCAATCCACATGTCCAAAAACAATAATTGCTTAATGTTTTTTTAATTCATAAAAACTCACACCCTGTTTTTGCGTATTCCCCCGACACATTTTCTTCATTTTTTAAAACCAATCAAAATGGTACCTGATCTACAAATTATTTTAACAAGTGATGAAAATCTTATTTTTCTCAAACAACTTCAGTAATTTTTTTACATAAAAAGACTACCTTTTAGTAAAACAACAAATCTTTGAAAAATGGTTATTAAATGACACTTTCTATTGGACCATTTTGTTTGATAAATTTTTTATGGATTTGTATACAGCTTTGTATATCAAAATGTTCAAACAAATTTTTTGTAAAGAAGATTTTTTGAATAGCAAAAATGCCATATACTACTGAAATATACATCAGCCAAGTAGAAGACTTAGCACTATTTTATTTGGACTTATTGAATTATTGATTCAAAATAGATTTTAACGGCCTTTAGTTGGCATTTCGTCCCGGCCGGCGATCTCACTTGGACTGATCAGTATGACTAGTGAGGGCCTTGTCAATGCGCAATTTTCGCTAATTTCAGTTCATCTTACATAGATTTCATAGCGAATATCTAGTGTGGACTATATCCAACAAGACTAGAACTCCCAATCAATAAAATTGGAAGTTTTTGCTTTTGTTTTTTGTCCGTGGCCTGGCACTGTTTATATAAGAAGATTTTTTTAATAATACAAAAATTGCGTTTTGTCAAGGTCCTCACTAGTCAACTAATGAGTCCAAGTGAGGACGGGCGCCGGGGCGAAACTAAGGACTAAATAAAGGTCGTTTAAAGCTATTTTAAACCAATTTTTTTTTTTTTTTTTAAAAGGTTCAATTTTTTTTAAACTTAAAATCAAGACTCGATTGATTTTATTTATTTAAAAAAAATTAAAATTTATTTTTTAAAAATTCGGTACTTCGAAAATGGATTTAACTCAAAAACTGCGTACCAATTTATTTTCTTGAAAATTTTTACAAAATTTTATTATTATTTTTTTTTACGATTTTTAAATATATTTTTCTCATAGAAATTGTAAAAAAAAATCAGATGGTTTTCATGTAAGAAATTTTTTAACCAATTTACATTATTTCTATAATTATATTGATTTTTAAACTATTTTTCAGTTTCAACTGTAAATTCCATGCAGGCATATGTTCAACACGATGCTATATTGTTAATTTTTGTGTACTTTCATAATACTACCTTAAAAAAATTAAACTACCATGCGTTTTAACAGGTGACATAAAAAGGCTCCCATACAAGTATGTTTTTCCTTTTAAAAGCAGATGAATAGGTTTAAAATATTCAGACTTTAAAACCACAGTGTGATCGATTTCGGTTGACCCTGTCATGCATTTTATTTTTCACGAAACCAATACTTGCTCTAGACCAAGAGGAATTAAAACTGAACTTTGCCCTTTTCACAACTACAAAATTGAAAGATGCAAAAATTTTATTTAAATGAGTTCTATAATGTCTTCAATTTATTTCAAAGATTTAAATTCGAAGTATCTGAGCATTTTAAAATCTATCAAAGCGAGCAATTCTTTAAATATAATCAAAAGAATGTGAAATAATCACATGGTGGAAATTCGTCTTGGGAATTTAAAAAAAAAATCGATAAAATTTAAAAGCAATTTTGAGAAAAAAAAAGTGTTTATTTTTATCTATTTTTCAAAATTTCTTAAAATTAAGTTGAAGCAGCTTTAATTAAACTATTTATGAAGACTTTGAAAATATCTAGTAACCAAACTATACACCCAAAAATTGTATGAATTATTAGTTCTATTATACTTTGTCAATCACAACCTTTCACAAGTATTCAGAGCAAAAATGTTTTAAAACATTTAACTGACAAAATAATGTTAATTTATAAATTATAGTTGTTCGATAGCTCGATGATAAATATGAATTTAACTAGAATTTTGCTTCAAAAGAAGCAGTTCCAATAAAAAAAAGAAATAATATTGATTTAAATTAATTAATAAAATAAAAAAAAGGATTTATTGAAAATAAAAGAAATTATAAAATTACGTACATATAATACTTTAAAATAACTTGCCTGGCTGACGGTGGAATCTCAAGTGGCAGATTTTAAGAAAGTTATAAATAAAGAGGAATAGAAGATAGAATGACAGGAGGGTGGATTATATTTGGAATACAAATCATGTGGATCTTAAAATTGTACAAGATGCAAGGTGATGCCAAATTTTTGTTAATTATTAATACATTAAGATTAATTTAATTGAATATTAAACAATAGTGGTGCAAAATTTTACACGTATAGTACGACGTAAAAGAATTTTTATCATACCAAAAATGCTTCAATTAAATCATTTTAAATTTTCCACCAGTAGTTTTTGTAGCATACTTCCTATGTACACCATAACTTATGAACATACTGTTAACCTGTGGTATACTCTAATAAACAGTCAGTCATTAATTGACACTCGCCTTTCCATGACAGTTTTGACAAATTAATGATGTCAAAATCAGTTAACATTTATGTAAGATTCCCTTTGAATTATTAGCTTACCAAAGCTTACTATCTTTATCAAAACCTAATCTACATAAAATAAAAAAAATAAAAAAAGATCCTATCAATATTCCATATTCATAATTAATAAATTAAATTTTCTGGGTTAGTTATGTATAACCATAAAGGACTCCTCTGTCCTCAACAATAAAAAGAACCACAATTGTTATTTTTGATCATTTAGATGTTAATTCAAAAATTAATGGCTGACAATTTAAATAAACCTCTGTGGTTGGTAGGAGGGATTTACCTTGGAATTTATGTAACTTTAAGCACACACATAAATAGGGGTTTGTATGCGGTGAAACCAAAACCCTGAAGTTTTATTCGTAAATTCACAGGATATAATATTCATTTGTAAGTAGCAAAACTTCATGAGAAAGAAGAGAACTATTATACACTATCAACAAAGTTGTTATACAAATGTAAATAAGCTTTCTTTTCGTCCTTCAGTTACACAATATCATACAGGTCAGTCCATTATGTAGGACAAAACTTATATCATAATAATTAATCTTATTTAAATCATAGTATCCTTTTTTAATGGATGGAGAATCCTTGTGAAATATTTACGTTACTAATGGAGATACATTTTTTCTTTTTTACCGAGATTTTAAATATAACGAGATTTGTGAGAAACTCTTGCAAACAGAAAAAAATATTTCAAAGAAGAATCAAGATATAAACTAATGTTAAAATTCTGCGAATGAAACCTATTTGACTTTAGATGCTTATTATTCTCTTGATAATATAGTGTTGCTGCTTGAAAGTAGTTTTCAACACAAATTCTAAGAACTTATCAAAAGGACTTAGTTATAAATTTCAGAATTGCTTTAAAAATAATATTTTTACTTTAGGTTTTTTTTTTAATTTCCTGCATAAATTAAAACTCAGTGAATGGAATAAAATTATATATTATACTGAAGATTATCTGGAATTTATTTCCTTGCATTCACTTGATTGGATTCAAAGCAAATCTTAAATTTCATAGAACAATTATTTTTACATTGAGATTATTTTGTAGATTTTGTTGTTCGGGATTTTAAACTTAAATGAAAGTGTTGTTGGAATTATTGGGCATGATATTATGCTTTAACTTTTTTTTTTTTTTTTTAATTTTGTCTATAAACTTGATCTTTTTGGAATATTCATGGCAGCTTCCATGCAAATTCTTTGTTTGAATTTTACAAAATTTTTAACTTTTACCATCTTTTTCTTACATCGAAATACATAAGACAAACAATTGAGTGTTACAAAGTTGGCGGTTCATATTAAATAGAAATTGCAGAAAATTGGTAGATAAATCTTATTACTTTAAATGAGCAGTTCTAACGATTTGCAAACAATTTTTAAAGTTTATCCTTATGAAGGAGAAACAAATTTAAAAAATGGATTATGTAAAATCCGCCCATTTCTACACCAACTTTTCTTATTTATTAGTTTCTCGACATCTTATCTAGTTCGCTGAACCGACTCAGATGATTTGTAGTATTCGATTTTTCAGAGCTTTAACATTGAAAATGTTTATAGGGTCGTTTTGAGAAAAAATTTGGTGAGACCAAAATGATTAAATGAAATGAATTCAAATATAATTAATGAACTCCGCACTCCGCACTCCGCACTCCGCACTCCGCACTCCACACTCCGCACTCCGCACTCCGCACTCTGCACTACGCACTCCGCACTCCGCACTCCGCACTCCGCACTCCGCACTCCGCACTCCGCACTCCGCACTCCGCACTCTGCACTCCGCACTCCGCACTCCGCACTCCGCACTCCGCACTCCGCACTCTGCACTCCGCACTCCGCACTCCGCACTCCGCACTCTGCACTCCGCACTCCGCACTCCGCACTCCGCACTCTGCACTCCGCACTCTGCACTGCGCACTCCGCACTCCGCACTCCGCACTCCGCACTCCGCACTCCGCACTCTGCACTCCGCACTCCGCACTCCGCACTCCGCACTCTGCACTCCGCACTCCGCACTCTGCACTCCGCACTCCGCACTCCGCACTCCGCACTCCGCACTCCGCACTCCGCACTCCGCACTCCGCACTCTGCACTCCGCACTCCGCACTCCGCACTCTGCACTCCGCACTCCGCACTCCACACTCCGCACTCCGCACTCTGCACTCCGCACTCCGCACTCCGCACTCCGCACTCCGCACTCTGCACTCCGCACTCCGCACTCCGCACTCCGCACTCCGCACTCCGCACTCTGCACTCTGCACTCCGCACTCCGCACTCCGCACTCTGCACTCCGCACTCCGCACTCCGCACTCTGCACTCCGCACTCCTTACTCCACACTCCGCACTCCGCACTCCGCACTCCGCACTCCGCACTCCGCACTCCGCACTCCGCACTCTGCACTCCGCACTCCGCACTCCGCACTCCGCACTCCGCACTCCGCACTCTGCACTCCGCACTCCGCACTCCGCACTCCGCACTCCGCACTCCGCACTCTGCACTCCGCACTCTGCACTCCGCACTCCGCACTCCGCACTCCGCACTCCGCACTCTGCTCTCCGCACTCCGCACTCCGCACTCCGCACTCCGCACTCTGCACTCCGCACTCCGCACTCCGCACTCTGCACTCTGCACTCCGCACTCCGCACTCCGCACTCCGCACTCCGCACTCTGCACTCTGCACTCCGCACTCAGCACTCCGCACTCCGCACTCTGCACTCCGCACTCTGCACTCCGCACTCCGCACTCTGCACTCCGCACTCCGCACTCCACACTCCGCACTCCGCACTCCGCACTCCGCACTCCGCACTCCGCACTCCGCACTCTGCACTCCGCACTCCGCACTCTGCACTCCGCACTCCGCACTCCGCCCTCTGCACTCAGCACTCCGCACTCTGCACTCCGCACTCCGCACTCTGCACTCCGCATTCTGCACTCCGCACTCCGCACTCCGCACTCTGCACTCCGCACTCCGCACTCCGCACTCCACACTCCGCACTCCGCACTCCGCACTCCGCACTCCGCACTCTGCACTCCGCACTCTGCACTCCGCACTCCGCACTCCGCATTCCGCACTCCGCACTCTGCACTCCGCACTCTGCACTCCGCACTCCGCACTCCGCACTCCGCACTCTGCACTCTGCACTCCGCACTCCGCACTCCGCACTCTGCACTCCGCACTCCGCACTCCGCACTCCGCACTCCGCACTCCGCACTCTGCACTCCGCACTCCGCACTCCGCACTCCGCACTCCGCACTCCGCACTCTGCACTCCGCACTCCGCAAAAGCATTTCGAGAATTAGGCGATGCATCGCGAAAAAATTAACAGAAGTCAAAATGAAGTAAGCAGGTATTTGCGAAACGTCGAAAAGTGTAGACAAACTATGAAATATGAAAGTTATACGGCCACAGTAAGAGCCCAAGACTTACCTCTATATTTTTTTTTTGGTCCTTCTGCGTCAAGATTTTCGTCATATATCTGAGTTTGACTCGATAAAGACTAGCATAGATTTGAACATTTTTAGAACAGAAAATTTTTTTTTTTTTTCATTTCAGAAAAAAACGTTGGACAAAATTATAGCGATGACGATAATGATGATGATGATGACGATGATGATGATGATGAAGAAGTTGATGATGTAGTTGAAGATGTTGATGAAGGTAAAGCAGCGGCAGCAGCAGCAGCAGAAAAAGAAAGAGGCAATGACATTAATGGTGGTATTGAGTTTAGATCAGTTAACTGAGAGCTATGAGCGTTAATTAATTGAGTATTTGAAAGCTCATTGTTTTCAATTGTTGCACTTATACCACTTAAATCCGATTTTTTTGCTGTTTTACGGGGAGGGGAACAGCTATTAAGAAGTAGTTTAAGAGAGGAAAGTTCATTTTTTATATCAAGAACAGTGCTAGAGAGTTCACGGAAATTATTGAGAAATGATGAGAAGTTTAAATTTGCGCACGAATTGCATTTCCAATAAAAGTTTCGATTAAATAATGATTTAAAATCACTGTCGGAAATAGCGACGCAGCTTTTATGAAATAGACGGCCACAGAATAAACCGCACTCGATAACTTCAATGTTCTTAGATCGTTTATTTATTGAAAGATTGCAAGTAGCACAAGTTTTAGACATTGTAATAGAGAATAATATCGACTGCTCTAGAGAGTAGTTAGTCGCAGACTAAAGTTATAAATAAAAGTTATAAATAAAAAAATTATTATTTATTTGTAAAATTATTCAATTTATACTCCTAAAATAAGAGTTAACCAATCTACCATTCAAATGCTATGTCAACCATCAACAAGTCAAAAAAAGGCAAATATAAATAAACATTTTAAATTGAAAATAAAACAAAAAAGAGCAATGAAAATATTTTTGTTTTGTTTTTTTTTTTCAAATCAGATTCATTCAACATACTGCTAGTATCTAAATCGGAAGTAAAATTATATCGGAAGCAGCCCATTTTTCAAAAAGGAAATTCCTTTAGTAAATAAAAATAAATATCAAAAGAATCAAGACTTAAAAAACACACACATTCCAATAAATAAATAAAAAAAAAAAAAGAAAAAGGAAGTAAAACAAAAAATGCAAATCAAGTGACGACTTATGGCCTGAAAATTGATTTATTATTTTATTTGTTTATTTTTTATTATTTCGTTTTTGTGATAAAATTCTAAATGTTATAGGGCTTCAAAGGCAATTTTATTTTTTTTTTTGGAAACCATGGGATTATTATATTGGGTTTGATATTTATTTTAGACTTTTTTATTATTTTTATCTCGATAAATTTGTTTTTTTTGTTTTTTGTCATATATAGGTAATAATATGTTTTAAAGGACAAATAAAAATATACTCAGCTAAATTATTTGTCGATATATATGATTTGGTCACATCGATTAGGAGCGTAGGTAGCTATGTAATTTATATCTTTAATTTTTTTTTTAATAAAAAAATTCCTTTGACCGCATTGGATATTCTCGTTTTTCAAATAACATCACTTTCGATTTATTTAGTAATCAATTTTTTGTTTGTTTTTTTTTTTTTTGATGTTCAAGTGTTGAAATCATTAGTAGGTGTATAATTTTTAAACTTTGAAGGTCAAAAAAATATGTTTTTCAACAATTTATTTTGGTAAGTGGAGCAATGTGATTTATAATTTTTTTTTACATTCACATATGAACCTACATACATCTCACCTACGCACGCAATGAATTTATGGAAAAATGAAAAAGTAGCTACCTACATTATTCAGTTTACTGGCACGTGGTTTGATATTAATTTCCGTAAATGTGGATTTTTAGTATAATATTGTGGTTACTGCAGTATGTATTTTTATTTTTTTTTTTATATTGGAAGTATTTATTAATACTCAGAGTCGTTACTCACAGCATATTACGGTGGGGGAAATGTACCTTCTGTAAATACGCAATCTGCTATGAGATTATTTTTTTTTTTATTTATTTAATTTTGGTAAAAAAAATTAAAGAAAATATATACAAAGTAAATGTTAATGTTATAGAATTTAAAATTTCATTGGAATTTTGATGAATGTAAATGAATTTTTACATACAAATTTATTTTTCACATGGGAACTTTCAACTAGAATTTTTAAGCTCAAATAAAAAACATTCATTTCCAAATAATTATTAATATCCAGAAAAAAATGAACTCATCAAACGCTGTCGTTGCAGTTCCACATTCATTTGAAGAACAGGGAGGTAAGAAGAGTTTTTTTTTTGTGAAATATATAATCAAACCCTTTTTATTCACTAATTTGGATACGGCATTGCAGTTCTGTATAGTTCATTTTAATTATAAAAATATTTACTATGTTAATGCTTTGACAAATAATCATAGATGAATATTTGTGGTGCGTTTTATCCGATTAAAATCGTATGTTTATTGAAAAATGTGGTTGCAAGGATGATGATAGATTTTGATATCATTTATATCATTTTTTAGAGCACGAATTTCAACAATTTTATTATTACTTCAGATGAATAAATGAAACCAATGATAAATACGGATTTGATTCCTAATTAATTAAAGTTTTGTATCCACTGTTAAATAAGAAATCTCATCTCAGTCTTGAAAATAAATTACTAATATATAAAGATGTTTTTCTCCCTGCTATGCTATATGCTTCACCTTGTTGGTATACTTGTGCTGAATGTCACTACAAAAAAATACAAATCTGTCAAAATAAAATCCTCAAAACTATTTTAAACCTCCCTTGGCATTTCTCAACCATAGGGATACATGAAATTGCTGCTATTTCTACAATAAGAGATAGATGTTCGAAAATTCATAATAATTTTATTAACAAGTGTTTATTGAATGAAAACGCAATATTAAAAAATATTCCTAAATAATTACATAGATATGTTAAATTGTTTTATGTAAGTTTTAAGTTTTTAATAAAATGTGCAATGAGTTTTTAGGAAACAAAAAAAAAAAAAACACCTTTCTCAAAACAATTAACACTATTCCTAATTATTTCTCCATTTTGTTAAATTTATAGTTGCTAAGAATGTATAATATTCTCATCTCTATATATTAAGTATCTTAAAAGCAATTATGTATAATAAATGTATAATATGTTATGTTTGTTTGATGTCCTTCTTAGCTCAAAGAGCCGCTTATATATCCGAGCATCGGTTAAGATGCACGATTATGATTTTTGAGTACTTCTGAGCTCTTCAGCCGCAAATGAGAGTCACGTTATAATTCTAAAACTAGACTAAATTTTATTTACAAAAATGCTACTATTTATAACTACTTAAGAACAAGATCAATAATTCGTCTATATTAATATTTATCTTTTTCTTATTTCTATATCCAGTATTACTCAATTTCATTTATGACCTACAAAAGAGTGTCTACTTGACAAAATAAACCTACGGTTGTATTTCCTCAAGTGCATTCCAATTGCTTGCACAATAAGTATTATCAAAAATAAAATCGTCATAATCATTTTTCTTTTACACTGCATGCATAGTGACCGACTGCGATATAATGTAATATGATCAGGTCAACGAACGATGGTATCGATAGGTGATGACTGACCATACTTAACATAACCAGATGTAGGTCGATATGCAAACGAGTGTTGTTGTTTACATTATTTGTTTTGATTTATTTTATTTACTTTTTTTTTTTTATATGAGTATTTGGGCTCTTTATGTATATACACAACAAATAAATAAATAAATTGGAAAAAAAAAGGTGTTTATAGACTCTTTGCAACTTTTGTCTCGTATAAACTCAAATATTATCGGACTAATTATAAACGATTTTCTCTTCAAAATAAAAAAATAAACTATTGAAAGTTGTGAAATTATTTTTTTCAAAATAAAAACTTAAATAAAATTAGTTTTTAAAATTTTTAAATTTATTTATTAAGATTAATCACTTACCAAAATAATAAAATTATTTAATTTTTTCAACAACAATTATAATAATTTATTTAACCAAACTGTCAATTCAATTAAATGTAAGTAAACTTTTTTTATAATTTTATAAAATTATTATTTTTTTTTATTTTATTTTATAACAAGTACATTTAATTTTTTTTAAAGCTAGCTAAAAAAAAAAGTTCCTCATTTTTGCAGAATATTTTTGGCAAAATGGCACAGTTTTTCTATTTTAATTTGTCGACTTACGGTTTTTTTTTTTTAATATTCATGAGTTTTTGCTTAAATAAGCTTGATGTAAGCGGATGAAAATATTAAAAAAAAAAACAAATATTTTTTGTTGTTCATAGTTATATTTAGCTTTTGAAAATTTTTAAAAATACAAAATTCAATTTCGAAATGCGCGTTTTCATTGAGTATAGGCACGCCAAAAAGTTAGAAATTGAATTATAAAAGGACACGCGATGGATGAGTTTAGAATTTTTTTTTAGAAATAAAAAAAATTGGTTGGAACGATAGTTCGTGTAGCACCAAGACCTAGTGACTTACAACTCCCAACCATTCCTCTGTGCGTATTTGGCAGGAATAGAGGGGACTTACAATTTTCTACCGAACTCGAACGGCTACGGTGAGAAGCAATTTGTCATGACAAGATGATCTGTTAATTCCTTGAAAGTGGCAGTAACCCGTGCAAAAATATTTCTGTTATTTTTTATTAAGTGGCACATAGACTGGAAATTGAACTCAAGACCTGCGGTGCACTGTGGTCCAAAATGGCTTTTTTTGTTACAAAAATCATTACTTTTGATTTGTTTACAATCAAGATAACAACAAAATCTATATTTAAATTGAAATAAGAAGAAAATTTCAAGTTATACTTTTTTTTGAGAAAGGAAATAAAATAACTTAAACAAGTGATGATTTTTGTGACCTTTTTTAATCGTTATAGATATTTGAAACTTAATAGTGGTAGTAGTAGTTGACCTAGAGCCCACTATTAAGTTTCAAAAATAACTTAAATATTAAAAAAAAAATTGGTTTTAAGACCAAAAAGTTAGCAACGGGAAAAAGCCTTTTTTTTAACAAATTACACTATCTCAAAACCTGCTAAAAGTTGCAGTTGTAATTTTGCATATGGTATACAAAATAGTTTGACTATAACATCCTGCTAATTTTTCCGAGGGATATAGAAAGATATTTTTTGAGGCTCTATTTAAACGTCAAAAACTCATAAAAAAGTATTTTTTATTTTATTTTAATTTGAAATTTTAATTTACTAACAAATAAAAGAAACGCCAAACATTGAAAAAATTAATACTTACATAGAATATGCCATAGTTGCTAAAAAGAAAATAAATTAGTTCGGTTTTTGTTATTTTTTTTTTACTCTAGATTCTAGAACAAAATCTCCAACCAAACAATTTAAAAAGAAATATTTTGTTTGCTGTTTTTGAAGCACTGTCTATAATTATTAGGTATTACAAAATTTCTTAAACTATAAAAATCTATTAAAAAAAATTATTTAGCAAACATTTCAAATTAATAAAAAATTATCAAAATGAAGTTGTTTTAAAGTGGGCTCCAGGTCGATAGAAAAAGATGCTATATGATGTGCAACGTTTCGAGCGTGAATACACTCAATATACACAATATAAAAACAACTTCATGTATAAAATCATACAAATGTCAATTACACTTACAACAGAAATTTTATCACAGCATTTATGCAATATGATGCGAGACATAATCAAGATAAAACTATACAAATTGATAAATATAATATAATAAATCAAATTAAAAATGTTTTCTTACGGAACAATAAAATAAAATGAAATAATAAAATATTAATTTTTACATTTTCACAAGACTTAATCGTTAATATGCCACTACTATCCGTAGTATTCCTTTTGGTGTCTACTGTGGTTTTATTTCCTCTTAATCAACTGGTTATATAATATATAATGCTTAAACTTTCACAATCAGATCTTCTATTAACTGCATTCTCTGTGTTGTTGATGTGCAGCATTTCCAGCAACATTCTCTTATTTATGTTTCTCTCAACTTCTAATATACTGACGTTATCTAAATCAGGCTTGTGTTCCCAATTTATCAATTTTTATAGTTTTATCTTGATTATGTCTCGCATCATATTGCATAAATGCTGTGATAAAATTTCTGTTGTAAGTGTAATTGACATTTGTATGATTTTATACATGAAGTTGTTTTTATATTGTGTATATTGAGTGTATTCACGCTCGAAACGTTGCACATCATATAGCATCTTTTTCTATCGACCTGGAACCCACTTTTAAACAACTTCATTTTGTATCAACTTGAGAGGTCACCAATTAATTCCTATATTTTAAAAAAATTATCAATACATTTTGGAGATAATAAATTTTCAAAAATCCAAAAACATATTTTTTGCATATTTTGAAAACTATGCAATAATATTTTTACACTAAGACACCAATTTTAAAAATGAAAAATATAACGAGAATGTGAAGAAAAATTGAGTTATATCTTTTCCTTCCCGTTTAGCCATGGAGGAGCAATTTTCAAAAACAAATGACTGAAAACAGAAAAAAAAAATATATTAAAGAACAACGGTTAGACTTAAAATGCCATGCTATTTCTTATTTGTAAAGCCAAAATTCTATATTTCTGTTATGTTTAAAAATAAAGTTGTTTAAGTGACATTTTTTGAAAAATTAATTTTCAAACTCAAAGATTAAAAAAAAAAATTTAAACAAATTTTTTCTAAATTTCACGTTATTAAATATTATTTTTGTAACTAATATTTAAAATGTATTCTATAGCTTTTGATAAAATTGAAAATAAAAAAACAGGTTTGCCTTCAATCCGTTGTTTAAGTTGCTTTAAAGATCCTAGTTCATTATAGTCATTTTCAATTTTCCCAAAAACTATATAAGACATTTTTGCATCTTGTTTTTAGTGTTTTGACTTAAAATTTTTAAGAACATTGAATATTTAAAACCAAAATACCATTTAATAGCGAAAAAAGCGAACAAAATTAGTTTGAGTAAATTTTTGTTTCTTCAAAATTTTGAATTTGAAAATTTATTTTTTAAGAAGTGTTTATTTAAACAAACTTTATTTAAAAATAAAATAAAAGAAGATATTTTTGGCTTTACAAAAAAGTATAGCTTGGCATTGTAGTGAGTTGTTTTTAATCATTTTTTTTTTTTTTTAATTTTAATTATTGTTTTTTGAAAATTTCCCCTCCCGGCTAAACTATTTTTTTTGTTGGCCTCAATCCAACCTACACGTCTAGTTTTTTCACACCTTATGCAAACAATGGGTATTTCCATTGGGATAACAAATTACTTCTCCAACAAATTTTGGCTATCAACGACCTTACGAGTATTTGACCGTATTGTCTCCATATATGCTTAAAACTTTTCAGGTTCTATGGTCTAAATTTTGTTAAAAAAAACTTGCCTTTTTTATGCGGTTGATTTTCTTTTGCAGTTAAATTGTTTGTTTTTGACTTTAAGTTAATCTTATTTCCTATTTGGTTACTTAAATTTACAAATTCAATACATGCGAAGACATTAAAACACTTAAAATAATACACACAAAAATTGTCAAATTCTTAGGTAATCTGAAATACCAACAACATTAAACCTATTATATATTTTAATAATTAAAAACAAAACACAATTTATTAAATCTCTTGATATAATTAATATATTATATGTATAATAATTAAATTAATACCAACAAGATTTAAAAAAAAAAAAATTAAATGTACATCCTGTTTAACTCTTTACCTTTCATAATCGTTTCACTCTCTCTGATTATATAGGTTTCTTAGAACTTAAAATAAACCCACATAAAATGTGGGGAAAAGAGATTTTCCATATTTAACTTCATTTTTTTTTCTATTTCGAGTCTCAAAAGATTTAAATCTGACTGAAATTCCCTATGAATTTTTGTATTCCGATGTTCTTCAAAAAGAAAATCTCCTTCTTGTATTTAATATTTATCTGTGACAAGCGACGCGACGATAACGACGACGCACGGGGGCATCATATGTATAACAAAGGAATCCCTATAGAATATTCCATAATAATACTAAGCTTCAATGGGACTCATAATCATCATGGATTATAATCAACAAAATAATTTAAGAAACCATCACCCGTCTATATAAGTCTTGTTTTACCCCTATCGCACCAAATATACCAACACCATCATCGCATCTCATCACCCACATCAAATATAAGATTCCCTTTTAATATAATTTAATATATCCATGTTTGTATAAACCAAACCAACAGAGGTGCGCTATATGCGAGATCCTTTTTGCCACAATTACGAACGTGCGTCTTTTTGAAAAAAAAAAAAAAAACACATAGGTACACCTAGGTGCTCCTCCTTGATGTAGTATACGTCTATTTACTTCTGTCGGTCGTATAAAATGTCTTTAGTCTTTATGACTTGCTGCACGCTTTAATTGCAAATAACGATCCTTGTTCACTTCGAGTTTTTCGGTTTAAAAGTAGTAGGAGCAGTAGAAGCAGAATGAAAGCCCCTTATGTGAAGTTGCGTAGGATATGATGATGATGATGATTTTTTTTTTTAAATGTGATATACATATATATCCCAAATCCATACCAAAATACACACGAGTCATTAAACAGAAATAATCAGCTCATACCATAAAAATGTCAGGCCTATCCAATAAGAGTTTATTTAAGGGAAATTCTCAAGTTAAAGTTCAAATATATTTTAAAGACATTGCCGCATGCAGAAAGGGCTTCCAGTTCAAGTTTTACTGTTCGCTGATGATAACGATCACGTCTTCTTGCAGTTCACCTTTATCCAGTAAGTTGCTTGCAATTTGGCTCCTGTGGAGGTTTCCTTCTAGGATTCTGGTCATTGTAAGGACTTTTTCTTTAATTTTTCAAGTGCCTCTCGGAACACTTGACACTTTCCGAATGCCGGAGGGTGATCCAGAGCAGACGGCGTTAAGTTTGAACATAGGCAGCACCTGTGAAGGTTTTGGCATTCACTCTTCTTGTGTCGCTTTTTTCCGCAGTTAAAACACAATCCTTGGCCCTTTCGCCACTACAGGTTGCCTGTTGGAGTTCGTATTCGAAATACTTGAATAATCTTGGACCATCGTACCTCTACTCTGCGTCGAATACTGCACCGAACCCATCTTATATTGATTCGAGTATTTTTCAGCATCTCGTAAGCTGCTTCAACGTTCATATGGACTGAAGTCATTTTCTTTATAAGTTCAAATGACCTCAACTCGGTAAGCGTCTTAGAAGGGTACGACAGCATCTAACTGATGAGCTCAAATTTTGTACCTCGGCGAAACGCATTTTTAGAGTTGAGGTCATTTGAACTTATACAAATTATATTCAATAGTTCCACCTAAAACAGAAGAATTTTTCTAATTTTCCTCATTTTCGTTATTTTTTTCTATATGTTCCGGAAGATGCCAGTTAACGTTGGATGTCCTTCCGTTGTGGTTAGCTCATCTAGGTCCCTGATCTCAAGCGGGACTTTTGGTTCAAAGCATCAAACTGTTGCCCTTGCTCCTAAGATTTCTCTGAAAGATTTTCCAAAAGCAATTCCTTACCTTTCGTCTCCAGCCCGAGTTCTAAAAGAACTTCCAGTTGTTTGGTTGTGACACAGATTTGACTACAATTTTGGTGTTATCAGGGTTATAATTTTTCCAAATTTCCCGCAGAATATCGGTGTACTTTTTATTCCGTTTTGTGTTGATTAAAATTGTCTCAAGTTGCAGTTTTCGGTGCCAGATTTTCTTCTGTTTTGCCCTTCCATTTGGGATTTCTCGTGCATGCTCCTTCGTTAAGCATCGTGGTGTATCCGGTTTTTTTTCCTCTCTTCTTCTTAAGGACTTGCGCAAAGCTAGCTTATTCTGAGTGAGTTTATACTATCAGTGTCCGCGATTTCCATCTCCCCAGCAGTTTTCTGTTTGGTGCACTGTTGGCTATGTTCTCTCGGATCATCGACTGGGTTTGGGGACTTCCAAGTTTTTTTCTGCTTTTTACAGGCCATCTTCATTAGCCCTTAGGTGGTCTTTGAATTTTGCAGTTCCTCGACGATTTCAGACCGATTAAGTTTTAAATTTGAAATATCCCGAGTTGCTGGAAGCTTTCCTGCTGGAATTTTCTCTACCAGTAATTCTATCGATCTTATATAGGGGCTGTTGCTACAGATTGGGACAGTTGCAGGCGTGCACCTCTCCTAAAGGAGATCTCTCCTGAGTTCACTTGTAGCTTTTTGTTCCACAGGAGCAAAATGTGTCACTCCCGATAGGTTCCTATTTTAGACTTAATTTTGGGGTCGCTGGATGACGACTGACGTTCCGGGGCCTACGCAAGCACCCCTGAAAGAGACCACGTCGCACCGGTATTAGGGATCCGACTCCATGCACCATAAGGATATTCCTCCTATTTTCCCTTTCCATATCAATATTTGGTTTCATTTCTGTGTTCCTTCACATTGTTGTTTTTTTTTGGTCCGCGAGTGATATTTTATTTCCCATTTTTATATTTCTGCCGAGTATTCCTCTATCTACCACTTGAGGACGCCCCCTCTAGGGAAAGCAACAAAGCCCTCGAAGGAATTAATTTTTAATGTAAATTATAAAAATGTTTGGATTATAAAAAATCTTTCTTATCAGTGATTTGAACAGTTTTAAGTTTTGTATGATGTTGATCCCAAACCTTTGAAAACCATTTTGAAGCTTTAAAAAGTGGCCAAACCATTGTAAGAATAAGATCTGAGTTTGTCAAAAAGTTGAAAGCTATCTTTTCTTGTCTGAAGATCTTCACGTTAATTTAGAAAATTCGGATAAAATCCCAGCCTATTCTCTCTAAAAAACAAAGTTTTTTTTTCAGGAGTACTGCTTCTACTGAAGAAGTGACAAATCATTCAAGATAATTTGTTGTCATAAAAAAGTTCATCCTATTCGACAGAAGACTGTAGGTCCTCTGCATTCCTCTCGATATTCTCACAAAAATGGTTGAAAATTGTAAGTCACTATGCCTTAATTCTCCACTCAAGCTGTCACGTCACCAATTTATTTATTTTTTTATTAAATTTTAGAAAATTTAATCAAAGACCACCGCGCCGCATTTTGATTTAAAATAAAAAGCAAATGTTGCCGATTTACCGTGGATTGAACACCTCTGTCATAAGTGACTTGTGGTAGCTTAACTCAACTCCCGTTCTGCTCATACAACTGATCTCAAAAATGACTCCTCCTCACATCCTCGTTTTTTTTTTTTTTTTTCTATGAATTGATGGCTTTACATACGTGCGATTCAAGAGCGAGCTGCTGAGAAATACTATGTATAGGAACACTCAAGTGAGTGTATTTATTCTGCTTCTCTAAGCGTAATTATCTTGCCGATTAGGTATTTGCATATTTAATGAAAACGATAAAGAAACTGAAAGAACACACACACACACCCAGGGACGACACCATCAGCTGTGGTAGCTTGAAAGTTGAAGGTACGCAAGGTAAAGTACCCTAGCAGCAAAAGGACCCACCGCCCCACCGGTGACTGTAGGCAAATATACAGCAAGATAGAATAAAAACGAATCCTGGGCCATGCACAGTACAAATAGTTCTATATGTGTATGAGTCTGTATGTGTGTGTAGATAATGTATTCTGTGTGCGGTTGAAATCCTTTTAATGAGTGAGAAAATTGATTTTCGATGTTATTGCAGTTGTAGAACATGAATAGTCCTTGTGATCATAGTATCGTAGGGCAGAGAGGCCAAGGCGGTAGTCGTGCAGTGGCTGGTGGAATTGTGGTGTTGTAGGTCGTCAATCATCACCGTCTGCTTGTTGATTTAAAATTCTATTCAAATGATTTTGGATAATTGGCGGTCGACATTAATAATTCATTGATTTTCATTTGTTCGATTCTTGGTTTGATGTGTGTGCGCATTTGCATTGCAGAATAATTTATTTAAGAAATTCAGTTTTATTCAATATGTTATGTACATAGGTACAAATGGCCTTGAGGTTAAAAATATGACCTATGGTATATAGAGCTATTGTTTAAAGCTTTATTGCTTTTAAATCTCAATTAAATTCAATTTAAAATTTCGTTCTGCTTTTGGTTTCGCAGTAGGTACGCTGTTCGAACTTCGAAGAGCGAAGTTTTAAATTGAAAGAAGTCTCCACCCTTTTCTTTTGCACTGAATTAATCATACAGACTATTTATTGTGTGCAGAAAAATGACATTTTAGATTTGTTCATATTTGTTTTTGTTTATTTTTCTTACAGCATGGGTTTCTGTGATTTTTTGCGTTTATGTTTTTTTCTTGTTTTTGTTTCTTGGTGAAACTCTCCACTGGTATTTTTCCCATATGTTATCGCAAACATTTCATTGTCTTCTTTGGAGATCATAGAAAAATTTCCTTTCGCATCAGCAGCGTACTATACTTTAGTTCGAAAAGTGTGATAGTTGCCTTGAACTTGACTTGAGATGGGTTATCATACATCAGCAAGAGACATTAGTGGAGAGAAAATGGTGGCTATAACTTGAGCTGCTCTTCTTATGGTGAATGTTTCAGACAGGATCAACTATCAACTGTGAGCTGTGGGCTACGGGCTGAATGTGGGCTGTGGAGTCACCACGCTATTTCTAGCGACTTCAACTAAAAAACATAAATTGAGTGGTGCGACAACTCCTATAGAACCAGGGCCTAGTGAATTCTAACTCTCAGCCATTACTCTGTTAGAGTTATTGGTAGGAATGAATGGCACCTACAATTTTCAATTTTCCCAACGTCTAAAGGCACTTTTTTATAACAAGAAATACTCTTGAAGGATTTGTCAATTCCTCGCAACATTTGAACAACATTTCTGTGTTTTTTTTAAGTTGGCATAGGCTGGGAATCAAACCCAAGACCTTAAAGGTTTGACAGTCCTACATAGGTAACAACCATTACGCAACGAGTGAATTCAACTCAAAGGTATTTAAGGAACATGTTTATTTATACAGATCTTAAAAATTGTATCAGTATCTTCAAATAGTCAAATAGTGGCGTATCAGAGATAAATGCTCCAACGTTATCTTTATAAGACCCCTGGATTATCCGGATTTTTAGCTTGAAAAACCAAACAGATTTGTGGTACTGTGGTGGGTGCAAATTCAACAGCCCTCATAAAATAAAACCTTTAAATCCGTTTGTACAACTTCCAACAACTAATTTGATTTACGACTATCGAACAAGGGAAAAGATTGGATTGTGGAATTAAAAAAAGACTCTCCTCGATCCCAGCAACTGTCATGAAGTCATGAAGAAACTTTGAATTCAACCCCCAAGGGATAGCGTGGCGATGGGGTTTGTAGAAGACGGTGTAAAAATTGTTAGAAACTTGTTGTGCAAAAATGGAGACAGCTAACTAGGGATCGAGCTGGTTGGAGAATTTTGTTGGTTCAGATCCTTCTTCACTCCGGACTATAGCGACTTAAAGTTAGTGATTACATAAGTACCTTAGAAAAATCAATTTTTTGGCATGGCTTATTATTATTTTTTTTAACACAGTGTGAGTTTTTCTTTCAAAAGTAAATTTTCATAAACTCGAGGTTCCTAAGGAGTTACCTTTGAAAAGCACATTATTTCTTTTTTCTGGAAGACTACCCTTATTACCTGGAAAATCATCATTCATCAGTGACAAAAGATATTCTCCACCAGATTCAAGAAAACCAAGAATTATGCAGTGCTATAACCCTTTTTTTAAATTACGATTTCAAAGTTGGGTTTCAGATTTTTCTATAACTGCATACAAAACTGCAAATTTGAAGCTTTAATGCAAGTTCCATAGCTTACACTATTACTGAAAAAAGGATATTTTAATTCCATTTATGTATACGTACTTAACTTTTCAAGACCGCTATGGTGCTGCTGTTTCTATCAAGGTAACTTTACTGTGCAGTCGGGGAGAAATTTGATTTAATTGATTTAAAACTTACAAATTTGGGCCGAGCCTTTTCTTGAACTGCAAACAAATGCCTTTCAGAAAGTTCCTAGTTTGCGTGGTTGCTAAGAAAATGGCGTGGTTGCTAAGAAAAAGCCTGTAAGCTTCGACTAATAAATGTCACTTCCTCGCAAAAAGCATTATATCTGAAATTTTTTTTTTTTTTAGGTCGAATATTCTCTGGAGCTCTTGGGATCGAATCCCAGATTCAAGACCTCGGGCATGAATACCCAACACCCTGCCTTTTATTCCCCGTGGTTCTACACCAATTGATACCTATACATTTTATTTTTTATTTTTTTGTTCTATACATTGTTCAAAAGTCACAGTGGAAATAATCAGTAATGCAGTAACAGAAAATATAGATGGCGCGGCGGGACTTGAGTCTAAACAGAATAACCTGGGGTTCTTCGCATAGATACTTAGAGATTGATAGAAGAACAAAACTAGTAAAGTTTGCAGCAATGTAAGTGGTTATAGAAAGAACTTCTTCCAGTATCAGACGAAATTAAAGTCATCTTATCATAATCGCCCCTATAAAATATGTGCAAATCATATTTTAATACCACAATACTAAATTCTTTTAAAGCGTGACGAGCAGCTTCTACTGTCGCCAAACTTCCAAACTTAGTTCAATATTTTGAAGGAACATATTCTCTGAGATAAGATATCAAGCAAATTCCTAGAAATTAACTCAGATCAAAGACAAAATGTCATAACCAATTAATGCCCTATATAATAAACTCCATGGAGTGGTAGTGAATTTAATAAAATATTAAGTAGTGTTTGTATAGGTACGTTTTCTCTGTTCAGTTGAAAATTTAATTATAAATGTTCAATTAAATATTTTACTGTTCTCTTCCAAAAAATTGAAAATTTACTGCTAAAGCATTTAAAATAATTAAATGAAACATAAGTTCATTTATTCAATATTAATCATTCCATCACAAACCCACCGCAGTGACTTTCAATTCGCAGAAAAAATAAATAAAATACAATAATAAAAAAAGAAAAAACTTTTTGAATGGAACTGTGTGCTTCATAAAAAAAGAAATCGTCCGCAAAACACAAAGCTATAAATTCAATTGTTCCATAGTTAAATAAATCAATCTTATCATTGTCATAGTGAATTGTGATATCCGTTTTCAATTCCACAGTATTGTGTTCCTGCGCTGTTTTAAAATATTAACTCATTCAAATTCTGCGAAAAACTTTCAATGAAATTAAAATAAATATAAAAATATAAAAATATAATTTTACTATTTTAAGGAAGCCTTTTGCCATTGTGACTGGTGAAGCAGGTGAAGCGGTGCGGTGCCAATCACTTCCGATAAACTCGACCTATCGTGATATTTTAATATGGCTTCTGGCATAGAACCGAAATATAGTAGTACCTATTTACGCTCGTATAGTTTCCCAGTTTGAAATGGCTATATTGTATAATCACCATGGTGAAAATTCATCATTAACTTATAATTGGTGAAAATAATGTAAAAACACTCATATGATGACAGGAATAGTAAACGATCGAAAATCTATTTGCAAATATTAGATAAATGTAGCTATTTCCCAAAACTCACTTTGTAAATTGAATATACATATATATGATATCAAACTAAAAAGAAATATATTTTTTGGATTGATTACAACTTTAACGATTACAATAGTTAACGCAATTTGCGCTATGGAGTGTGCCATTATGTATGTATCCTTGATTTCTTTGTCAACATGATGCTATTTCACGATATCAAAATTTTAAATTAAATATGTATGGTTAATATGTTTAAAGGAGCTATTTCCTGTGCCACTGCCCGTTTTTTTTTTTAAATTTCACTAGTAATAGTGACTCAAAAAAATCATCTTCAGTCCATTTTTTACCAAATGTTTGCAGAAATAGAAGGCTATAGAACCTTCTTAAGCAATTCTAAAAAAAAATACAGTTTCCAGTTTAGTAATTTTAGGGTCTAGAACTACACCCAAAAAACCTTAAATATTTACCCGTTGAATTGCTGACGTGCTTGATTTAATATTTCATAGCCATATTCATTGAAATTGGTAATTTTCTTAATATGGCGATATATACTTCTTGAACGACCATTTCTGTATCCTTTTCCTAATAAACATATAAAGAGTTTGCTAAAGTGTTTTCATTATACTAAGATATCTCGTTTTAAGAACGAAGGAGGCTTGCATTTTAACCATCATGAAAAATATTGTCTTATCATAGCCGTTCGAATTAAGCTGGAAAACCGTAGTTCCCCTCTATTCCTGCCAGCTAATATAAAACTCACACAAAAATGGTTAAGAGTTGTAAGTCAATAAACCTTTCTTCTCCACGAGCTGTCGTTTATTTTATTTTACCTTATTTAATTTTTTGTATGTTATTTTTTTTTATTTGATTTTATTTTATTTTTTTGTTTTATTTTTTTATTTTATGTTTTTATTTTAATTCATTTTATTTTACTTTATTTTATTTTATTTTATTTTATTTTATTTTATTTTATTTTATTTTATTTTATTTTATTTTATTCAAATAAATTTGCGAGGATTAGGATTTATTTGTGTCTGCAGTATCTTCAAGTTCAAAGAGTTAAAAACTAAAAGCTTGACATTTTGATATTTCTAATCTAACACTGTAACATAATACAATTTTAATTTATTCGATAAATTCGTCTGCAAAAGTACGCAACATTTTTTTAAGAATCAATGATGCGCCATGTTTTCAGAAAATTAAAAATCAGAAACATAATTTCCTACTAAAACAAAAAGAAATGGAATTTTATTTCAAATTGAATATTTAGCCATTAAGTCATTCTTAAAATGAAATATTTACAATAATTATATAATTTCGTTTTCACTCCTCTCGAAATTCTGTTTGTCTGTCTGTCCTTTCGACTGCAGCCTACACGGGTGGGTCAATTTACTTTAAACTCGGTACTTAGTGTTTTTTGACACTTACTTTTCATTTTTTTAGGACCAAAAATAATAGTGGCTGTCGTACAATTATTTTAGCAAAAAATGAAAATTTTATTTTTCTCAAAAACGTGCGTACAACTTATTTAAAAAAAAATTCAGTTACCATTTTCTAAAAAAAAATCTTAGAAAAATTGTTGTAAATGGTACTTCCCAATTCCCATATTGATTGATTTTGGTGAATTTGTTTGTGGAGGATGTTTCAAAAATTGTACCAACATTTTCAAAAATTTTTTTTGGATTTTTAAAAAAGTTTCATAATTATTGTTTAAGAACTTAATAATTGAAAACGACTTGATCGATTTTTATTAAACTTAACAGATTTAAAATAAAAATTATTCTAATAATCAAAAATAACGGTAATTCCCATATAATTGTTTAAAAACCGGTAAGGAAACTATCTTTTTTCTCAAAAACGCTTTTACTTTTTCGAATTAATTTTTTACGTCAACTTTTATTATAACCTTCTACCATATTTTCAATAAAATATATACATATATATCTATTAAAAATGGTATCTATCAATGAACCATTTTTTATTTAAGTTTTCGACTATTTCATTATTTTTGAACCATTTTATTGAAAGTTTTTACAAAGAGCTTCTAATAATTTGAATAATATTGCATAACAAAATTTTCAAAAAAATTAATTTTGGATTTTTACAAAATATTTCAAAATAATTTTTTCAAAAATTCGATATTTCGAAAATGTGCTAATGATTTTTTTTCAAAATTTATTTTTTAAGTCCGCTTTAATAAACACTACGTACCAATTTTTTTTTTTTTTTTCTTAAAAATGTTTTCAAAATTGTATAGTTTTTTTTAGTTAGTTAGTTAAATTTTATTCGTAAACATTTTATCATTTTTTAAATTTCACAATTATTGCATTGGCTTTTGCCGTCAGCCAGGATTGTAATTTGTAAAAATTGTAAATATACATATGTACAGTATAAATTTTTAAAAAAACCGCTCCTAAGATTTTTGAAATTTTTTTCTCATAAACTAAGTTAAATAAATTAAAAAATCAGATGGCGTACATAGCGTTGGTGTCTAAATAATTAATGATTTTGATTAATTAATTTACTTCTAATTATGTATATTGTATATATTAATTTTTTTTGTATTAAAATATACTACAGTTAAGAGTCAAGTATAGCAGAATCTCGTCATTAAATTACAATTTGAGATAGCATTGTCATAGTTTTAAGTAACAATTTCCTCTGTCTCTTTTGGAACCAATATCTAAAAACTGACTGTGTTAAATGATTTCACAAAAAAAAAAAGAATTTATATTTCAGTCTACACTAATTCACAATACAAACATATAGTTCGTGTGGAAAAAACAGACATATTAAAGGTTTTATTTGTTTAGGTTTCTTGTTAAACGATGACCTCTTTTTTAGAGACGTCAGATGACGAAGGATGGTGGCAAAAGAGACAAAAGGTTTGTAGTTCTTCATTACAGCTTTTTATTTTAATTAATTGATAGTAGACATCATTGCTACAAAATAAACACAGACATTTAAAATTTATATTCTGCTACTTCATTGCAAGTTAAATAAAGTGCTTATACAAATAAAAACATTAACAAAATTACAAGCTAGGTATAGGTATGGTGGATTTTAAACTCCTCTTTTTAAAAAAAGGTAAAAGGTTTTATTTCTTCATATTTTTTTTTATTTTATTGTTATTCCTCAAAAATAAAAATAAAATACTTCACTCTAATAGAACTCTCAACCATTTCTATGTGCGTGTTATTTGGCAGGAATATACAATAAACACTTTTTCGTGACAAGAGCTTTTCTTGAAGGATTTGTCAATTCCTCGCAAGAGGTAATAACCCGTGAAACACATTTCTGGTTTTTTTTTATTACAAAGTAAAATCTGGGAATAAAACTCAAGACCTTCGGCGTAACAGCAAGCAGAAAAATAATTATTAACCGAGAGCGTTTTTTGGTGGAGGTTAAAAATTACATAGTTCTCTATATTGATTCTAACGTAGTCGACTCGATTAAAATAAATTGATAAATATAAAAACCTTAAAAGGTTATATTAATGAGGAAACTTGGTGAGAATTCGCAATTTTGAAGATTATAGTTAAACAATTGTAGCTTGCTTAAGGCCGTGTCCAAATTTCGTTAAAATTTTCTACTACTAGTTTAATTTTGACGTTTGGTTAAAATGGGATATTTTTTTTTATTTTTGCTGTCCGAACTGGATTAAAATAGGATGGGTTAAATGGGAATTTTAGTTAAAATTCCCGCAAGATTAAAGAAATTTCCCTAACCACAAATGTGTTTTATTATTCCAGAAAATAAATATTTTATACAAAATCCAGCTTGAAATGTATCAAAATAAAAATTCGACGCGAATAAAGTACAAATTTCTTAATTTGATTTACTTTTAAAGGTTTTGCATCGATTATATCCCCAAACGTTACGGAAAAAATCCTATTGTGTATTGCTTGATTATGCAGTTTGAGAACACTAGATCACAGCTGTCAACAAACTAAAAAAAAAAAAAACTAAATAAAACAAAACAACCAATTAGCATTGATTTTGCAAGATGAATAACAATTTGAGGAAGTATTTTATATTAATTCTTTTATATTTCTTAAAATATCAGCGTATTATTACGAGGACTTCAATAACACAGCAACGACTACGCGAAGTATGTGTACATGCACATGATAATTCAAAATTCATAAAATTGATTATTTCCATTGTCCATTGTTGCACTTTTAAAAATAATTTCAAATTCAATTTTCACTCTTTCTTGAGAAACGTCAAAATTTAACCACTAGTGTCAAATTTTAACCTGCTCTGTAGATGGGTAATTTTTAACCCATTTTATTATAAGTGTTAAATAATTATAGTTAGTTAATTTCTCACATTTTTGAGTAGATAAGTTGCTATGAGCGATTTAATATGTTCCATTAACTAACTTAATAGGTTATTGAAACCGAACCAACTAACCCAGAAGGAGTTTAATAAAATTAAGTACACTTTAACCAAATCAGTGTGTTGATTTAAATAATTTTGTTTAATCGAGTTGACTCGTATGATTTAACCTAGTGAGCTTGCAGGTTGTATATTAACAATGTCTGTCATTTAACTTTACCGAGTTTTATGTTGTTTTTAATTTATCATTTTTCTGCGTGAGCCCTAAGCACTTACCATTACGACATGGGCTACTTCATTTATTCCCAAATGAGATAAAAGCTTTTTAAAGAATTCTCATCCATTCCTCTAAAACTGAAATTATACATAGGTACTTCTCGTTAAGTAGATAGACGAAGTGGGGTCCTTAATCGATTATTTTTAAATAAGATTTATGGAGCCGGCATCAGTATAATCTAAAATTCTAAGCACCAGGATTTATGTTTTATCAATAAAATTAGATAAAAAAGGTAAATAAATATACAAAAATCTACAAAACACGACACACAACCCGCAAATTATCCATTTTACCACTTCCTTATTACTCATCATTCCTTCTCACATCCAATGTAAGACATTCAATTTAATGTTCTTAGTTTTTCCTTTAAATCTCACAAAAAAAAACCGCTTTAGGTGACCTTTTTTATGTGTCAAAAGATAAACTAAGTCATAAAAAGAAACACACCACCCAATTGAATTACTGATGAAATAATATATAAATATAATAAAAAATGAAAAAAAGAACAATCTATACCTACCTACCCGCCCGCACATTTTTATCCTTTTTTTTGTCATCGATTATAAATCCTTAATAAATATACGTTTGACATCATAATTCCATGGATTTCAAGTCTCTATACTCTCCTTTAGAGCCTCTGAAGTCTGAACAATAAAAATATCTTATGCGGGTTCAGTGATCCAAAACCTTTTGCGATTGAAATATAAAAAGATTTTTCTTGCGCTCTGCAGCACTGTCAATGTCAACCAACCACTTTGTTCATGATGATGACGACGAACCAACGACACAGATAATTTTCAATAGCATTATATTAGGTCTTGTATTATTTGAGTTCAGAGTAGTGACTAGTGTCCTTGTATAAGGCAAATTATTATCATTTTATCGAGAAATGTTTTTTTTTTATTACGTAGGGATATTTAATTTCTTTGTGTCCCTTCATTGGTTTGTCTTCGAACTTTCGAAGTATTGCTTGTGTCTGTTGTGATGATATCTTAGTAAAGACAAAAGGACAAAATCTAGCACTCAAAGCGCCTATTACTATTACTCCTTCAACCCAGCAAAACAACAAAGGAATATACATATATATTTAGAAAATTCACGCCACTGCTTAGCATTCTCCTGAAACCTCATCCATAGTGTAGGTATAACAAAGTATTTTGTTAATTTAATTAAATTCTTGTTCTTTTTTCTTTCACTCTCGCTCCATCTGTGTAATTGGTTCTTCGTTATTCTTTTGCAATCCTTTGCAAAACATCAGTGTGATCACACAAGGAATCCTTCGTAGAACGAAATGAAATCTCTCAGTAGACCATCAGCACATAGAAGACTATCAAGCTCCAAGAGTATCACAATCCATTTGGAGGTTTTTTTTTATTTGTTTGCTTCATTTATTTTTGCTGCAGTAAGAGATTAAATAAATAAAATTCTACTATCCCCACCATCTATGTATTTAGATAGATAGTCGTAAGAAACAGGGGAGGCGAGAAGCTAAAAACAAACAAGGACGATGATATAGCACCAACATAATCAACAGTGTCTGATGGACAGCTCCAGTGCTGCACAAAGATTTATTTCTTCTGAAAACTAAACAAGAAAGAAAAAGCTAATCACTTGAATATATGTATAAAAATGCGTAAACGTCTAAACGTATACACTAGGAAATATCAAAAAAAAGGACGTTGTTAAGGCTTAATAGGTGAGACCATGCGATGCCAGCCAGTCCCAGCAGTCAGATGCTGGAGCTATAAATAATCCTTTCTTACTCCGGAGAGACCAAAAAATCTGTCATTCGATATTTTCTTTTGCATCTATTTCCGGAATCTTTATTCCTTTTTTTTTTTATTTTTCTTCTTCTTCTCTCCATTCTCCTTCTCATTCCAAATTCAACATTTCTGGACTTCTTGTTCTGACTTCTTAAAGAAGATTTTTATAGCAAGGAGTTGAAGCCTTAAGTTAACCACCATCACTACAAATAACAACCTATATTTCGCACACTCTCAGTATTTTTTTTTTTGTTTTATTTTGTGCGCGGGGGGAGAGGGAAGGAAAGCAAGTGGACAGTGATAACTCGTGCTCGACTCTATCGGAAGTAGATTTATACCGTTGCGCCTTTGAATGTCCCAAACGCAAACTGTTGCAGTATCAGAGTACAACTATACAACGACAAGGACAGGACTATTATATTATAATATTATATACGTTGAGACACGTTGATAGTCCGGGGTTCTTTGGAGGTCGTTTCAAGGAGTGTGAGGAGGAAGACTTATAGGTTGGGGATCAATTCATTTTCGTACTTTTCGTTGTGGTCCTTTCATTTTATATTTTTTAAAAGATTTTACGGATTTGTGGGATTCACATAATGGCCGCTGGGGACATTACGTGTGAAAGTGATAAGTCTTCAGAGGTTTACTCGGTAAATTGATTGAATTTTAAGTTTTACCAAAATGAAAATAATATATTAATGTATGTATATGAATGTATGTGTATGTATATCGTTTACTGATAAATTGGGCTATTATAACTTGTTCTTGGAATTATTATCCCATTTTTTTTTTTTTGTTATTTAAAGTTTTAAAGGATCAACGACTCTTTGAAAGAAATAGACTAGGATGGTTGGGGTTCTACGTTTTGTCCTTCTTTTCCAAATTCTACTAAAATATTATATGTATGTATATTGTAAGGCATGTTAGTCTTGTATAACAGACTTGAAATGTCTCTCTTCTTGGTTACGACACGGAAGGTGTGGTGTATTTTTCATACTTCCTTTCACTGAACCGAATTCAAGGATTTTAAGGGTTTGAGTTGAATAGATAAGTATTTTTTTTTTTTGTCTAAATCCTATTTAATAAATGTAGAGGGAGTCATTCAAAATATGAAAAATCCTTGAAGTTAAGAAGCTCATGTATGCCAAAGTCAGTGCTATTAAATTGAAAGTGAAAAATTTCCAATCTTCACAGGTGCTGGGATCCCCCATGATATTTAATTCCAAAACGTGGCAGGTGCTGGGATCCTTCATGATATTTAATTCCAAAACATGGCAACATGGCAACTTGCAGGGGCATTGACAATAAGTTAGTTGATGAATAAATATTAAATCGTTACAACCATGAATTCGATAATTATAAGGCTGGAACTGTATGAGTTGAGAAGGATTAGGAATCAAAATAAAGAGGAAACCTTTCAAAGCAAATGAAAGAAGTAAGTGAATGTATCGCTTCTTTTCAACTCGACATAATCTGTGTTTTATTTTCAGAATTACTAAATGTTCGTTTTCTAGATAAACTAAGGCCCAATTTCACAGTGCACGAACTTTTTGAAAAAATGTCACTCATTGTCTCCACTTTTTCTGGAGACTTCCTTACTTATTTGATGGCAACTCTGCGCTTCAGTCGGTATGGATCTGGACCTTAACTTCAAATTGCTTCCAGCCAGCTCAGTTCCTAGCAAGATGTTTTTATAATTTCATACTTTAGACAAGAAAGTAAAATCCCATTATTTTTTTGTTCCAAAATGACAATTTGAATGTTTCTGAGAAAATAGTATTTTTTTTGTAATTTTCAATTTTCTAACTAAAAGACTTAGAGCCATCTGATTTTCATCATTTGATTAAAAATTAATAAGAGTATTGAAAATTATAACCTAAGTAAGCACTTAATAACGTAGAATTTTGAAACAAAATTGTTATGTTTTTTTTTTCGAGTTTTATTTTTAAAATTTTGAGTTTGAAAATAATTTATTCAAAAACTAGGCACTAAAATAACTTAATTTAAAAAACAAAGAATGAGTTCCTGGACTTAAAAAAAGCTATAACATAATATTTTAAGTAATTGCCGGTGGTTTTTTAATATTGATTTACTATTTTAGTTATGAAAATATTGAATCAAACAACGGTCAATCATAAATAGTCAAAATTTTTAAAATCACGATAAATTTTTCAAAATTTGCAAAATCATACAAAATTTTTCAAAATTTATAAATTCATGACAAATTTATCAAAATTTTTAAAATCATCAAAATTTGTCAAAAGATTTGTTAAGTCATGAAAAATTTGTCAAAACATTAAAATGGCATGAGTTTTGTGAAGTTGTATACAGGGTGTCCCGAAATCACCGCCTCAAAAGAAAACCATGAGTTCCTGAGGTCATTTCAAGTCGAAAAACTTAAGAGTTAATGTTAAAATGCTTAAAAAACATTTTTTAAGCATTTTAAGTTTGTTTTTTTGACTTCGATATGATTTTTTTCACAAAAACTCGTTATTAAGTATAATTTTTATTTAATTATTATGAAAGCCCAATCTGTGTTCTAAAAAATACTTAACATTTTTTACCTAATACCTATACATTGAAAATTACTAAAAAAAATAAAAAACAAAAATAAAGAGAAAAAGCAAAAATACTGCTGAAGCCATGTTCTTCGAGAAAAACATAGCCACAGATCAGATTTCTAACGGTCTTACTCTTACTTTACTCTTTAGAACATTCAACACTCAATGCTCGCGGCGTAGTTTTTTTTTTCGTTTTTATTCGTTTTTATTAAAATATTCATATTTTCTTGATTTTCATTTATTTTTTGTTTTTATTTTTTAATAATTTTAAATGTATTTTATAGAATTAAGTTTATTACACTATTACATACGGAGTATAGGGTCACAATATCTGCCCCCAATAATATTTGTACATAGAATGCTGACGCATTAAATCATCCCAATTCAATCCAAATCATCCCAATACTACCCTTAAATAGCTAAGAACGTCTTGAAGAATTAACATAATAATAAAAAATAATAATTAAACTGTGTATTTATAAATAACTTTTCCATTCCAAGAATACTCTTTTCTTTTTGTTTCAATATAACTCCCTTTATCTGGAATACCACACTTCTGAATCTAAAATATAAAAATAAAAATTTTAAATTAATTTCCACGTCATAATTCCATATAATTGTTACTTTCAACTTACTTTATTATATATCACCTTAATGTTTGACAAACCTACACAAATATTTTTTTTATTTGTTTATCGAAATAATAAATATCTAGATATTAATTAATAATAAAAAATACTGATTTTCTTCGAGTTTAAATCAATTAGATAAACAGCCTCTGCATTCTATTTATCCTTTATTAGTTTATTTTCCTTGGAAATTTCCACTTGGATTCGTGGAAGTCAACCTAATATTATAAAGGATGGACTTTCTTAGATACACATTAATAAAGGCCAACATTGAATGTATGTACCTCTGTAGGTATATTTAAATCATAATGGGAAAATCTGATTCAGTATAATGTTAAAGGCTAATTGCATGATGCAAATGTGATTCCATAGTTACATATACATACATATGTATCATAGGATATAATTCATTGTGTAAAGTCAAATTGCTTTGAATTAAGAGCTGTGGTGATGGCAGTAGAACCAACAATAAACCAGCACAATTCATATTGTATCTACAGTACATATATCAAGTATATTCTTGTATGATATCTTTATCTGCAGGAGTTGTAAATTGTGTGGTTATCAAGCATGTACCGTGAAATGATTTTACTATGCAATTCATGTTACCCATACTACATACATATGAATTCATTGAGCAATCAGTCGTGTTGTTTTGCGTTTGTATTTGTATATGGAAATATTTAATTCAATGTAAAATGATTTCTCTAGAAATGAGTCTTCTAAGTAAAACTTATCTTAAATCTTATAGAAAATATCTTTTTAATGTTTTTTTTTGTTACAAACAAACTAAGCAGTAAGTCAGAATTAAGATAATTATATTATTTTCTATCTAATGAATCATAATATACTACTTTATTACGAGAAAATAATTTTCTCAAAAATTTAAACTGAACCCAGTTCGAAGTAAAATAGTTGGAAGCACATATTCTACTCTACAAAAACTTTAGATTTAAATGATTTTTGATATGAATTGAATATAATTATTAGGCCAGTCAATAAAGACATCGAAGGTTGCAAAAAATTGTGCTATATACTGATTCATCCTGGGAGGTAAGTCATTGAGTGATGATTGTAGAGCAGTTAAATATAGCATTAACTTTAGCATACAGTATAGTACAGCGCCATTTTTTACGACCTAACGCTAAATATTTGTCTTCGTTGTAAACTTTATAAGTCATAAAAATATGGAATATGTATATGAAATGTTATTTCATGTTATAATAAACAATAAGAACAAAATTTCTTGCTTAATTGTATAAAGATAACAGTATGGTATTTAGAGCAAAAAAATATAATAAATATAGATAATGGTTCAAAACTTAATTTCTAAATAAAAGATACCAGACATCAAAATATATTTTTAACCTTCTTTTTACTTGCGATATATATGTAGGTACTATCGCCCATATTCTGCATTCCACTTATTGTGAATTCACATGGCGAAATTGAATTTAGGTGTTCCACAATTCGTTCGAAATGCTAATAGTGAATTCTAATTTCGAACATGAAAATTGATGTTCTGCATTTCGGTTCATTACGTTTTCTAAACGTTTTCAATCCAAATTTTTATGCGTTGTGAAATTGGTGCATTTGCAGATAGTTTTGTATTTCTTGGTACAAAATGTAAGCAAACTTTATGTTTTTGTTTATTTATTTCTTAATATTTTCGGTGGAAACATAAGAACATACGAATAAAAAAATCATCAGAACCATTCATATTTAGGTAGGTATATTCACGCTGTGCGTCGCGTCGGGCAGGTTTTTTCTTACAAAATTGTTCGGTTAATTTTTTCTTTCGATTTCCGCTTTCTTTTTTCCCTTATAAATGCCAATAATATAGAATTAATTTTCATCTTCAGTGTAAATTCACTTTAAAACACAATTAAAAATGAAGGCACCTTGCATTTTGACATTTCGAACTAATTGCGAAATTTTCGAAAACGAACGAACATGGAATTTCAATTCATGTGAAATTGAAATGCGATTTCAATTCGATTTCATTCGAAATGCAGAACATGGGCGTATATGGCAAATTATGGATTTGTAAGAAAATCGAACTCGGGATTTTGATCAAAGTTTACATTAAGATGATAGCAAAGTCGAGAAAAATATGTCTTGCAATTTTGTCTGTCTGTCCTTTCGGCTGCAGCCTAAATGAGTCGGTCGATTTCCTTCAAAGTTGGTACCTAGCATTTTTTGGGCGTTTTTTTTCATTTTTTTAAGACCAAAAATAAGGATACCTACATCCATTTCAAGCTGGACGCATATAGAATAGAATACTGCCTTAGAATGGAATGGAAGTCAAACCCTCACCTCCAGCCTTCCATTGTCAGACAGATTATTTTAAGAACAAATATCCTCATGATATACTTTAAGGATCAGAATAAAATAAGCATTTCTAATTCCTACACATAATCATTCAATAAAAAAAAATAAAAATTAAGATTATTATTTTACATGGTTATAATTCTCTTAAAACTCTAAGTCATATTACAGCTTTAAAAAAAAAAAGAATGATTTTACCAATCATCTTCATAAATTCTACTTAATTTGAAATTCCTTATAAAAAAAAATAAAATATAAAATCAAAGGACAAAATGATACAAAGGACAAAGTTATGAAAAAAAAAAATAAAAACAAAAAAATATGAAAAGCCTAAAATGGCAAAGGCAACATTTTTATTTTTTACAATTCATCCAGACAAAGAGAACTCCATTCATCCCAAGCCATATTTCTAATTTAAAAAAAGGTCCTTTCAGCCGTACGAATTTTCATCATACTTTTTTTTATTATACTCTCATATACTATAGTATAGGTATAGGTATATTACACGATTTTTTTCTCTTCCTTTTTTTTTAGTGCAAATTGTTTGTACTTCTTCTAGGCCATTATGCTTGCTTCATCAATCCTTTACTACAAACCACTTCCACTATAATACACAACCGCACTATAGAGAGAGGTATTGTTATTATTATTTAGATTATATTTTATACTGCGCTGCAGGAATTGTTGGTTCATCTTTAAACTTCGTGGATGAATGAAAAACACAAGGATGACCTAGAAAAAAATATTTAAAATTGTCCTAAAAAATATTTAAAAAATATACAGGGTGATACAGAAAATAAATTTTAAAATATTAAAATATATTTTTCGCTAATGATTCACCCGATTTTAATGAAATTTTGCTTTTTTTTTAATTTGAAATTTGAATTTGAAAAAACTAGACTCCTGAGTGTACCTCTACATTAGCCTTTACTCAGGAGTAAAGTTGGATAGTTTTAAAGATAAGAAAAGTTAAATTAATTTTTTGTTTTAATTTAAAACAATTTAAAGACATTTCTTTTGAAACTGAAACTTCCACTTCGAGACAACTTTTTTTTCACTTCTTAAACATCTACTTGCTAAAAACATCGAATTTCGGAACTTTAATTTAATTTTCTGAATCACCCTGTATTTTCATATGTTTTTTTCTTACTAGGTTTATATATGGTTGATGATGGTCTGATTTTTTTGTCCATTTTTTATATTCAAACCACCAATGTGGTTAAGAAAAAAAGAAAAAAAGGACATTTGGTCAAAGGAATATTGCTTCCTGTGGGCCATAAGGACGGTCTAAAATATTCCCTAGATTGGTACAATAATGATTGAACACGTGTTTTAAACTGACGGAACAGTGACTAAGCACTACTGTGGGTCTTTGGTGATTTTTTGTTATTTTTTTTTGTTACTTTCATTTCGGTCTGCCTGCTGATGCCGTAGGAATAAAGTTTTCTTTGTTCGTCAGGTTTAAAGTTAACTCTTTTTTTTTGTTATTTTTTTTTTTTGCTAAGGTTTAAACTTATATATAACTAAAAAGAAAATATGCTCCTTTAGGCTACAGTTTTCATTTTAAAAAGAATTGTTCATCCATTGTTGCGTGTAAAGTTTCAGTTCTCTTATAATTTCAACCTTTTTTTTTTCTTCTAGGATATATATACTCTGTCTTCCTTTCGCAATTTTAATTTATTCTGCTTTTTTTTGGAACATAATAAAGTATATAAGTTAAATTAGAGAAAAAAAATTATTTCAAGCTTTTTAGTTTGAAAATAAAATTAAAGCAACAAATCGGGATACTTTTAAATGGACAAGATTTTATATTCATTAAATTAAATGCACAATTAGGCTACTCATATTATGTTTGATTTTTTTGTAAACTTAAGGATTAAATTGATGCTTAAAGAATGGGTATATGTAAAATTGTTAGTTAAATCTAAGATTCATAGTCTGATTAGATGGCAGTTAGTTGCAAAATGTGTGACTTGAGTAACACCTATTCTTAACTTTCTTCGATTATGTCCCACAAGGATCAATTCCGGGTCCCTTACTGTTTTGTATTAATTTTCTCTTGTTTTATTTATATTTTAAGTTTGTTTAAATGTTTTTATTTTGCAAATGAATTAAAAATAAACTCCCCTAAAATCACTGGCCTATTGGGATTTATATGGGGTATGCCTCTCAATCCATCTAAATGTCACTTCATAATTATTACTTACTTTTACTTTAGATGGTGCTTACAATCCAGGATGGATTACGCCCTCAATCAACAAGCTCTTTCAGCCAGTTCACGCTCCCTAGCTAGCTGCCTCCAGTTGTGCACACCAAGTTGGTTGAGGTCGTGTGCGCCACCTAAGATGGAGTCTCCTCCTCTGGGTAAATTCGAAGACTAATTGGGCTGTTGCGTCGGTGTTCATACGCTTCACGTTTCCCATCTATCTCAGCCGGTGTATTCTCAACTTTTTGACAAGATTGACGTTGCCGTGAACCACGTAAAGCTCATTGTTGAATCATTTTATCCAAACTCCTTACGTTACACACTGGACCAAAACTCACCCGAATTTTCATCTGTTTTTGACAAGGTCAATGCTACTGCCCCATACAGCAGGACCGGTATAATCAAGGTCTTAAATAATCTCTCCTTGGTTTTATGAGAGATTCCTCAGCACAGACTTTGTATAATCTACTACCATATTCCCACTTTCTTCTCGGCAGATTTCTGTTCTGGCCTTGTAGCCTTGAGTAGATCTTTTCACTTTTTGTAAGAATTTCCGGACATAACTTACATAACTTCTGCCGCTAAAACCCTGAATAGAATCGACCGCCCGCTTCTCGTGCTCTCTATTTTTCGCTTCCTCAAAAGACGGTGTTCCTCCCTTTTTCTTTAGCCGTAGAGCTCCCGGAATTCTATCTCATCATCTCTAGTTCTAGTCTGTTGCATTGCTTGGTAGGCCTCGTTCTTGGCTGCATGCGTCAAGCGGCACTCTTCAGTAAAACCTAGCACACCATTAACTGCAATTCTAATGGTATGTTTGCAATGTTTCCACTAATCTCTTGCACTAAATGCCAGTGGCTGGCTTGCTGAGAGTTAGTGAAACTCGGTCAGCAAAGACCTTGACGGTCTCTTACGATTTTAGCTTCGTGAAGTCAAATCTTTTCACAGCATCCACTCGGTGTTGTAACGTCATGATTATCCGAATACGTATTTGAGCAACTAACAAGTTGGCGTCCAAGTCTTTAATGGCCCCTCGGAAAGTGAAAGATATTGGAAGCATGCTTAGAGTCTATGGGAACATGATCAACTTGATTTACCGGTTCGTTAATGTGGGGACCGCCAGTTCCCTTTGTGTATATCGAGGTGTTGAAATCGAGTCCTTTCTAAGATGACATTTCGCCATGCCGCGCCTATAAACCTGAGTCCGTTACCAGAAGTATTGTCGTGCAGGCTATGTCCTCCGATTGTCGAACCAATGATGCCCTCCTTTTCGACTTTGGCATTGAAGTCACCAAGAATAATCTTCACGTCGTACTTCGGGCATATATCATACTCATGAAGATCGCAGAATGCTTTCTTGGTTGGGTAATCTTTTTTCTTCCGTTAAGGCGTAGGCACAGATCAGCATTATGTTTTTGAACTTGACTTTGATGGGGATTGTGACCAAGCGCTCGCTTACATTTCTAAAGACTAAGACTTCTTGCCTAACTCATCCTTTTATCACAAAACCACACCCAAAGAGTCAGTGACCTTGCTCCTTGCAGCACTCGCCGAAGTAAATGTCACACTATTCATCCTTCATATGCCTTCTCCATCCCACCGCTAAAATGTTTTTCACTGGCTACTGCATCTTGCGAGGAATTGACAAATTCCCAAGATTTTCTTTACATGAAAAAGTGCTTCTCACCTTAGCCGTTTGGATTCGGCAGAAAATTGTAGGTTCCTTCCATTCCTGCCAATAACACGCAAGCAGGAATGGTTGAGAGTTGTAAGTCACTAGGCCCTAGTTCTACACAAGCTGTCACCCCACCCAATCCATTTATTTTTAACCTACGTACATATATCTAGGTTCTCCACTAGTTGTTCGGCTGCTCGTGGCCTGTTTTAGGTCCAGACATTCGACGTACAGATCCGAAATTCATTGTGCTTGTTTCTTTTGCTGGGGTCATTAACACCTGGACCAACCATATACGAGGCTTGTTGTTGTTTGGGAACTATGATTATTTTTCCGTGGTAGGGAATTAGTTACCCCGACGCAGAACTTCCAACCTGGGGGACCAGAACCTAAGGGTAGGGAGCCAGATAAAACGCTCCTTACAGGCCTGAGCTTCGAATATGTCGTATTCACCCATATATGGTGTTCAGTTCGATCCAACTGGAACGCCACCGTTGATTGTATCTAGTGAATTCTTCCGATGCCGTCCTTACAAGATTACCTTGGTGGGAATAATCTTTTCTTTCAGGGTAATTAGTAGTGACACTACTTCGACCTATTGACCATGAATGGCCCTCCTCCAGAAACGAGTTCCGCAATCGCATACCTCTCAATTACATCTACTCCATTATTTGTAATGAATGACAAATTTTTACTTTAACCATAGTCTACGAACAAACCCGTTCACCAATTCTCTAAATTTTTATGTCTATAAAATAAATATTCGCAGGGTTTCCGGGGGATTTGTTTGACAAAAAATCTGGGTTTAAATTCTAAATTGCACTTGACATATTCACCAAAAAGCTTAACTAATTATTTTATATTAAATATTTTTGATTTGTTTGCTTAAGCAAATGAACTTAATACGGGTAAAGAAAAAAAATTGAATTTAAATTAAATAAAGAAAAACACAAAATCTACAAAACGCTAGCTTCAATCTTAAATTAATTAAACAACAGTTTTGTTAATAAAAAAAAATACCAACTAGATCATAATAACGTTTCATTATATCTTCAACTACAATGCTCAGTACCTACTCCACATTTATCTAATTTCCGGTTTAGTTTTTTTTATTTGTATTAAAATAAAAATAAAATTCCAAAGCTCTGCATCCGCATTCATTTCATTTCAAAACTCCTGGAAGAGTAAACATAAATAAAATACCCTAAATAACTTAAAGTTGCTCCATCACCAGGTAAGCTATATCATACCGTATTTTCCATTTCGGTAAGGATGGATACATTTTCCCGTAACAAATTTAAAACTATATAGAGAACAAATCACAGAGCTTAACTTCGTTCGGAGAAAATTATTATATCTTTTTCGTGAGTTCCAGTATACCCATCAGCATGACTTCATCAAAGCAACTTTAAGACCCATTAATCCTTATCCGCGCTTTTGTGCAGTCATTCGTAAACGAATTCGTTTATTGTCCATTTCGAGAAGATGAGGCGATTGTATATGAAAGTACTATTCTATATAGAGCCACAACACAACCAAAAAGTAAAGTACGAATTGTTAAGCAATTTATTAAGTGCGGGAAGCGAAGAAAATACCATTTCCTCGAAAAATAACCCGCTCAATACTCACCTCTTCGTTTTAAAGGTATAGGTAGGTATATCTTTCTTATAGCCGGCATTATACCCTGATAAGACGATGGTGAAGACACTAACTTAAAGTAAGGCATCATCAGCATGGTGGTGGTGATGGCAACAGACCCTGCAGGCGCCAAATGAAAGAAGGAGGACACTTTTTGGATGAAAATTAATTATGTGAACTTATCATAATTTAGATAAACCTGCCAATTTAAAGTTAGAAGGCTGCTCCTCTCAGTTAATATTTCCGGCAAATATTCACTTAAGCTTAAGATTATCAGGACGCAACCAGGAATTAAATTCACTTTATAGTATAGAAGCAGAACTATAAAACCCTTGAGAAATATATATTTTAGGAGCACGCTACTTCCTGCACGCAGGAAATTAAGAGCAGCAATGGTTTTTGTGTATACTGATTTTGTTTGTTTTTTCTTCTTCTTCTTCTTCTTCTTCTTCTGCATTCTTTCTTCTTTGTTTTTTTTTTTTCATTTCCTCAACTTTTATGAATGAATTATAATTTTTCTCTTAGCTGTGCCAGAGCAGACAGGATAAATCATTAGCCAACTTGGTTAGTGCTGGCTGATGGAGGAGTCAACGTTCCTGACTTTAAACTGAACTGAACTGGAGAAACTAAATGTATCCTATATGTATGCTGGGTGAAGACCGTAGAACTCCCAGTGGTATAGAAAACGGCTGTAAAAAGTTATTCTAGAAATGTGTGTTTTATTTTTTTTTTCTGTTAAGTTAAGCTTATACCTTATTTGACGCGAGTACCTATATATTTTTTCAGGAGATGGCAGAAAAACGTGATTTTATTTTATTTTTTGTTTTTGTTTTGAGCTTCTTTTTCCTTAAGCTTTTACTTTAATTCCTTCGTTAAATACTCAGGAGAGAGGATTTTCATTTTCCTAAAGGATGGCAATGATGTAGTTTATGGGTTTTCCTCTTTTTTTTTACAGAACTACTTTAAACAAGGCAATTAACTTAAATAGACAGAAAAATTTAAAAGGATTATGTTGAATGTAACATTAGTTTTACCAACCGCATTACTGACAAACTAAGTACTACTGCTTACATTTTTTTTTTTTGGTTTATGTAGTTGGCAATTTATTCGCATGAAAAGCTTCTTTTTTTTTGTTCTTTTATAAATTTATTTAAATATTATAAAGGCTAAGAGTTTATTTTGTGGCTCTAGACTTTTTCTTTTATCTAACTATTTAAACGTATAGAGGAGTTCCTACTAGTGTTTTGAAAATCATGTACAGAGATGCTTTGAACTGCAGTGCCAACTATAAAATCTCTTTTGACTTTACTTTTGACTTTACTTAATGATCGCTAAATACTTTTTTTTTAAATCTTACCGGTCTCTATCACTATTCCTTTAAGCCATGCAAATTAATTATCGTCGTGGATCAAAGTTTCAAAATTTGATAGTTTCAAATTTTGAAAAAAACAAGCATTTCACAGCAAAATTTCTCATCTTTCTTCTTTCATCTCAAATGCTGAGGACAAAAATCTTGGATTTTCGCTTGCTTAATTTTTGAGTGAGAAAAATCTCTGAAATCTCATTTTTCTGAACGCGCCAATTAAAGTCATATCTTATTGTGGCATCAGTGTCAAAATTGTTGGCTTGTGCAGGATGAAGATAAAGAGAATACTCGTAACTTCGTCAAAATTGGCAAAAAACATCACCTTTTAATATCGAGCGTCCAGGGTAACGCGACTCAATATCATTAGTCCAGTCAATAAAGCCATAAAAACAGCCAAATTAGGAAATAATCACCGAATATATAGCTTCCTTATGGTGTTCTAAAAAAACTGTCAAAAGTCCCCATCGTTATGAGCGCCACTTACAATTTTACGGGGGGTTGAAGGTTTTTCGGGAATAATTCCCAAATGGTAAGTTGCACAAAAAAAAAATGTCGAAAACTAATTTATAGCTGGGAAAATTTCCTACAAAAAAGATAACAATACTTTTTTTCATGAAATAACCGTTTCCGAAATAAACCAATTGGAATAGTTAAGGGTCTTAATTTTCTATATAGTTGGGTGGCTTAGTTAAAAAATTGTGCATTTTGTGATAAATGCATCATTTTTTTTTGTTGTCGGTACATTATATGAACATGATTTTAAGATATTGACCCACTGTATTTGTCCACCCCTCTAGTTGGGGGCAAATTAAAAAAAAAAAAATATTGGAAATAGAAAATGAACATAAAAACACCACGGAAACACCTACAATTTCATATTATAACTTTTTTTTAATTATGTTTTTAAATAATTATTTCATTTTAGTGCTTAGTATTTGAATAAATGAATTTTAAACTCTTAATTTTTTATTAAAAACATAAACAAAGATTTGGTCTATTTAGGCCTCACTGATATCTTACAAAGTAAGATTAGTGCAGAAATCAAGCATCACTCTTGCCAATCGCTGTTTTTCCTAACTAAATATTCATTCATTCATTCTCTCAGAAACCAAGTTACCTTATACAATAATTCAATCTAACCATGACTAAGCTGTATGGGGCTGAAGGTAGAATGAATATGTTAATTTTTTTAACTTAGGACCGAGTCCCTACCTACATTTTTTGGACTTTCTCTGACAAGCTTTTTTTTCTTCATTTGTTAGGACCAGAAAAAACGGTACCAATCTTATTTTTCTCAAAAAAGGCTGCACATATTTAAAACAAATATCAACTACCTACTACGATTTGATTGAATATAGGTGGGGTTATTCCTTTTTCGTGACCTTTTTCAAATTAATAATAATTGAATGCTTTGTATGTGGGCTTCAGGTCTTTATTTGTGTCATCATTTAATTTTCAATAATAAAGAACACAAAGAAAGACCTAAAACCAATATAAAAATTTACAGATTTCACTCATAGAGTAACTATGGGGACATTGAAAATGACTTGCGTTAGCACGATAAAATATGAATAATCTTGGTGATTTCTAATTTGTATCATATTGGTAGTTGCACCAAAACTTCTGAAGATGTCTAAGAAACCATTCTTCAGTCTGAAATTACAATATGTAGATATTTTTAATGACGAATCCCAGTTGGCGGTTAAATTAATGTTGTTCAGTTCAGTTTATTTAATCACGGCGTTGATGTTGAGGAAAATCAAATATTTGCTCAAATTTGTTCAAATTGATTTACAAGTCTCTCAACTTATTGAACTATTTATATATAGGCAAGTTATTTGATTTACTGTCAAAGTGAACCCTTTTTAACGCGATACCAAATTTATAAATAATTTGATGTGTAGCTCAAACTCAATGCAAACCTGATTTACCTAATTGTTTTTAGGTATTCTATAATATTTTGCATTTTGAACTCATCTTTTAATAAATTTAATAAACTCGAGTCGTGTAATTTCTTAAGACAATATTAATGGTTTTGACAGTTAAGCAGCTTATTCTTTTATCTGAGTATATGAAAAGCAAAGCACCAATTAAGTTGACAGCTGAGGTGACAACCAAATTGAATCGTTTTTTTTTTATTTGAGGACCTTAAGGTAGAACTGCAATAGTCGGAAGATGTTGGAAGAAATTCTCTCAGTTCACTTACGCATGGAGCGGTCGGTGAGCGCTCTTCACTTCCGAAAGCAAAAGTAAAAAATTGGTCGAAAAGAAGCAAAACCCAATTATGGGCACGTCATATGAATTCTTTGTATTCGTTTCGTTTCGTACGAGCACTTAGGTCGGCATCCGACTATTATAGTTCAACCTTTAACCTTGAACATTAGATCTAAATCTATATAAGTTTACTAAAGAAATTCAATTATATTGCAGTACTTATGAATATTCTAAGTTCAATAATATTGGCTTAGACGTAGGTAAAGTTTTGTAACATAAATTTATAGCCTGAGATTTTACTTGAATTCTAAGACCTTAAATTATATTTAAGTTGCTTAGGTAAGTTAATCCTACCTCTAGACTGATGAACGTTAACTTAAATACCTTAACCTTCAACAACTTAGAACTAATGTTGTAAGTTTATTAAAGAGAAACGCAAGTAGGTACCTTTCCATATTTCAGGCTCAAAAATAACATTGGTTTGGACGTAGGTCAAGTTCAAAAATCGCATTGGTTAAGACGTTGGTCAAGTTCAAAAATCGCATTCGTGTAGACGTAGGTCAAGTTCAAAATCTCATTGGCTTAGACGTAGGTCAAGTTCCAAAATCGCATTGGCTTAGGCGTTGGTCTAGCTCAAAAATCGAATTGGTTTAGACGTATAGTTCAAATCAAAAAATCACATTGGCTAAGACGTATGTCAAGTTCAAAAATCGCATTGGCTTAGACTTAGGTAAAGTTTTGTTACATAAATTTATAGCCTTAGATTTTACCTTAATTTTAAGACCTTAATCTCAAAGATCCGATAATTAGAACAGAAAATAAAAGCTTACCAAGTCAACCCTTTTCGATTACTACATTTAAGTTGCTTCGCTAAGTTAATCCTACCTCTAGGCTGATTAATGTTAATTTAAATACCTTAACCTTCAACAACTGGCCCTTAGAGCTAATGTTGTAAGTTTATTAAAGAGATTCACAAGTAGGTATCTTTGCATATTTTAGGTTCAAAAATCGCATTGGCTTAGACGTTGGTCAAGTGCATATTCTAGATTCAACAATCGAATTGATTAAGAATGAAGTCAAGTTTCAAGTCACACAAAATTTTGAAGCCTATTATTTAACTTAGTTAAAAACCTTAATCTTTAAGATCCGATTATTAGTACAGAAGTAAAAAGGCAACCGCAGAACAACTAAATCAATCCTTTTATATAAATGTACATACATAATGTCATACTAAGGGGTCAAACTTCTTACGTCTTTGAGCCATTCTGAGACATTCCAAACCATTTACATCCACAGGTCCAACGAGTTATGGTAACAAAACGGCGCACTCTAGCGCTAATTGGGTCAACGAGCTAGGTTGCTCGTGATCGCCATTTCTACTTACCTACCTACCTGCATACAAAATGTATGTACCTATATAGATACGTAGGTAGGTATATGAATTTTGTTGGCGAAGCCAATTTTGTTATTCAATTTTTCAGTTTTTGCAATTATTTATTTTGATGAATTAAACCTAAACGTTTTTCACCTACACTTTTATGTTATTTCAATTATTTTTTAACTGAATAAATTAGTTTGATATTTTACCTTCATATTAAGACCTTTATTTTAAAAATCCGATTGTTAGAACAGAAGTTATAAGCCAACCAAACCAACCTAATCGTACCATTACGAATAATATTTGCAAAATACCTACAACAATTTAATCAACATAACATTTTACAGACATACCTAACTTACTTAATAATGTAGCTATGTATGTATACCATTTTTGTTCCCGATGCGAAGCCAATTGTGTTTGCCACCAGCCACAGTGCAGTGGTGGTTTTTTATTGCACACATTCCACTCCAACCAATGTCTTGCCAACACACTAACAGCAATGTATATTCTTTGTGGGTACGTTTTTTTCTTTTTCTTTTTGTTTTCTTGTTCCTCACGTCATTTGCCGTGATGAAATTAGTTTTTAAAAGCTAATCTTTCACGTTTTTAGTATGAAATTTTGTATGCTTTTGCAAAAATTTTGATGCAGATTTGTAGCCTGTCATTTTATCTTTAATTATCTATCTTAATAATAAGCATCCGATAATTATAACCTGAGTAAAAGGCTTCTAAGTGCGCTCAAATCGAGTAATTTTAAGATTTCATGCAAATTCAACTATCCTCCACTGAAGCTCGTCGGTTGGCGACGATCAACGTGTAGGTACGATTCATCGATTGTGTCTTTAGGTTCATTTTGGCATTTTCTTTGGTAACACCAGCCAAAAATTCGATCCTGAGCCCCCTATACGCTAGAGTTCATTTCGTTCATTTGTTATATATTCATTTGTTCATTTAATCATTTTGGTAACACCATATTTTTCTCAAAACGACCCTATAAACATTTTCAATGTTAAAAACACCACGGAAACACCTACAATTTCATATTATAACTTTTTTTAATTATGTTTTTAAATAATTATTTCATTTTAGTGCTTAGTATTTGAATAAATGAATTTTAAACTCATAATTTTTTATTAAAAAAATAAACAAAGATTTGGTCTATTTGGGCCTCACTGATTATCTTACAAAGTAAGATTAGTGCAGAAATCAAGCATCACTCATGCCAATCGCTGTTTTTCCTAACTAAATATTCATTCATTCATTCTCTCAGAAACCAAGTTACCTTATACAATAATTTTATCTAACCATGACTAAGCTGTATGGGGCTGAAGCAGCGTTGTTCTTGGAACAAAAAATCCTGGGGCCATTTCAAATTTCTTGGGGCCAATTAGGGATATTGGAGTAAAATGACACATTTCGAAACGATTTCTTTGATATTTTTTTTAATTTTATTTATTTTTTTCAGAAAACAAAGAATTATTTCTAAGAAAAAAGAATAAATTAAATTTAAACGAAAGTAAAATTTACAATATCTCCTAATTTGTTTTGTTTGTTTTTTTCTATAGAGGCTAAATAAAAATTAACAGGTTTTCATTTAAAAAAAATCATTCAACGCTCATAAATGAGTAAATAACTCCTTTGTTTAGTTTGTTGCGGTTTTAATAATTTTATGGTAGAAGAAATCATTCTTCATAATGCTCTGCATTGTACAGATAGTCATTTAAAATATTGTTCGCTAATTTTTCCAGAGTTGGTCCAGAATTAAAAAATTAATCTATTTCTTCTATTAAATTCAAATAAATTTTCAGAAACATCTCCTTTAATAGATTTGATGGGTAGCTTTGAAACCATTCTTATAAAATCACAAATAATTTTAATCAAATAATTAGAGAGCAGAGCACGGCTTCATTCTTAATTCCTTTGAATTGAGTATATAGATAATATTAATAAGCTCAATGTAAAAATTTCAAAAATATATGCGTTTCTGACAGATTTATGAAAGCTTACATTATTAAAGCTTGTCAAAACAATACATCATCATTTTCTACAAATTCTCTTAGAATATAATATTTCTTTTATATATTATTCGCTTGTTGAAAACTTGATATTTTTTTAAATTTGTGAAATCAAGTATTTTTTCTATTGTTGTGAACGTTAGTTTTTAAATTTATGAATTTTTTGAAACTGGGGCCATTTCATGTTGGCCCGGAGCATGGGGCCAAAATACAAAACTTGGGGCCAAATGGCCCAATTGGGCAGTTTAGCACAACGCTGGGCTGAAGGTAGAATGAATATGTTGATTTTTTTTTAACTTAGTACCTAGTCCCTACCTACATTTTTTGGACATTTTCTAACAAGTTTTTTTTTCTTCTTCAGGGCTTCAGGTCTTTATTTGTGTCATCATTTAATTTTCAATAATAAAGAACACAAAGAAAGACCTAAAACCAATATAAATATGATTCAATTATTATTAGAAAAGTTTGAAGCTTATCTATACCTACAAAAATATATTCAGAAAAATCGTTAAGGTTTCGCCACTTCAAAGTGAATTTTCGGTGGCGACGACGAAAACAACAATAACAACACGTGGTTCTCAATGAAAACAATCGTTGTTATTATTGTTCTCATCGTCGACACCGAAAATTCGCTTTGGTGTGGGGGAACCTTTATTCATGACACCAGAAACTGTTTTATTTTCATTTTTCTCGCAAAACGGTTTTCGATTAATTTTTTTTATGGAGAATATTTTTTTGAATTTAAATAGCTTACCCTTCAGTCAGAGTATTTAAGTATTTATTTTGGAAAATCAACATAAAACTGTCTCCATATTTATAGTGATAGTGACGGATCGTTCACATTTATTACTAATATTGAATTGTGCGATCGCATAATTCTATATAATTCTAATTCTATATATGCGACAGATGGTTAACAATTATCATAAATATACGTACATAATGTGACAGGTTCATAAGATTTTCGAGTATGCAAAATATTGACATATAAGCCGCAATGATTACAACTAGACTAGACTTGTTCAACGACATGTGTGACACATCAGCTCACACTAACCAAAATTTAGTATGGTTTAATATCCAGCCTTATGTTTCCTGAACACGAAAGAGAAATCAGTTTGTTACGTTTTTCTTTATCGCCTGTTAAATTATGCGCCTAAGTTTGGGGTTTTTGTATTAGTTTAAATCTCGCGTGAGCCTTCGAATCTTGTATTTGAAATTTTATACAAATAAGGACGAGTGGTTTGATGGGAGACTATAATATATTTGGATGCAGGCACTCTATACCAAGAAATAAAACAAAATGTTAATTTAATGTTGTCGATTTATTTAATAATTAATTAGGATGTTTTAGGCTCGACGTCGGAGATAAGGGTGTCTCTAGATTCTGGCACTGCCCGGTTGGCTCATTGTAGGTGGCTTCTAACAAGTCTCGGCCGGCAGTCAGCTTCCAATCCGTCGTGGCGTACGTTCATTGGCTGCCGGCAGTCTCTATCGAGTATCGACTGGAAGCTGTTGTCGCAGAGGTGGCGCTTGGAGTTGCCAGATCTACCACCACATATATTTTATTTTTATATTTATAGTTGGTCGTAACAGTGAGCGGAAAAAACTACCTAGAGAGCTCAATTACAAAATTTTAGAATTCTATACAAAACGTTGTTAAAAAAAAAAATACTTCACTTGATTTTAACTAATGTAAAATATTCAAACAAAAATGGAGGAAAATTTGTTAAAAATTCAAAAAACAAAAATGCGTATACGCCCTACTGTACCACTGTTCTGTCGTTGTTTTAAGAGAACAAAACCAACATTATGAATTTACAGCATTATGTTAGGCTGGTCATAATTAAAACTAAAGGAATTTGGTTGGAGTTGACCACCACTTTTCGAACTTTTTTTCGAGTGTGCAGATTTTCCTTTTTTGATAATTTCTGAATATGATTCATTTTGATTCATAAATATATAAAGTTTTCAAAAAAAGCTCAACCACAGTGCCACGTTTCTAGATTAAAAATTTTGTATTACACTTATTTAGCATATATTTGTGAGTTTGTTTGTTATTTAACTCAAGAGGTGCGACCTAACGTATCAATTGATATACAAAAAAGTATCAATTTTTAGTTTGAAAATAACTTATTCAAAAATCTAAGCACTAAAATAACTTTATTTAAAATTATTATTACAGAATAAATTCCTGGCTTTAGAAAAAAACTATGACATGATATTGCAAGTGTTGCAAATGTTTTTTAATACACATTTTCCAATTTGTGTGTTTTTTTTTCATTTGCCCCACCCACTTAAAGGGGTGGACATACCAAGTTGGCTAATATCTATAAATCATGTTCACATACATTACAACAACGAACAAAAATTTGATGCTTTTAGCACAAAATTCACAATCTTTTAATTTTTTAAAGTCGCTCCACCATATAGAAAAATAAAACATAAACCATTAAAATTGTTGGCGGCGCTAATATCTATGGGGACTTTTTACAGTTTCTTAAGAACACCTTTCTCGAAATTCAACCGGGACCGGTCGAAATTATGAAGCTTAGATTGAAACCAAAAAATTAATAAGACTAAAAAATTCAAAATTGAACACCATTTAGATGTCGCTGCCAGCGTTTTTTCGTTTTTTCAATAATTTTGCTAGAAAATCGGAATTTTTCTCAAATGTTCAAAGCTGCTTAACATTTCGAGTTTTGGTGCTGAAAGCATGAAATTTTCAGGGATTGTTCGTAATTTTATGTGATTTCTGGAAATTTTGGAAATATTTTTGAAGTAAAACTTCTTTTGCGGCATGGGGGTAAAAAATGTTTCTATGGAGCTGTCAGTGACATGTCAAACCGACACACAAATTCCCGTCACGAATTACAAAATTCAGCGTCTCGATTTTGCAACTGTTCTGAGTTTCAAATCGGGTGCTCTGAGTGGTAGGACTTGAAAAATACTTGCCCTGTTGTCGTGAAAGAAGTTTTACTTCTAGCGCGTGTACACAAGTACGCACACTCTTTTTTTTTATAATTGCTTTTGTTTATAAATACAAAAAAACGTCTGCGGAAAAAAGCCGCAAGGGATCTGCGACTTGGTATTGACTTCAAATTACGACTGATTTAACCGAAAATGCATTTCAATGACCAAGAACCTGCCCCAAAGTTCTTTTCTTGCTTAAACAATATTTTCAAAAAAACACTATAACCATGATGTAGAAAAACTCATATCGTATTGCACAGGGTGCGCCAAAAAAATATTTTTTTTAATTATTTTATAAAAAATTTTATAACCTGTTATATTTTAATACTAAATCCTAACGGTTTTTGATTTAACACATTTTTGTTTTACTTTAGAAAAACCTCTACTTTGACTTAATTTTTGGATCACCCTGTCCAAAATTGATTTTTATTTTTTACCATTTTTCATATCAATACTTAGACTAACGTTTTGTAAAGAAATATTTTTAATGATCTTCACCATATAGCTATAAATAAATCGATATCCCTAAGTGTTTAAAATTAATTTGTACTTGAAACGTTTGAAACAGCACCCTGTATAAATATACTACCCTACTGGACCGTCCGTCGTCGGTGCGTCTATGCATCCGTATGTCCACTATAATTTAAGCTAGAGTCTAAAGAGGTTCATCGATTTTCTTCAAATTTAGTAAAGTACAAAATTCCCCACTTAATTGCAGCGGTAATTTTGTCTGATTATTTCGATCAATATTAACTGGGTGTTCAATTAGAGAAAACCCGCTTAATTGTTTAAGTGGTTAATTATAAACATTTCAGAGTCAACTTGGGAAATAATTAGATAGGTTTATAACTTCGTATTATTTGCCATTAATTTAATTTTATTCAATTATTCATTAATATTCAAAAGCAAACATTGGAATTACAAACTTTAATTTGCTGTCATTTGCTGTGCATTCTAATACAAAATCCATGATAACGGATAACTATATTTTGTTTATCTTTTGTAACAATTTGTTCACTGCCGTTTATCTAATCGAAAAATTCATAAGTTTTAAGTTTGTTAGCTGCAGTTTTTTAAGGACAAATAAGCGAGTAAATCAATTAAGCGGGGTAAAATTAACTGTACAAAAAATTGTTGAGCTTATATATAGGAAAAATTCGAACATACCTTTTTTTCAGTTGAGCGATATAATTACTAATCAGTTAAGCGAGGATTAGCTAAGAGGAGAATATTTGAATTGTAAGAGACCTGCTCTTCAAATTTTTGGCCAAAAATTCGAAGTTGACGTTATTTTGAGAAATTGTCCATATTTTTATTTATAATCGACGTATATAACATCTTAATGACTTAACCAATTTTATTTCCTATAATTTTGCAATCGAGTGTTTCTGAATAATTTAAATACTTGTAATATTACATTTAAATCAAAAATAAATCAAACAAAATTCCCTTTTATAAGTACTCGATTCGATTAATAAATCTATATCTATCATGGCTGGTTGCACCACTTTAATTCGCTGTCAAAGTTTCTCATTATTTGCCAAACCGATTTAAATTAAATTTCCTATACAGATATTTAAATTTTTGTTTAAATTTTGATTTAGATTTTGTTACGAATGTTGAACATATAGGTAAACAGTAAAGTAAAAATCTTTTAAAATCAACAACAATACAAGCAAATCAGTCCATAAGTTAGTTAATTGGTAAAAACTATGTAGCGGTTGTACCTATAGTTGCTTCTGTTGCAATTATTTTGAGTTTCGTTGATTACGAAATTTAAAGTTTCAAACTAAATAAAAAGTATAAAAATCAGTGTTGTTGTTTCATTTTTCATTAGAAGTTCCATGTTTAAATATGGAGGACCATCATTGCTGTCTCTATATAATGATATAAAATCATTTAAACTTTTATTTTTCTATTTTAAAGTTAAATTTTATTGATAGACTCTATAACATTCTCTTCATCAATTTTTAGAAGTCAAACCCAGAGACAGCTCAACCATTTTATGTCAAAATGGTTGTCCTTTTGAAAACTACGCCAACAGTGGACAATTTTGTATTACTTTTCGTTTTTCTAAACACAAAGGCGTCCACAAGATGGGGTTCATGGAGAGAAACTTGTTGCTCCTGACTCTTATTGACAGCTTATAAATAAAAAATTACTCCTCTATTATCAAATCCAGCAGTGCTCAAAAAAATCAAGGCCGATAAATTCCCAAAAATCTGTTTTTTTTATATTTTGACGTAAACAAATAAAATTTTTCTCTACGATTAATTTTTTGAGCTAATTTAAATTAAGATGAAATGGTGTGAAGAGTGCTAATACGCCAAATTTTAAGTCATCCTAGTTTCGAATTAAAACCGAGTTAATTCCTGACAAATGGTTTTTCTGTCAATTTAGATCCCGAGTTAACTAATCGAATTTGGTGAGTTATCTCTGAATTAACTGATATATAGATATTTCTGACAGATGTTTGTCATAACACTACAGAAATATAGAGGGCGACACTATGGACATCACCCTTTATGGCTTAGTGGTGCCCTCTCTGTTTCGATACTGAAACCGCATTTCAATTGTGATTTCGATAAATTTTTGACAATTGAAAGTTAATACTTTACTGGTTCTAAGTTAACTCGGATTAAATTTTTGTTGCCTGCTTTACTTAAAGTTAACTCAGACATTGAAAAACTGGCCCTTAAAGATTTAATTAAAACATGAGCAAAGATAGATATTCGAATAATCTGCTGCCAACATTTTACCAAACGAATGCCTGAATCTCTGTACTTAGTTCAATTAAAAACATGAATAAACCAATTTAAATTTCAAACTGCCCCTCCTGATAGAGTTTTTTTTGGGACGCCTCTGCATCTACAGCCAAATTTTTCATGAGATGAATAAACCCTGCGGCGGCAAATGGGATAGGAATAACTAAAGCGTCATCCCTGATGTCAACAATCAGCACGACTACGAGCATATACTATACCTACACTCAACCTTTTGTAGCATCACCCTTTGGCCAAATCGAATGACCTTGTTCAGCATTCCTCTGCCATCGTCGTCGTCGTTGGTGGGTCGAAGCAAACAAAAAAAAAGTAAAATCTTCGATTTGATCGTTTTTCAAAAACCCACCGTAAAAAAAAAAAATCCAAACGCAGCCATGTGCGGAAAAATAGACATCGAAGGAGGAAACTCTCTGCTCTTCCAATCTGGTGCCAGTATTTGTATCCTTATTTTTTGTATATCTATCTGGATGCTCCTCTGGTATTTTTTCACTTTTTTTCTTATTTTCGTGTCTTTATTTTTTTTTTTCGGTTTGTTTTTTTTTTGTATTTGTTGTTTTTTTTTTTTGGTATAGGAACTTTTCCAACGCTGAACTGCATCCTTTCAAAGAATTGTATTTTGATTGCTATGTATCCTGCTGCGCTCCGCCCTTGCCAATATGCCATGCCGATGCAGCACTGCTGTAGTGGAGTGCACCATCAGCATTCAGGTCCTTACAAAACTGAAATTTCAACAAATCAAGGTTTCATCCCACATCATGGAATGCTGTTGCTGTATATATTCGATAGTCCTCTAGAATCTGTAGCTTTTCATGCACATATACAATATACACACACATATACTATCTATGTATGTATATATATTTTCGTAAGTCGAGAATGCCGCTGCAAGTATTTTTGTTTCGAACAACAAAATTCTCAATTGAAGCGAATGATTTTTAAATTGTTCATTTGAGAGCACGAAATTGATAAAGTAAGTGACTGGCAGCTTAGAGGAAAACAAAATAAAAAAAAAAACATCTGGTAAATCGAAGGGGATTTTGATGTTAGAAACATTAATGCTTTTAATAAGTAGTAGTAGCTCACTTCAAGATTCAAGCACAATGACAGGATACGTTTAATATGGTGATTGATTGAATTTTTCAATCGAAGTTAAAAATGTTTTTTTGTAAAGATTTTATGGTTGGAAATTAAATTTCACATTGAAGTTTAATTAACGATTAAAATACATTTTTCGAAATTAAATTAATTACAAAGTTGAAAAAAAAAATCAATTGGTGGCGCGTCGACAGATTGTGGAGAACTATATACATAGGTGGCCTTGTGACTTACAACAACTCTCAACCAATCTTTTGTGAGTGTTTTTTTAGCAGAAAGGAATGGAATTAAAATTTAATTTGAGCAAAAAGAAAAGATGGTAATAAAAATTTCATGTGAACATTTTTTTTAATATCATTAATATTTAATTGATTGATTTAAACGAATAATTTGATTCGTAAAAGTATTAATTAAGGAGAATTATTGAGCATATGTTTTTGTTGGATATTTATTTCTCCGAAAGCTTTATATTGCCTTTGTAGTTTTAAAATTCATGACAAGTGAACCAATACTTAAATATGTATAATTATTAAAATGTATGTTAATAAATAAAAATAAAAAAAAAAATACAACGGAATTAAATTTAATAAATAAAAGAAATAATTCTAGTTATATGAATTCTGAAACTGAAATAAATATAAAAAGATGTCAGATCTTCTTTGGTTATGATGGGAGTATTTTTCATTTAACATCAAGTCTTATTATTAAGCTCAGGAAAATTATTCAAAAAAATGCCAAATTTCTCGAAAAGCAGAATTTTGGTGAAGAGCTTAATTTTAATGTTTAATGTTAATGTAATGCATTTCATAATTAGTACCAGCGTTGTCACCCAAAAAAAATTCGATGCCACATTTTCTTAAAAAAATTGTGCCATTTTCTAAAAAATCGTGCCATTTTCGTGCCTTATGAAAAAACGCAAAAAATATATAATATATGGGGTGAAATAATCACAAAATTAGAAGAAATAATTTTCTCTGTTCGTCTATAAGAGTTTCTGTCAAAATTCGCTTTATTTGAAAGCAAAAAATGGAAATTAAAAAAACGTGAAATATTGAATTTTTTCGTGTCCTGATTATATTTTTGGGTCAAAAAAGCACAATCGCACCACTTCGGCAACTCTGATTAGTACCCTTAATTAAATTCATTAACGAATGAGTGCTAAATAAGGATGAAATACAGTTTTTTCTGTAAATATGTCGAAAGCTTTGTTTAGTTTATTTAAGAAAAATTTATTGATATAGGATTAAACTTTGGAGATTTTATTTATCAGTCCTTAGATTGAAAAAAAAGCTCCAAAAGTGAGAAGAATACCATTTTTTGTGTGTTTTACGAAAGTTAATCCAAAAGTTCAAAATAAATAGTTACAAATTAAAAATAAAAAAAAAGGACAACTGGGTCGCACAATCTTGCTCTTATATGTATAATCACAATGTTTTTTTAAATCTATTTGATTTTAAAAGAAATAAATTATATTATGCCGTAGTCAAAAATAGGTTGAGTACATAAAAAGGAACAACATAGAACCGAGTTGGAAATTATGCATGCATTGAATTTACTAACTGAAAAATTATTAAAAAAAATTCAATACACTCTTAAATTGTTTTGACATCAACACTATGTAGACCATGTACCTACTTTCTTAAATCTTAATTTATGAGAAATTTAAAAAATCGTTGGAGCTGTTTTTTCAAAAAATATTTTTTATATATTTTTTAAATAGTTTTTAGTATTTATTGCAAAGTAAAAAAATAATTTAGATAATATTTTTGAAATATGTTTACGTATGTATGTACATATATTGAACTTTTTAAAAATATTTTTTTTTGGAAAATTTTGATATGCAGTACTATTTAAACTTATTTGAAGCTCTTGCGTAAAAATTTCATTAAAATCGGTTCAAGAGATAATCATGTCGATTATGGAATCCGCAATATTGGATCCGCAGTGATTCTCAATACAGTGTTCTCTTTTCTCTTCGAGACAAATGGGTAAAGAGAAAAGAGAGCACTGCATTGAGAGTCACTGCGGATCCAATATTGCAGATTTCATAATCGACATGAATGAGATTGAAAAACAAAATAATTGTATGAGAGGTACCGTTAATAATGCCTTAAAGTAAAAGTTGTTTCAATCATAATAGTAAATCGGGCGAATATCAGCTCCCAACAAAAAATTTAATAAAAATCTTGAAGTCATTTCCAGAAGAAAAAGGTTTTCTTTAGCAGGTACCATTATTATTTTTGGTTATAAGAATAATTTTTATTTGAAATCAGCTAGATAGTGTTAAAAAAAACCGCTTGGTGCCAATCATCATAAAAATTCTCCAAGTCGTTTTCGAGTTACATATTATTTTTTTTGCTATACATTACTAATACACGCAGAAAAATAATGGGTTAAAAATAACGTACAACTCCAGTTAAGTTGAATAACAAAAATTATTTTTAAATACCAGCAGAATCACCAGGTTAAATTAAACGAGTCAACTCCATTAAACAAAATTATTTAAATATACCTAGCTAAATACATATTTTTATATATATAGCTAATTATATGTAATTATAATTATTTGATTTAACCGTTTATCATAATCAAATCTTTACCAAGTTTCTCCATTAACATAACCTTTTTAGGTTGTTTATTTTAATCGAGTTGACTAAGTTAGAATATTGAACTCAGTAATTTTACCCTTGACTACGTAATATTTTACACATTTTTTTAACCCACCGAAAAATACTCTCATTTAGTAATTATTTTTCTGTGTGTACAAATTTTTAAAGCATTCTCAATTAAAAAAATGGTTCTATTGGATGTGCCATTTAATAAAAAATTTTCAGAATTTTTTTTAACAAAAAAGTAGCGTTTGTATGTGTTAAAAATTACTGATTATTTTTTTAAGCACGTTTTTTTATAAAAATAAGATTTTTACTGATTGCTAAAAAAAAAGTTTAGCGCCAATTCGATTTTCATATTTGAATGCCGTTAAAAAGTTGCATAGTTACGTACACTACCAGTTAAAAATAAATGATACTTTGTTTAGCCCTCTACAAAAATTATCTCAAAGCTGAGCAAAATTGTCAAAAAAGTTGTTAATTTTTTTTCCGTGGCCCTTTAACTCTGACAGTATAAATCCTACAATATCTGTAACAAAAAAAAGAAAAATTCAATTCAATTTCATATAAAAAAGATTGATACATCTTTTTTGTACGATTAGCAGGTCTCGAAATATTGGTTTAAAGGCGTCTTAACTACACTAGTTAAAGTCACCAATTTCAATCCTAAAATTTGATCAGAATATTTTTGCACTATGAAAATATTTTTTAGTGTCTATAACTGACTGGACTACAAGTTCTTCATTTTAAAGTGTGATCAAATATCTAATATACATATTTGTCTTAAAGGATGAGTGCTTTAAAATGCCAAGTGGGTAGTGAGAGAAATCGGCTGTATCTTCCAAAAATCGACGAACAGCAGCAGTCCCGAATTAAAGAAGAGTTAAAGAATGCAGACTCGGTAACAGCAGTAAATAAAGAAAAATTCATAGATCGAAGTAAAACGGCAACGCGATGTCATGAAGTACACTCCCAACTGAATGTATTTAAAGCAATTATTTCAATGGAAGAAAAAAAACAAAGCATTGGTTTTGAAAAACGAGGTCTATGCGTTTACAGAGAGAACCAAAGCAAAGGAGCACATTTTCACTAATCACAGAGCCGGTTCATACAACCACTGGAACAGTGAAAACTATAACGGATTCGATTAAGAATCATCTTAACTAGAATTGGACCCATGTTCTGTAACTCGGCGATAACTTTTCGAGGCGATAAACGGCGAAAAATGGAACAAAACCCATAGGATTCCTATAAGTTTTGTTCCATTTTTGTTCCATTTTTCGCCGTTTCTCGTTGCGAAAAGTTATCGCCGAGTTACAGAACATGGGTCTTGGTTGGCTTCAGTAAAAAAAATTTAAACTGCCGAAATAAAATTTCAAAGGAAATTAAAGAAATATCTTTGAGGCAAAGACTTTATATACAAACTTTTTTATTTTTTCTTTTCAAATTATTTTACTCATTTAAATGCAACGAACTACTGGAAATATTTACTATAATTTTTATTTCCCCATACATTGACCCTCCATACTAACGTTCATAGTATTTATGTACTTCTATACATATCGCAATTTAAAAAATGACATTTAAGGTTAATTATTTTGCCATATATTATTTCACAACAAAAATGACGAAAATAAATTTGAATTTAGCATTTCCTGACAATCATATGACATTTCCTCGTTTAATTTTATTTTTTTATAATTTTAATTCCTATATAGACATTCCCAAACACTATATTATTTACTTATTTTAATATTCCATATTTATTTAAGTTAACATTAATAATTCAATAGAAAAATTCTTTTTTTTTTTATTTTCTTCAATTATTCAACATCATCACCCAATTAATCATTTTCAACAAAACCATTACCAACATAATAATTAAAAATGAAACAATAGAAGTAGGATCTATCCAGCAATCATAATGTATAGAACCGTGGTCGGCGCAGTGGTGGTGTTGGTTGTATAACATAAATAGTTAAAAATGCCACTCTAAAATGTCCTCAATTCTAATTCATTCCAATTTAAATATTAATGATGGAAAATGACCGTTGAATAGCCATCAAATGATTTTATTATTATTCACTATTGCCAATTACTCATTCATTGATGGTTTGGTTTTTATAGTTGTTAAGGTTAATTCCGGTACTCGCTGCAGTGCATAGAGCTAGTTTTTGAATAGCTATCCCCAAAAATTTCATAATGATTTCTATCATGTTCCATTAAAATAACCGCATCAGACTCTTGTATATCTAAATTGTTCACGGTATAATTTCTCTCCGTTTAGTATAGTGAGAGAGGTAAATAAATTAGTTTACCGAGAGTAATCTCATACCATCTCGCGTGTCTAAAATTAAAAGGTTCTACCATCACCACCATCAACAGAACAATTAAGATAAATCACTTCGTGGTTTACGATATGCTATAAAGGTGCGTTTCGACTTAGTGACAAAAACAGTTCTCGTTAAAATTGAGCCTGTCCGCCATGTCGCATCCCTGTGCCGAATATAGCCTGGAGGTGGTAATGAAAACAAATTTCAGAATGAGAACCTCATAAAAATATCCCTAGAAATGGACTCGTTATGAAAAATTGTCCTTCATTTTATACATAAAAATATCTACAGTATATAACTTTGTTTCTGGTCAAAACTTCAGCTCAGTAGGTATGTTTACTGTATATGTATGTAGTAGATCCAACATTATAAAAGCTGTATGCTTAAAAGTGGAACCAAAAAAAGATTTGGCAAGGGTATTATTCACACAGGGAGCTTGTGGCAATCATTTTGATATTATGATTGCATCATAAAGATTAAAACAATTTAACTATGATCAGTGATAAGTTCCTACCTTAATAATGTTAAAATCAAATTTATTTTAATTGTTCATTTAAACGTTATTATTTTTGGATAAAAACTAATTTGTATAAATTTCAAGCCAAGAACTATGTACATACGTACCTTACGTACCTACTATAATTTTAAAATTGAACTGTTTTTGACAAAGAACCTTGGTAAATAAAAAAAAAAACAGAAAATCTTAACAAATTTAACATTTTGAACGGGAGTCCAGACGACTCCCGGTAAAAACGATGTGTTTGCACAGCTTTTTACGCCATTTTATGAATGTTGTAGGCATAAATGAAAGCTGTGTGCTTTCGTTAATTTTATATGCTGGATATAAGAAAAAATTTAATAAGTTTCATACTAAAATATATGCAGATACAAAGTTTTCAAATTAAACACTTTTGAGAAAAAAGATAGATAGTTTTCAAATTTAATTGGTTTTGAGAAACAACCTATTTTTTAAATATAGAAAATCTTTTATTGAATTTTGACATTTTGAGTGAGAGTCCAGATGACTCCTGGCAAGAAACAAAGCATTTTCAAAGCCTTTCTCTACATTATTTAAATGTTATAGACATAAATGAAAGAACATCAACTTCAAGGTGCTTCTTCTAAGTTTGTAGAAGAAGAAATAATTTAATAAATTTCATGCCAAAATCTGTGCAGATAGTTTTCAAATATAAACTGGTTTTGAGAAACAACCAAGTTCTTAAATACAGAAATTCTTTTATTAACTTCTGATATTTGTATCGAGAGTTCGTATTACTCCCAGTAAGAAACGCAGCATTTCCAAAGATATTCACTCCATTTTATGTGTGCTACCACTTAGTTTATAATGGATGTAATAAATTTCATGCCAAAATCTATGTAGGTAAATAGTTCACAAATTCAAATTTTTTTTGAGAAAGAACCAAGTTTTCAAAATACAAAAAATTCAATATTGATATTATGAGTGAGAGTTCAGTTGACTCCCGATAAGAATCAAAACATATACACAGGTTTTTTTTGAGAAATAACACAGCTTTTTTTTATGAATCAAAAAATACACACAGGTTTTTTTGAGAAAGAACAAAGTTTTTAAAATACATAAAAATCTTTTGATCGAGAGTACAGATGACTCCCGGTAAGAAATGCAGCTTTTCGTGCCAATTTATTGTTTTTTTATTCAAACCCTAAATACTCCTTCCTGGAATTTTAAAACTAATTGTTCAAAATATTATATTTTTTTTTGTGTTTATTGATTTGAGTTCTTTACAAAATTCAAGGTTTATACATTTTACCAACACCAACGTTAATAGTAAACAAACTCAAACTGCCACCAGCTCCCTAACTACAAGGCAATATAATATATTTTTGTGACAATAACCAGAGATAGATGGATATCCTTTAAGCATAACACTAGTTTCAGCTTACAAGAACGTGCGTTTTGAGTGGTCTTGAGATTTTATAATATTCTCTTCTTGTTTATTTGTTTGTTTTTTTTTTGTTTTTTTTTTTAGTTCTCATTCGTGCGTTTATTTTATAATTTTGCTCTGTGTGAAATGGGTCTTGTTCGTAGAGGGAAAATGGGGATTTCAGAGCTTCCGGATACTTAAGTGTTTAATTTTGTGTTATGAAAAATGTATATTTGTTGCAGGGAAATGAATAATAAGTATTAAATTTTGCAATGTTATGGGCGTTAAGGGATGTTTTGGTTTTTGTGAATTATGGTTTATGTTTTTTTTTCAAGCTTTATTTTTTTTTTTGTAAACGAATTAATTATATTGTTACTTAATGAGGGTAAGACAGCTTAAGACTGTGATAAACAGCTGTGGTATAATGAGTACACTTTAATTTATATATTTTTCGTTCATTCATAACTTTGTATGTGTGTTGGTGTATATATATAACATAATACAAGAGTGATATATGTATATTGGTTGAAAACCTATATTTCCATTTAGGAAGGTTGTTTAATTAAGTTATCATGAAACATTCAAAATGAACATTTAATAATGGCGAAACAGTCCAAATGGTAATGAATTTAAAAATATAAGGAAAACATTTATTTCAAACTGGGAGGGGGGGTGGCTGAGTATTTAAGGCCAAGGTGAAGGTCATGTTGAATCATCGTTAATTATATTTTCACATTTGCGTAATATTTTCACTCTCATTTTAAATTATTATTATTGAATGATAAATGTACTTTTTCAAGAAGAAAAAAAAAAAATTCGAGCCTCACTGTTGAAATAGTCGTTTAAAGTCCACCGGCTATATATTGAGAGGTATCGGTAGAGCACCTATTGAACGTTAACAGTACACGTGTAATTAAATCATTCGTGTAAGAACACGTGTATTTATATTTACACGTGTATTTAATGTTATATACGTGTATTTAGGCAATACCCTTCTAAATCGTTCTTATGATTCAAAAGACGTTGAGAAATAGATACAATGCCGTAACTAATTTTTTGGGAAATAGTTTTTTTTTTTTGGTGTGTCATGACATAAGGTACCTAAATTCTATTCTTTTACACTCTAAAAATATCTTAAAATCGCTGCACCACGGGCAGTTACAAAAAAAGTTACATTTTATAATAACACATGTATTTTTATTTACAGATTTATTTAAAACATACAATTAGTCTACACGTGTTCAATTTTGTTTACTACCCGTTTACACGTGACATGAATACACGTGTAATTAGATACACTTTTAAAATCGATAGCTCTTATAGAAATATGCAAGGAGAAAAAAAATTAATCTAGTAGAAGTCCAGGAAAAACTTTAAAAATTGTCAAAATATTTTGTATGATTTAATACAAAATTTTGAGCGAAACCGGTCTCTCTATTGAGGAGAAATACAGGAGTACTGACTTCAACAGAAACTATTGTTATTCTTGTAGTAATCAAATAAAAGAACAATCATTTGCTCTTAACAATCCAACAAGCTTCAAATATAATGTTTGAAGTAAATTTGTATTGGTACATTAAATAAATAACTCATTTTCAAAATAAAGCAATTTATTTTTATAGAAATTTTGATGAGCATAGTTTTACCTTTTCCCAGTTCCTTAAATTAATAAATTCTAAGAGAATTTTATTATTCAACAATAAGCAAAAAGTGGTAAATGAATAATACATACATATATGAATTTGAGTGTACAAACAAACAAAGCAAGGGTTGAACGGATCTTGATATAAAAAAAGAGTATTTGATGAATGTCTATAGGTACAGCATATTTTATGTGCAACTCATTTCCGAATTTCACATTCAGATCTGAATGTCGAGTCTAACTTTCAGGTATTTTTTGGCAATTTTCCTAAACATCCACCCCATTCTTAAAAGATATCATTTCATTTGATGAAGATGAAACCTTTAAGAAAAACTTCCAAGTCTGGTTCTATGAGGCAATAACAGCAAGAACAACTACCATTTAAGTGCCAATATAATCAAGAGTCGACAAAGATGTGATAGTATTTCATGGATACCAAACAAAAAAAAACTCCAAACAAACAACAACAACAACAACAACAAAAGGAAAAATATAAAAAAAAGCAATCCTGATGTTGTTAGGCTTCTAAAAATGAAAAGAGTGAAATGCAGAAAGAGTGAGTCAAGGATGATGAGATGTAATGGGCGCACACAAAATAGAAAGATAAATTCCTTTGCACTTTTATCACTATCACCATCGTTTTCACCGCATCCACCACATCTCATATTGCCGCATCTACCTACTTCAACTATACACTATACATATACCTATACCTACCAAAGACTTGGAGGAGCTTAGAAAAGGCCTTTTCCGAAGATTCACAAAATGCTTTAGCTATTTGAATCGCAAATGAAATAAAAGAGGAACCAAAGAGATCTAAAATACTTGATTCTATTCAACCGAAGAAGTGACCTAGATTTGAGTATAGGTATAGGTTCGGTTGTACATATAGAAGTTATAGAAGGTATAGTGATAGTCTCCTTTTTCAATATCATTCAAAGTATGCAATCGAAATGTAATCATGATGTTGACGTTGGGAAAGAATGAAGGCGATTTCCTTCGAACGGAACGAGATTCATTCGGTTTTTCTTTTTTTTTTTTTCCTTTTTTGTCATTGTCATCGTCATGCTTTTTGTTAAAAACATAAATATAAAATTCGAAAGGATGAGTTTGCTTATTGTATTGATGTTTCTTTTTTTTTTTCTTTACTTATATACAAAAAGGATCTAAAATGGTAACTATGTTATCAAGAAATCAAACATAGATATTTCAAGTTGAATTTTCATTTTTTTTTTGTTTTCCTTTGAACTGTGAGAAAATACATAAATACATGTATTTACAAAGAATGTCCTAGAAACCCACGGTAATTGATTGTTGGGACTTGACTAAATACATACATATCTACGTATACCTACATAAGAAAAATCTAAGTTGGGATTATGAAAAATAAAATAAATAAGGACTTTTCAACTGAATTCGTTGGAACATCAATCGAGCAATTATGTTTAATTATTTATGAATTTTTAAAAAATTCCTGATGGTTTTTTGTTTTATTTTTAAAGTGATATACATAGATTCATTAAATATTTTTCTTATCTTCCCACATACGTTTTTTTTTTTTTTCATTGACATTTAAAATTTCATGTTATAGCTACAGAAGTGGTTCTAGAAATTCTTTCAGTCATTGGAATTTTGTTAAGAAGATTTTCCTAGTTACAAAATTATGATATTTTTTAACCAACATTTTTTATACAAAATTTTTCCTTCGTCCTTGCAAGTTTTTTTTTTTAAGAATCTGTTATTTAAGATAAAAAATGTATAGCTCCAAGCAGAAAAAAACACCTTTTTTTGCAATTCAATAAGGACTTTTGAGTTTATGTTTCTTTGACAATGACGTGTAGATAATCGCTATAACACAGAACAAATACGTTACGTAGTTTTTGAAATTGGAGCATTGAATAACTCTACAGTTGAAAAGTTCACAATATTATGAAACTTTGATCCATTTTCGTGGGTTATAATCAATTTGTGATCTTACAAACCATTATAAGGTGGATCAAAAGTTCAAAAAAATACCAGTTCACTTATGACCAACTTAAATGGGTCAGAATTAGATTTTTCTTATTTCATCTTAAAAAAAAAAATTTAATTTTCTGTTGCACTCTTTTCCTATTTTTTGAAATACAATATACTAATAAAATATATATAATATTGGTGCAATTTTTTAAATTTAAATTTACAAAATCTAATTTCGAAAAATTTTACTTTTACCATAAGTTCTTATTAAGTGTACTTCCAATAGAACTGTCATTTTCGTGGCAAAACCGATTTAAATAAAATTTTGTTTACAAATATTCCTCCATAAGAAGTTAGTAGGTATAAAAATAATATCACTTATCAAAAATTCATGCTTTCGAAAAAAAAAAAATGTAAGTTATTTTTATTAATTTTATATTTCAAAAATAGGTTGATGAAATGTTTTTTTATTGATTTCAACTGCATATTAATAAATACCAGCAATAAAGATTATTTTAGTCAATTATACAAACCGATTATATTACAAACTTATTTTTCAGAACTTAATACGTATGTATATTTAAGAGAAAGATTTTAACAAATGAAAATAAAAGAAACAAATTTTCTAATTTTTAGAAAAAAAATTAAATAAAAAATTCTTATTTGTAGGAAAATTGATAATCGAAGAAAAAAAAGTTAATTTTGACGAAAATTAGGTAAAAAAAATATTATTACAAAAAAAAAAATACTATAGAATATTACTCTTAAGAGAATTTTGAGGTGGTCAAATTTTGTTGAAGTGAATCAATTTGAAATTGATTATTATTTTTTTTTTTGACAAATATGAAAATGTACATTTTTTAATTAATTATTTTTAAATTTATTTTTGAATTTTTTTCAAGCACTGCAAAAATATTATAAAAAGTGTATTTGATTATTTCCAATTTGGAGTTTTGTATGAAATTTTCTGTTTATGTTTTGCAATAATTTTTCAAACACTAAAAAAATTTTAAGAATATTTTTTTATTTTGAGTACCTATCTATGTCACTAAAGATATGGTATGGGTATTTTTTTAATTTTTTTTACAAAATAAATAAAAGTAATTTTAGATTAAATGTTGTTTATTTTTAAGAAAATTAATAAATATTTTCGACTAATTACTCCATTTTTGGAAAAATTGGAAAATTATTTCAATTAATAAGTGTTCAAGAAATTAGTTATTATTTCCAGAATATTATTAATTTTGTAGAAAATAATTACTAATAATTATTAATTTTGAAATAAATATAATTATTAATTTTTGATAATTTCTAAATTTTAAGAAAATTAGTAATTATTTCGAGGGTAAATACAAATTTTTGAAGAAATTAGTTATAAGAAATAGATATTTCCGATCACTGATAAATATGTACGTACTTAAAATTGGTGTACTTACATATTTTCCTAAAAATTGTAAGAATTTATAAAAAATATTTTTGTTAAGAAATAACTACAAAAATTTATGAAAATAGATCAAATTGGTATAGGTACCTACATTTTTATTTCAAAAAAATTTTCAAATTAAATTATTTTATTTTTAATTATGTTGATTTTAAACAATTTTTCAGTTTAAACACTTCATAGATTATTCATTTTTTGGCAGGTGACATAAAATATATAAACTGTCATATCTTATTTATTTCTATCAATAGTTTATTTCTAATGTTTAGTTCTAAAAAAACTTAAAAATCTAATAACCATAGTTGTCCAGTTTATTTATTTTAAAAAAATAATTACTCAAAGTTGTTTATTTTCGAAAAAAGATCAGCAGCTCTTGCCTTCAAATTATTGAAGCTTATTTTTGTCTTTGATGGAAAAGTTCCTACATTTAGGTACCTACACTCATTTTCAAGGCCATTACACTTTTGTTTTATTTTTATTTGTAGTTAAACAATGAGAATTTTCAAAAAAAAAATAGTTTTTTAAAAAAGAAGAATTTAAAAAAGCATAATAAGAACTTAATTTTAAGAAATTCTCTGATATATCAAAATACTTAAAAATTTATTAATATAAGGGCCAGTTTCACAGTGAAGTAAGTGTCACTTAAGTGCCAAATATGGAAAACTAATTCCCAATTTCACAGAGTAAACTTATCGGTATAAGTGACACTTAAGTCTCCCATGTTGGCCACTTAAGTTCCCCTTAATCAGGGATTAAAACTGCGGCTAAAGTGCCAAAATGGGAAAATTAAGTGCCACTTATTTTGTTAAGTACGCACTGTGAAACTGGCCCTTAATTTACCAAAACGAAATTGAAACGTTTTAAAATTAGTTTTTGAATTATTTCAAACAAAATTAAATAAAATATAAATTTTTCAAAATAAGATTCAGTTGAATTTCTTTAAAATAACTTACTTTATTACATTTTTCAGAAAAGTATTATAAAAAACATCACATTTTATATTTGAAGATTATTAAATTATTTGGAGGGTTTTAGGCAGGGTTTTCATTCCCAGACCTTCATAAAATAGCTCAATGATCTAACCACTACGGCGCAGGGTGTACTACTCCTGCAAGTCTTTAATCATTCTAACTTTACAACTTTTTAAGCAATGTGATTTAATAATAATGACGAAAACTTTTATGCAACCTAATGTTTAGGTATTAGCATGATAAAACTTAACAATTATTTTCTAACTTTAAGCTCTTTACAAAAATGTTTTTTGTTTGAAACATTTTTCAACTAATAGCATACTAAATCTATTTTCTTTAACTCCAGGTGAACACGCTTAACAAAGTGATAGTTCATGAAAACAAGTAAACAAACACACCCTTTTCACATTTGTAATAATTTCCAAAATGACATGTGGATTAAGGATTGATACTGAAAAGTTATTCAAGCACTACAACCATTGCACCATTTCCACCCGTAAGTCATAGGAAAAAAATAGCTAGATCAATAAGTTTGAGCCAGCTGCTGTTATATGAAGGAAGTCTTAATGGGTTCTGCCAACCTAAATCTCTGAGAGCAAAATTCAAGAACATTTTTTGAGTTCCGTCAATGCTTATTTAAGAAAGACCACATCTGGCAAGCATACTCTATGATAGGACTAACGAATTAGGTAAAGAGTTGTTTGTTAAAGTAAGGGTCAGAAAAATGACGTGATTCCTCCTTAAAAAGAAAATAGATTTTTTTTGTATTAAATTTTACATTTGTTCATATTTTAACAACAAACAATTTTGATTACACAAATTATAAAAAGCTTGAATATCAATTGAAAGCATATAATTCACAGTCAAGATTATTAGAAATGCATTTAAATAATATGTTAATATCAGCAACATATTTAAAGACAATTAAAGTTCTTTAAAACTGACGGGAGAGCATTAACAAATAATATAAAAAGAATTGGACCCAAATGGTTGCCCTGTGGAACTCCAGAATTCACAACAAATTTTTTTGAATGAAAGCCATTAAAATTCACATAAAAGGATCTGTGAAGAAAATAAGATTTGTATTTTCAGTTAAAAATATATTCGTACTTGATTTAATTTTTTTGATTTACGTATTTGACTTTACAACAACAACAAAAATAATACTTATCCTACGAAACAAAGATTTTTTCACTTGTTTAAATTTTTTTTAAAAGAAAAACAAATTATACCTATTTCCTTGTACATACATATTTTCAACGTTTAATGAAACATTTAAACAGACCTTTAAACAAAAAAAAATTCGAACTCATTATAAAATATCAAACAACAACGAAATTGCTTTTTACCCTCATAAAACACAAATCAAGCGAATTTTTACCTTCAATAAAAATTGCCAATTAATTTCACATAAAAATCCATATATACCCCCAAACGATTTGCAATATAAAATTGAAATGAGAGGATAATTCAAGTGCGAGTCAAAGGTATTTAGTTGCCGTTAATATATACGGCAAATGGAAATTCCATTTCTTTAAATAATTTCAGAACCAAAAATTCAAGTTCAAAAAAGTTTTTGTTTTTGTTTGAATTTGAATTTGTTTTAAAATAAAATTCATATGAAAATCTTTAGCACTTCAATTATTTTAGTCCCAAAACGATCCTTGGAAATCCACTATGCTAACTGGGGGAAGGTGGGGCAAAAGTTGTTAGGAAATCCTTTTGAAATAATAACAAACGATTCGTAAAGTTCCTTTTCATAAAATACCTATATAGTGTGTGTTTGTTTTTTTATCCTGCTCAACCAAAGCTATAATATCCTGTAGCAATTTTCATTTGCCTAAGGTAACCTTCAACCTGCTTATTGTGAGCAAAGGAAGGTAGACTATAGAACTCTAGAATTTTGCGTTACCTATACCTACCAAAGGATTCATTTTTAAGGACATTCATATACAGTACACATTTATGCACCAATTCGTAAACCTTTTTGTATACAAAAATATATCAAATGCATACTACATGGATTTTAAAGCCTCCATTTTCTAACCCTCTTGTTTGAAAATTTAAAATAAAAATGCTAATGAAATGAAATGAAATACTAGTGTAAGGGTATTTCTTTGTGTTTAAAATAAAACCTTCAATAAACTATTTTTTGTTGTTTTTTATTGCCACTAACTTCTTTGTGTGCATTTTGTAATTCAATTAAACCATTGGCATCAGTAAGCTTTCATAAAGAAATTATTACAACGAGTACATGGAATGTATTCAATCAACTTTTATTGCACTCGAAAGTCATAAAAAAAAAATTAGTTTACTCTCAGTCGGGATGAATTGAACTCTTATGCATGGCTATATCAATCAGCAAAAGCCGTAGACTGTTCGGGGAGTATGAGGTAAGTTTTGGGGGAAACTTTTCAAATGGAGATTATTATTGATTCAAAACAGCTTTTAACGGCCTTTAAGTCCTACAAAAATTGTCGTTTCACCCCGGCGATCTCACTTGGAATCATCAGTTGACTAGTGAGGGCCTTTGTCGAAACCCAATTTTTCGCTAAGTTCAGTACATCTTACATAGATTTCGTGAGATTATTATGTTCAAAAAGGGTTTTTTCAGAAAATCGGAGAAACAAATTTGACGAAGAAAAATGTATTGTGCTACAAAATGTATTACAATCAGGATTCTTTTTTCTTTTGTAAAAGAGTCATCAGCCTCTTTTTTTCTAATTGTAGCGTCTTTGGAATCTTCCATCTCTACATAAAAAATTCTCCATAAGACTTTTCTCTAGAAGGCGAGGGAAAGGGTCTAAGAGACTTATGTATAATATAAGCCTTGTTGACCATCTACGGGCCTGACATCAACATCATTTTCGTTTGGAAGTATTTTTTGTCATGAATTTGAACGAAAAGAGAATTTTTTAACAACTTTATCACATTGCAAAAATGTATCTGTGCATATATGTAAATATTTATATACATATGTTGCCTGTATTGAAAAAAAATTAATTTACTATTGCATCCATCATGACGTGGAGAGCTTTTTGGTTCTTGTCATAACCAATTTCAATTGAAGGTATAAATACTCTTAAAAGGTTATGTTGTTTAAGCTGTAAAAAAAAATGTAAGCAGCTTTGAGGAGCTTTAAATAGATTAACGCATGAGTCCTTTGTGGAATTTGAAGCAAATATATTTCTATACTATAGTATTATATAAAAGTATTAACTTATGGTCGCAATTACACGACTGACAAGCTACCATAATTTGCCAGATAAAGGATTACATTTACAACCATTATTAACATTATGTCATATACTTATTTATATTGAAAAAAGATGGCACCCTGGGGGATAATAAGTGAATTATAAACCAACTATGGGTATGTACGACTGCAAGTATTCATCACTCACTCCTGACGCCAACACTATACTATACTCGCGATACAATTACGAATAATGGAAAATCTCTTATAGCAGAAATAGGTATAACAGGAAGTAAGGGAGATCATCTGACAAAAGTTTTAAAGTGGTTCCAGTTTGAATGCAGCTTATTGTAAGGGGATTGAAGGTGAGTATAAATCCCAGTTTGTGGGATTTCCGGATTTTTTCGAAAATAAGTTTTTAATTTTTTTTTTTATTTTTATCATTTTCTGCCAATTTTTATGAAATAAAAGATTAAATACTTTTTGTGTTGCACTTTATATGTATTTTATACAAATTCCTATACAACATTTATTTATTTAGCTATTTATTTATAAATTGTAATGAACAAAAAACGAGTACAAAATTGGACATGATCGATCACCTTTATCTTTGAATTGCTCTAAAATTGATACATTTTTAAAAATTAGATAATATTTTAACAAAAAAAAAAATGGTTCATATTGTTTCTTAATTTCTGGCAATTTTTAACCTCAGTACGAAGGTTTGAAGTTTTATGAAAAAGGCGAGGAATTTAAGATAATATATTTTTGTATGGAATTTGATAGTGTTTTTTTGTGTTTTAAAGTTTTTATTAACAGAATGGACTTCGAAGATATTTTTAATAATTTTTTTTCTATAATAAGGAAAAACAAAAAAAAATTGCATCCGATTTTAACTTTTCGCAGCAATCTTATGAACAGGATTCCTCAGCAAAATTGATAAAAATACTAAAGAAATAAAATTGAATTTAAAATTAAGCTAATGTATTTGAGATGAAATATGGTAAACACAAAAAATGGTATGCGTGATTTGAAGAACTAGGTTATAATTAGAGAATGGGCTCATTTTAGGGCTAGATGCTTTTCAAAATTTAGCTATTTATAGAGTGAATTGGGATGAAAATGACATTAAATCAGAGTAACTTTTACTTTGCACTATTGATAAGTTGTTTTACTTCACAAACAAAATTTGAATACCGAGGCTGAAACTGTTTTGTAAATCTTAAATAAAGACAAGAAAAATTAGACTTTCGCTTCGAAAAAAATAGTACAAAGATGAATCTTGGCAAAGGTCTTTATTTGTATGTATTCATTTTTTTCTTTGAAATTCTCTTTAAGGACTTTTGATTTTGTAGATGGGAGTGGGGGTGAGGAAGGAGAAATATTTTTTTTTAATAACTCGAAATCTATGAGGTTTTTTTAAAGAAATCTCAAGGAAAAAATTGTAACTTATAAAACTCTACACAAAAAATTATTAAAAACTTTTTCATACAAAAAATATGTTATATAATTTTTTAGAAGACGTACACAAACGCTAGTACCTTACACGGCAGTGATGTGGAAAAAGTACATTAAGGTGCTAGTTATAGCTTTCATTGAAAACGATCATTGAAAATTTTAATTTTGAAGCACTTAAAAAGCGAAACCAGTAATTATTTTGATGCCAACAAAAAACTCAATTATTACACAACTCAACAAAAGAAAAAAAAATTCTTGCCCTAACATTCATTTTACGATTTTTAAATTCGCTATATAAAATTTTTTTAAATTGGAAATACATTTTTTTTTTTCAAAATTTTCATTATAAAGTAATATTATTATTTAATAATAATTTTATTTCAATAATTAAAAATACAAAAATAATCAAAAATCTATTTGTTTTGATTTAAAAAAAATAAAAATTAAATCATAGTTTAAAAAAAAAACAAACCTGTTAAAACGTTACCCTGGCTACAAAAGCAAACTTTACTATCAAATATATTTATTTATACAGCTATATAAATTTAATACCCTCTTTTCAAAGTCAGAATTCATGTTGATTTGTGTGATTTATAGTAAAAAAAAATATTTTATTTTGGCCCAGCGTTTCACATGAAATGAATCTCTCTATTTCAATGATTGAACTACCTTATCATTGATCATTGAAATCTTAGAAATCGTTTTATGTGAAAGGTTGAGCCTAAATGAAATATTTTTCTTGACTATAAATAAAAAATGAGTTATCAGCTCTTCAATCAAAATAATAATAAATAAAATAATAACTGATTTCCCTTTTTCAGTGCATAAAAACTTTAAATTATAATTTTCAATTATGAGTTTCAATGAAAGCTATAACTGGCACCTAAGTAAAACAATTGATATTGAAACACTTTTACATGTTTTTTTTCAAAATCCATTGCTCTTAAGAAATATGGATTGGTATATATATTTTTTTGTATAGAATTTTATAAGCTACAATTTTTTCTAAAAAAAACAATTGATACTTTTTGAGATATTCAAAATGAACTTCTTTTCATTTCACCTCACAAAATCAAAGTATATAGTGGTTCAAACTTTTAAGATTATGCTTAAAAAAAAAGCTCTCCACAAAAATTCAGCTTTGTTACAATTTGGGATTATATCTAGAGAATAAGAGAATAAAAAAAACAAACGCACGCAGTTTGTCACCCTATTCGTGGTGTGGAAAATTCTAAATTAAAACATAAAAACTCGTATGGTTACTTTCATGCAAATTTTACTCGAAATCTATTGTTCCTTCTTTGAAAAATGTTAAGAATTGCATAAGCTACAATTTTTTTTTCTTCACGCTTTCTCAAAAAAATTGATAGTTTTGGATAGATATTAAACACCTTTCTTCCTCTACAAATTTCAGCTGTTGCCCAAATTTGGGGTACTTTGAAGGAAATGCTTAGGACTTAAAAACTATCTAAAAAAATTAAGCTTTGTCAGAATATTTGGCTTTTTTTTATTTCTATTTTTCCTGGACTTCAATTTATTTTTTGGAGTTAGTCCCCTTTCACACAAAGAAACTCAGTTTCCAGCAACTTTCAGTTTTTAGGAGAGAAGTGCACCAAGTAAGAGGAATGAACGGTCTACGATTAATGGGAATGAGAAATTAAAAGAAAACGTCAAAACATCTCCAGCAACTTGTTTCCTTGTGTGAAAGGAGACTTACATACTTACTTTTAAATAATAATAGGAATTGAATAATGAAGATCCAATTTCTTTTTTTTTTTTAAGAAAGGTGTTAGAGTCAAGTTAAATGTTGTTAAAAATCATCTTAGCAACTATTTTTGATGTAAATGGTTTTGGTAGGCTATCGCCGCGGTTCACTGACTTTTTTTTATGTGATGCTGTTGTTTTGTTTTGTTTCGTTTGTATGTAAAAATATTTGTCTTTTTAAAAATCGTTGATCAAAATCGTAACTCAATTTATAATTAAATAGAATTATTTAAGAAAATGGTACACTCAGGCGTATACTTACTTTTTTTTTATCTGTTTCGCCTTTCTTTACTTTTTTGTTTTGTACACCTTTCGTTAGTAAGAGTCAATTTTAAATTTCTATAACCTATAAGGATTGATAAATCGAAATTTCGGCTACGTTGTATATAAGGTATGACTAAGTTGAAATAATATACCGAATGAATATTGTGATTTAGGCGTTCTATGTAATCCAAGGTATTTTCTAAAAAACTTCATCCAAATACTTGAATATTTTTCTTTTGAGCTATTGCAGCGTAAAACAACAACATTTTAAGACTTCTAAGTCATGATCAGCCTCATAAAGACACTGGAACTTTTAAAAGGTAGGATATAAGCAAATGTCATGAAAGGGCAATAGATTCTATTGCTTTTAAATACCAGCTATAAATATCTCCTTAGAGCGCTTTATCTTCATCTTTGTTCTACTACATATTTTGATCTATGTACATATTATCTGACCTCATTTGTCTTTGGTGAAATCCAAATCTATATTTACCAAGTCTAAAAGCTAAAGTGCTAAACAAAAAAAACTTAACACGTTTAATGTTTTAACATAAAAAAGAAACGATTCTATGTCCCTGAAATAAAATTTTAAATGTCCTTTCGATGAAATACATATGTATATACATACTCATTCATATTATATTCGATTCCAACAATAAACTTTTTCAGCCTCTTAAATTTACAAATTACTTCCACTTTTAAAACACAAACTTAAATCATGCTTTCACTTTTTGTGACACAATAAATATTTTCCTCATTTAAACGCGAAAAAATAAGCCACATAAAAATAATATTTGTTTCGTCAGTTTTTTTTTTTCCATTTTGTTGTCTTCTTGTGATTTATGAAGACATCATCGTTTGTTTTTCTTTTTTTTGTATACATCAAGCCATTGGTTCTAAATAAAAAAAATAAAATAATATTTTCACAAAATACTAAACACTGTTATTTTTGTTTGTGAAAGAAGGTAGACCCGTCAAACAATACAAAAATTCTTCTTACAAAAAAAAAAAATAATAAATAATAAAAAGAAACAAAAAGAAAATCCATAGGCAATTTAGATTTTGCGGTCATAAAATTTTAGCACGAAATTCCATGGAATATGACACAAGCATGAACGCTAACGCTTATCACAGCCAATCCAAATGTGATTTCGTTTTATAAAAAGAAAAATTGTCGCCCATTGTGAACGACCGTCACAAGAAAAAAAAAAATAAGAAAAAAAAAATTGAAAAGGATATTATTTAAGCCAATTTCCATCACCATCACCATCTTCATCACCCAACAGACAAGAAAGCAACCACAAGATAGAATGTCTTCAAAACTATAAGGATGGGTCTTTTTAAAAGCCCACCAGTCACCACCTCTATATACATATATAAACACAGCCCACAACCAGGCTATAGGGTTTATCTCACATCTTTTGCTCAAAACTGTTGGAATATCCTATTTTACGCAGCAACGCGTCATTTGGTTTTATTGAGACTATTTAAGCTGGCGAATTTATGGGCAAACGAAACACTGCCAAGATTGATGTTTACACTGCCAAAAATTTTAAACAACAGTCCCAATAGAAGGGTTAAATGTATGTATAAGTATGTATGTATGTATATACGACCTTAAAGGATATGAAACTTTATAGTATACGAGTTTTAAACTAAGATGTTTTATTTAATGGGTTGGATGGAAACTTATTTATTCAAAAATTATTACATTACGCAAAAGATAGGCCAATTTTGTATATAGGGGAATAGGTCATATCCGTTGAAAGGGGCGTGAAAACTACAAATAATAAAAAAAGATATCTGTATTATTTAATCGGTAGCGATTTGGCATAGGTCATAAAAATCAATGAATCTTTTGAAGAATTTAAGTGTGTGTGTATGTGAGGGTTTTCTAAAGAGATTATTATCAATTGGGAGAGGGTATAACATAACATATGCAGAAAAGGTGCAGGAATTTGTTTGGAAGCTTACAAAATCTTATAAGAATGTTTTTAAGATAATGAAACTAGCATTGCCTCAGACAAACTCTAAGAATTATCACAGGGAATTATTAAGGAAAAACACTATTTTAAAAAGTAGAAATAAGACTGACTTGATTTTTTGTTTAATAAAAAATCATGCTCAGTATTAGATTCTGACACAGTTTTCATTTTATTTAAATGTCAAATTAATTCGTGTTTCAAGTTTATAGCCTAGTACGCTGCTGATGCGAAACGAAAAATCCCATACAAAAATGACACAACGAAATCATAAACGGAAAATTTCGTTCTGCTTTTCGTTTTGCAGTACGCTGTTCGACGAGCGAAATTTATAATTGTAGCAGGTTATTTGGAGAAGTCTCCGCTCCTTTTGAATGCACTGATTTAATTATACAGACTATTTTTTGTGTGCGGAAAAATGACATTTGAGTTTTATTTGTGTTTTTTTTTTGTTTATCATTTTCTTACATCATTGGTTTCTCTGATCATTAGCGTTTATGTTTTATTTTTTTTTTAATTAGTGAAACTCTCCAAGGATGTTTTCCGTTTTGTTTTCGCAAGCGTTTCGTTATCTGTTTGGAGATCACAGAAAAATTTCGTTTCGCATCAGCAGCGTACTAAGCTTATCACTGAAAAAATTCTGAAACAAATGTTTTTATTTTATTTAAAATTGTGTTTTAGGTTAAACTAGGATTAAAAAAAGTGATTTTAATTCATATCGGTCGAACCTTAAATATTTTGCAATATTTACCTAATTGAACAATGTACATGCTTGCGAGTTTCAAACTCACTTTTATTATTTCATAATCTTTCTAAAACCGAAAACCAGAAACTCTAAGAGGTGTGGATCTCGAGAAATTGCAATCCAAAGTGTAATTACATACTTTATTTCTAATTTATTATGTTTGAAAATCAAAAAGTGATTGGATGGCGATAATTCCGCAATTAATTGGAGGGAAAAGATCTGCTAATTGCGAATTTATAAGTGAAAACCGCAAGCACTCACGAGGCTTGGTTGCGGAGATATTGGGTTTCGAAACAAATCAGATTTTTAAACTTTTTAACGATGCCGACATCGTAATTTTTTTTTCAATTTTTTTTTTTTAATATTTTTGTCGAGATTTATAAAATAATGTACATGAAATATCTGCTTATTGTCAATTTATAAGTGAAAAGTGCAACCACTAAAGAGGCTTGGTTGCGGAGATATTTGGACTTTTTGTTTTTTCTACGAGCTACATACATATTGTTACACTTTTTCCGACCGAAAATTAAATTTATAATTTATTTAAAAGGAAATTAACACGACCGGCATCTACAATTGCACCATGACGTTTGGTTCAACGAATGTCAACCAAAAGGAAAATGGAGACGAATGCATAGTTCGAATTAGAACATAAGTGCAACAGGTAGCACTTCAAATTCTACCACCACGGCTAGCTCAGCATAAAGGTGGGTTTTGTGAATTGATTTTATTTCTACGATTAATTTCTTTTTTAACGATTAATTAAAGTTGATGCTTTTCATTGATATCCACAGGGGCGTCGTCTCTGAAAAAGGAAAAAAGTGTGCCAGCAATTTTTTTTGGAAAAAAAGGAAATGGTAAACCTCCGGAGCGGGGCCAACGCGACGCACAGTCAAAGCAATTTGTAAAACTAAATGACAAATTTTAGATTCCCGAATCGTAATTTAAGAATTTCAAAATTAGTTTTGAAGACCTTTTTATGCATATAGGGTGAAAACCCAAAATTTTTCAAGACTATATAGAACATTGAAGGTATATATAATATGACAAATGGACCGCTATCAGTTTGTCCCGAAAGAAAAAAGGCAAATATTTAACGGTCACGAGTCCCGCAATTTTCAGGGATATTTTTTTCGAAATGAAAAGCAAACCGAATATTACCAATTAACAACCAATTTATCTTTTACCATAAGGATAGCTGAAATGTTTGCAATAAAACTACTTATTGACAAAACAGTTTACTTATGTTTTTTTTCTGTGTGAATTGCCAACTATTCCTTCCCCGAATTTCTCTTCAAGTTTCTGGAATTTCTTCCTGTTTTGACTGCATCTCTAAATTTTTCCTTAAAACTTCGAATTTTCGATTTTCAAAATTGAATTCCTGAACTCTTTGTTTTTACTTACTCTTCTATTTTTTCATTTTCTTATAAAAATCAACTAAAGGGTGTTTTTTTTAGATGTGTGGTTTTCAAGAAGAAATAAAACTCATATATAATTTATAGTTATGGCCAAGAATTTAGCTTTATTATAAAGATAAGGGTTTGCCATTATGTTTTAAAAATGATTTTGGTCAAGAGGCTGGCCGCGGCTGGCTTGAATAAATTCCAGCCGAGAGGCCCCAGCTCCAATTGTTGCGCGCGATGGCGGATGGACTCATTCGGGTCTTCTTCGATACTCTGCTCCACAGCAGCAATAGCGTCTTCGGTTCGCACTGTATGACGTCTCTGAGGATGCGCACTATCCACTAGAGTAAACGTGGTGCAAATTCGATCCATGGTTGCTCAAATTAGCGACTCTGCTGGGCGATTATGTCGACCGAATATTGGACGCAGCGGAACCGAGCCATTATTTTGGTAATAAATTTGCACGATTTGCAAACGTTGTTCAGGAGTAAGTCTATTCATTAGCCGCGTTTAGGTTGCACTAGGATAGCCTATCTAAGATACTCGAGTATCATGTTTCTGAACGCAAATCAGCTGTTGTTGACATTTCTCATAGGATAGATAAGTATCCCAGAATTTTTAGGATAGCTTGAAATTTATTTTATGGTAACAGCTGCTTTGACATCAGCTGTGATTTTGCAAGGGATTACAGCAACACAAAGCTATCCAGATCGCTTTGGATACAAACACGAACACGGCCATTGTGAAATGGCAAACCAAATTGACCATAAATCAGGTGACAACTGTCAAAAAGACTAACTCCGAAAAAAGTATTGCCAGATTGAAAACCACACGTCTATAAAAACACCCTTTATATCGTATGCTCTCCGGTTGAGAAGTGCTTTCCAGATTTTTTTCTTTCAGCCAATCGGAATCTGCGGACTTCAATCACGTCATTTGTGAGCAACACTCAGCTAACTTTCTGAAGTGCGCCCCCGTTGACAAAATCCAGCGGTCCTAATTACAAACACAATTCACCAAGGCTATGCACTGTCATTATGGAATTCACCGACCATTGGATGGTTTCACTTCCAGGGGTAGCGAAACCAATGAACGCATCCAGCCATTTTACCCCAATTTTTTTTTTAAGAGAAAGCCAAACAGAAAATCGAAATTCCAAAAATACTATAATTTTCGAAATAATAGATACATTTTTCCCCTCAAATTTCCGTAAACAAAACCCAAACGAAGTAGAAATTCGCAATTACTTTTAAAAGCGCGTTAAATAAAAAATACTTTATCGGTGGACTTTCGTTAGATTTTGGAGGGATTGGGGATAAGTCAATAGATAAGATTAAGTGTTTAAATTAGCAATTATTTACATTACTTTGGGCATTCAGCCATTCTCAAAATTAGTTAAATCCAGCGATCGGTAACCAATTGTGTAACCCGCACTTCTTTTAAATTGGTTTTCGGTACTTTCGGGGACCAACTGTCACCCGTTCTTCTTAGGCTGAACACATACTGGAGCTGCGAGCAGAGCGGAGATGCAAGAAGTGAGCAGAGCGTCGAAAACAAACAAATGTTTTCTTATGAAGGCTCTCATACTGAGGAGTCTAGCAACGAGGTAGCAGCGCTGCTATAAACGAGCAGAGCGGCGCGTTCAAACAAATTTGTTTTCTTCGCTCTTATCGAAGTAAAGTTTCATGAAGAAATTGAATATACAGAAGAATTAAAGCAATATTTTAAGGGAAATTAATTTAAATTATGATAAAAAATAATTTAAAATAATTAAATTTCATAGGTTTGATTAAAATATGCATAGTTTTCAAGAGCTTATATTTTAATTTATCTTATAAAAGACCTTATGGCAAAGATTCCGTCCCGATGAAGTTCCATGATTGAAATGTGTAGTTTGGTCGTCCCAAATTATTCAAAAAAATAGATGTACTACCTACACAGTACACATATTAAAGGTAATATCACTAGCGTCTTCATTTTTGTTCAGTTCTGCGCATCTGTCAAAATCAAGTTATTATGGTGGTAAAATGGTGGACCCAGCGCTCATTTCCTTGACTAATTTCAATATTTTGTTGTTTCTAATGATGCGCGTTGAGTTCCTGTGGGCACTCGAACAGCCATTTTTAATTTTTTGACATTTTCAGCTTTAACAACCTGCGCAATATATTACCTTAGATTTGTGTACTGTGGATGTACTACATCTTCCATTTTAAACGTTCATTCGATATAATATAATGCATAAAATCTTCCCGGACCCAGTCGAAGTTCTGGTGAAATTCCCCGTGTTCGCGACTACTTTTATTCAAGGCATGGACAGTGGACACTTCATCTTCTGTTTTTTTTTTTTTAAAGTACCAATTTTTGAGCAAAGAACTTTAAAAAAAATAGGAATACATCATTTCAGTTTTAAATCTCATAATCGACTATCAACGCTTCAGTATGTGATACCTATTCTTTGATCAACTCCTTCTTTCATCGACGCTCTGTTCACCTCTCGCATCTCCGCTCTGCTCGCAGCTCCAGTATGAGTTTAGTCTTAAGGTTTGAGCAGAGCGCCCGTCTGTCAAATATACGATGACCTGGATCACCAATCCACTTTACAATTGTCAACATTGACAACGTTGATATTTCGTTTTCTCAAATTAATAAGGGAGTGGACCCAAGCATCATAACTTGGGTTTATTACAAAGTGACACCATTACACTTCAATTGGTCTAGAAACCTCTTTTCTATTTTCCAAAGCCATATACTCCAATCAACTTCATTTAATTTCTACAATTTCAAACCCACAAATTGAAACCCAGCTCCATTTATTGACAAACTATCAAGAATAAACCACAAACGACACATTTTCAATTGAGCAAACAATTTGAAATACGAGTATGTATGTAATGATTCTTAAATTCAATTCAATACATAGAATAAAAGGGATCAATTTCTTTCTTAAAAAATTCAACAAAAATTGAAATACCTTTTCGTCCTCCATATACCTCAAGTAACTTTGTACACATAAAGCCACTTCAAGCTTTTGAAGCGCATCTAAAATCTTCAAAGGGGGCATATAATATGTTCTTGCCATATATGTACTTTATTATATTGAGGTGGTTGTTCCTTCAACACGTTTTGCCATTACGACAATATTTCACACAACTTTAACCTCTCCGCATATATGGCCTTATCTTCCTGAACCCGAAAAGGATTAATTGGCTTTCGATTACGACCTCAAAGGCCCTAGGGTTATACAAAAGCGTTTCATTGAATAAAGAGGATACACACTCTCTCTCTCTTTATATATTTTGTGTGATGTGATGAAAAAAAAATATATGTATGTACCTACCTACGTTAAGAAAAAAAAATGGCTGAAACTTAACATCCTGTCGAAGCAAAAGCCAAAAGGAAAATTTACCATCATTAAGAGTTACTTCAAAAACCTTGTATACATACATACCACACATACATAAGTATAAAGAGGCAATTCATATGGTATGGGGGTTCTAGACTATGGAACAGCATTTATCTTTTAACAAAAGATATTAAAAAAAAAAAAAAAAATGTGTTTGAGGTAAACTGTGTGGTGTTCCTTAATTTTGCCAAAGGGACAACAAAAACTAAAAAGGACCCATGTCATGCCATGTGTGGCGCCTCCCATGTGTTCCTTTCTTTATAGGTATAGTATATTTATTGCTTGTTAAACGCAGAACTTGAACAAAAGGTAAATTTCTAGGTATTCATAAATATACAGGCCGAAGCCGACAAGAAAAAACGAACCCCATTCTTTCGTTCGTTCTTTGGTTTTTTTTTTTTTTTGGTTTTTTTTCAATGCAGCACATTTTTGTCGTTTGTCCAAAATGAAAGGACAAAGGATTTTTATTCCATTTTTGACATTGCTTAATAGGTAAATTTTAATGTAATACACATGAAGATACTCATACCCCAATAAGGTACGAATTTAAGTTATTATACCCCTTAAACCCATCTAACTTTAATATTGCAATTTAAGTTTGATCGTAAATCATTTTTGGCACGAAATACTCTCCTCTCGTGTTTTCTCCTCTACCATCATATGAGAGAGGTCATGTTAACATTTCTCGTTCGTCACACAGGATGTGTGCACTCCTCTTTCTCATACACATCATCGCTTTCAATTGTACGGAGGCCAGGAATTACAAGCTCATTACACCGCCAATATTTGCTTCTAAAGGATTCAAACCACAATGTTATGAACGAGTCGAATGTGTGTGTGTGTGTGTGTGTGTGTGTGTGTGTGTGTGTGTTTCCCTAAATAGTTTATTGTTTTAAGTCACATGTGGGAAAGTTTCTCAATTCAAGTTTGCCCAATTTCTGAATAATTAATATGCAAGAGGACGACTGATGGCTGGGTTATCTCTGATATTCGAAGGACGACAAATTGAGACAAATATAATGTAGGTAACAGCGAGCATTTAGAGGGAATATTCTTCTTGCAAGAAGTTCTGTCATCATTGTATCAGTTTGTGATGTTTGCTAATGCACACTTGACAGAATTTGAAAACCATTGTTTTATATTTTATATATATGTATATTGTATAGCTTCCTGGGAATTTATTGGTAATTGAATTCGAGAGAATCGAGGGTGATATTATATTCGTTTATTTTGCAAGAGTATTTTTAGCTTAAGAAATTGAAACTGCAGAGTCGTATTGTTGAATTGATTTGTTATGTGGAAGCTTATGTCAATGCTCATAACTTATTTACTTTGGATGAGCTTCAAAGTTATTGCTCCGTATGCGGTGGCTACAAATAGTATCGTAGTATATAATCCTTGTTATATTTATCTTTCATGTGTGATAGTCAGGATTGCAGTCAAGGAGTACAACAACAAAAATATTCTTTATTCTTTTTATTTATTTTTCTTTGAAGGAAAAGTGTGTTTGTTTCTAGAGCAAGTTACATTTGTTAGAAATAAAATACATGAACTTGCCCGCATGCCTCGAGACTATTGTATTACATATATTTAACAAACAAAAACACTTTTCTACTTTTTAGTTTTAAAACTTATGCATTAAGAATTATTACATAAAGGACCGAAGATTTCTAGAAAACTTCAATGCTTAAAATGAGAGCATGCAAAATATACGTGCAAGCATCCCAAACTGTATAGGGCAAGATTTTGTATTCAGTTTTTCATAACCATAGGCTTTAATAGCCTACTTCTCCGTTTCTATAACATCCCTGAATTGTTTTGCTTTGATGTATCCTCTGTGTTTCCTTTTGATATTTTTGAAATTTTTTCCTTAGTCTTGGTGGAATTGATTCATTGTCATCATTATGTTTTTTATTATTTCGGAACAAGAATTATGATTTTGTTTATTTATTTCAGCTATTGAAGAAGATAATTCCACTTCTGAAATCATGTGATAAGCGAGCAAATTTTTTGAGTGAATTCACTCTGGATAGAAAAATGCAGTTTTGGGTATTTTTGGACAATCGAATGAATCTAAAGTAATTAACTATCCACTGGCATTCCGAGCAACTTGCTCGTGAATTGGCGTGCTGCCCACGTCATAGCTGCAAATACAAAGATATGAATTTGACATGTTACTTGCCACTACTTCCTCGTGTGGGCTAGTGGTAAATATTTTTCAAGAAAGTACTGCTGGTTACCCTTAATTCTACAAAAGTTTAGTACAAGTTCTTTTTTATTTACTTTGTTTTTCCAAGAAAATATTGAAAGAAATTTTAAATGAAAACAGGATCTAATTTTTTACAAAATGTTGCATTACTTAACATATGTCTGTACATAAATATAAATTGAGCTTGACCTACTTAAAAATGTTTTTTTTTTTTTTATTTTTCTTCATCCCTATAGCGTGGCGTCATATCCTGTTTTTTTTTTTAATCTTAAGTTTGACTTTGTCGCAAGTGAATATATATTTTAAATACAAAATTTTCCATGAAGTGACTTGGAAAAATATACATCATTTCGTTTATTTATTTAACCTTACAAGCGATATCTTCTCATCCTGTCAAAATCAGAAGGTATTTTAATTTCAAAAAAAAAATAATAATTTTGCCTTAAGTGATATTTGAACTTAATTTTTCAACGTTATAAAGTTGGTCACATAGAATGGTTGTAATTTTATAGAATTTTACATTATAATATTCTTCTTGTAAGAAAGAAAGAAAAAGAAGACAGTTTATCTCAGGGCAGGGGGATGGCAGATGAATGTCTGAGTGACTGGCTAATTTATTCATCAACTCAATCCGCTTATCCAAGTAATTTGAGATTATTTTTTTTATTTTTTATAATTTACCTTGGTTTTGTTCTTACAAGTGAAATCCTTCTATGTACTACATATATTTTTGTCTTTTGAAAATTTCAAGGGCAAATATTTTGTGAAAATGAAAAAGAATTCTTTTGTAAAGTTGTAAACTAGATTATTCTTAAGCAATGACATCTACTCTTTAAAAAATTGACGGGTCTAGGTATAGACTACAGGTTATGAATTACATTTTCGCATTAAGCAAAGTGATAAATGTTTCATATTTAAGGCTATATTAGCGGCCAACTCATTTATCATTTTTTCAGACAGTTTATCAATTTACTTTGATTATATGTATTTGAAAGTTTTCTGTTTTGTATTTTTTCTCTTATTTGTTATTTTATCGGTTTTGGCGGATAACCTATACATCGAAAACTCAAGTTTTCCCATACATTTTTGCTTATAGAGGATATATTACATGGAGTGCTCGTTTTCATTCCAAATTTAAGCTTTCATAGAGGGCGCTTTACTTTCAGTGACCACTTAAAATTCTCATTTATCAAGATAATATTCAATAGCACTTTTTCCGTGGGCAGATGACCATAACTTTCGTCACAAATATCTTTAAAATAATTTAAAAAAATAACAAATTTCAAGAGAAAATATAAGAAAGTTATGACTGATAGTGGTCACCGAAAGTGAAACAGTGTCCCCTATCATGGCTTCATGCACAACTATGCATTAGGTATAAGAACAAGTACTCCATATAATGTTATGCTCTAATATAGCCTTTTCACACCAAGCTCAAAACGCGGTTTTCGCGAAATTATCGGTTTTGGTGGAAAACCTAATCGAAAACTCAAGTTTTACCATACATTTTTGGTAAACCACAAGTTTTCGAAAACCACAAGTTTTATATAAAACGAAAACTAGTTGAAATTCAAAGTTGAACTAAACAAACAAACCTTTCGAAACATTCAGCGCTCAATCAAATGTAAAAAAAAAACTGCTGAAGGCAGGAGAGGAATGAGTGTTTGTGAAATGTCAAACGAAAACTTCTGTGTGAACGCTTTTCGAGTTTTTGGAAACTTTTTACCGAAAACCCGGTTTTGGATTTGGTGTGAAATGGCTATTAGTGCACAGCAAGTTGAACAAACTGTCAAATTTCGAAGAGCAAGAAATCAAAGGGCACATATGTGCTTCATCAAATTCCAATCCCCTAGCATAAGTGGTTTCTGAGTTATAAGTCTTTAAAAATCGCAAAAACCGTAACGACTGACTGACTGACAGACCATCAAAATTATAAAGCACTTGCCGACATAGCATATTCAGTAGGTTTTGTAGTCCAACCAAAGGAAAAAATCGAAAATTTGAGATTTTCCATTCAGGAGGCTTGGTATTCGCCCAATTTCCCAGAATTGTTATCAATTATATGGAGCAAGTCCGATTGCCGCAGAATGATTAAATTTGGTAGAGCGGTAGGGCTTGAAATAAATAAAAAATAAAAATTAATTTCCTGAGGTTTTCCACTCAAGAGGCGTGGTATCCGCCTACTTTCTCAGAATTGCGAACAAATTAATGGAACACATCCGATAGCTGTAGAATAATGAAATTTAGTAGAGCGGTAGGGCTACATACAAAGAAAAAAAAGAAAATTTGAGATTTTTCAATTAGGGGCGGGGTATCCGCCCACTTTCTCAGAAATGTTAATTATTTGGAGCACTTCCGATTCCTTAAGAATGATGAAATTTGGTAGAGCAGTAGGGCTTGAGGTGTATACAAAGGAAAACATAGAAAAATTGAGGTTTTCCATTCATGGGGCGGGGTTTCCGCCTATTTTCTCAGAATTGCGATCAATTATTTAATTGAGCAATTCCGATTTCTGTAGAATAAGTACTACACTTCTAGCTTAAAATTCCGATTTCTGTAGAATAAGTACTACACTTCTAGCTTAACTAGTATATCCTTCGATATTTTGACCTGGAAAAAAATAAAAATCTTTGCCAAAAAGGAGCAAGATCTTCTATATAAAAACTTGTATGTAACAAATCAGCCGTGAAAAGTAGTGAGATCTAAAAGTACGCCAAGTTCTTAATTTATGAAGGTTTAATATCAAATATTTAAAATAGAATAATATTGAAACAACTCCAAATGATGAGACAAATTTATTATTTAATCACTAAAATTTGGCGGTTTACTTGGCAATATTTCTTTTTATTAATCACAATTTAAAGCGTTTTGAAAACTTGACGCCAAATTATTTTGATATTTTACAAAAATTTAATTTCGCATTTCGCGGATTTTATTTATTTGAGTTGCAAAATTACAACTAAATCGGTCCAGCCATTAAAAAAAATTATAAACTGCAAACACTTATTTACGTCAGTTGCAGGGCCGGCCTCAGCCAAACTTGCACCCTGTGCAAGATTTGTAGTAAGCGCCACTTTTTATATGTGCACACATACATACACATGGCAAATGGTACTACATATTTGTTTGCGCAAGATCAGATTACTTACATTGGTGTTAGGCAAAAACGCCAAAGGAAATAACTCCCAAATCGATTTTTTTATCGCCCAAAAAAAATGGAAATATCGCCGAAATTTATATTTTTCCAAATCTTAAGTTGGAAATATTGCCAAATATTTTCAATGTTAATTGTTTTTGTAAAATTTGGGTGTTATTTCTTCAATTTTGGGCGATCAAATATTTTTTTTAATTCTTTCCTAAATTTTGGGCTATATGTCCAAAGTGAAATTTCAATGATAAGATAATCTTAGAAAAAATCGCGGCGCACAAACATTCAGGTTTTTCTGGATTTTTGTTTTGGGCGATATTTTCAATTCTGGGCGTTATTTCCCATTTGACTTTTAAAATTTGTATTTTGGGCGTTCTTTCCTTTAAAAATCTAGCAAAAAAAAAAAACAACAACAATCGTTCAGAATTTCTTTGGGCGATATTTCCAAATCAATTTGGCGTTTGCCTAACGCCAATTACATTGTCTTGCTCCTGGTAATGCGCCCCCAGAATTTTTCGCCGTGTGCATTTGCACATCTTGCACATATGGTTGGTCCGGCCCTGGTCAGTTGCATTATTTACTAAAAACCTGAAACTAAGTTTTATGAATTTAAAAAAAAAAAAAAATACAAAATCGTTGTATAGGAGCTACCCGTTCCACACGACTTTTTCGATCCGCCGTATTTAAGGACTGAGCCTATGTGCCAGACAAGCATACCTAATTAAATTATTTTTTCCAAAATTGATTTTTTTGACATTTGTTTAGTATAGTTTTGGCAACCCTAAATAAAAACAAATTGACAACTGTCAGTTTAGGCTTCAGTTCTTGTGTCAATTGAACATTTTAAAAATTAAAATTTTTTAAAATTATTTTACACAACGCCGAATTGATTTTCCTCGACTAATAACACCCTCACGTAGAGCTTCATTATTGACATTTGAATTTGAAGCAACAGCAATTGATCCAGTCTGCCTGAATTTTTTAATATTCTCTCCTCAGATTTGACGAAGATGTTAGATTAATATTCCGACCATACTTTGTTTCGAACTGCAGCCGCCAAACTTTCATTATTTTTGAAATATTGGCCGCGTTCGAATTTTTAGGTTTACCAACTTTTTACTACACAAAATCTTTCGTTAATTTTTGGGACCCCTTTCTTTCCTAGGGGCACAGTTTTTCATTAATTAGTCCTCTTTCACACGATGGAACTAAGTTTCCAGCAACTTTTAGTTTTTAATCGAAAAGGGCACGAAGTTAAAGGAGTGAATGAAATATCCACATGGTCAACGATTTGAAGAGATTTTTGTTTCTATTCGCACACACTAAAAAATTCAAACAAGCTACTTTAAAAAGGAAACTATATAAAGAAAATCTCTTACCATTATGTTTCTTTATGTGAAAAGCTCCAGAGATTTTAGGAGAGACTCAAAAGTCAAAAAAATCCAGCAACTTGTTTCCTCGTGTAAAAGGAAACTTATTTAATTCAAAAATAAATCAAAGTTGATTAATCATGCATATAAATTTATTGTATTTGGCGCGTTCAGAAAAATGAGATCTCAGAGAGAAATTTTGCTGAGGAATCCTCTTCAGGTATAAGTAAGATTGCTGAGACCTGAGAAATCTTATTTTCCTGAACATGCCTATTAATTGATATTCCAGCATAAATATGTCAAAAATATCTCTTCCATAAATTCATAAGTATCAAACGAAATTTGGTGGATTAATTTTAAGTTAACTCAAAATTTAAATGAAAACATTATTTTAGAAGCTAACTTAAGATTTACCCTGAAACTCAACACTGAAAAACTTAGCCTAATTTAAGTTTGAAAACTTTTTCAAAAGAACCAATTTATTTAAATTATAGTTTATTTTAAACATTAAAATAAATCTGTTAATTAGATTTATAGTTCAAATTAAAAATCTGTACATTTAAATGTTTTGGTTAATTTTACAAAAAAATATGTTCATTAATTTTTATTTAAAGTACCTACATACCTACTTTATAAATTTTTAAATGTACAAAAAAATATCTCTTTAATTAGTCCAACTAAGTATTAACTGCCATACATTCGAATCATATCTGATTCAAATGAGCAAAGAGGAAGAATAAATAAATGAAGCAATTAAAATATATTAAAAATCCAAAAAGTATACCTATCACCTCGAATTATTATTTATTGCCAATTAAACTGAGTGTTTGCTATTTGATTTTTATTATATATGTCTGTAAAATTTGTCCAGAGTTCATTGAAATGGAAAAATGGGGCTACCCATCACAACCACCATGACCAAATATAATTTATTTTATTTAGATATTTATTTATTTTTTTTTCTAGCCATGTCTGAAAAAAAACTTATTACATAATTTCAGCCGATAAAATCACAATGTGTTATTAAAACCTCAAAACATTTAATAAATATAATTTAATTAGATATTTCGTTCAGAACCGCAGCTAGGTAGGTGTTAACGGGCCCTGAGAACCCACAATTTTTTTTAACAGTGCCTTTTTCTATTACATTCAGGTAAAGTATTATTTTCAAGTTGTCTGTCTTTTTACCAAAGCTAAGACAACTAAGAAGAAAAATCTTTATATGTAAAGTTAAATTTAAAACTTGTAAAAGATGTTTTATATACAAGGTGACGTAAAAATTGGCTTTAGGCAAAAACGCCCCAATCGATTTGGAAATATCGCCCACGATTTGGGCATAAAAATTGTGACCCTATAAATTCTATAATTTTTGAAAATGGCGGCAAAAAATCAATCGAAACAATTGCACCTCGTTCTTTAGGCGTACTGTGATTAATGTCTTGTTGACGTTTATTTTGTATCGATTTACTTCACAAATGTCAAAGTAGAAATGACATTTGCCACCATTTGCCAAAATTATAGGATCATCCCAAAGGGTGATGACTTTTGCGCCACCTTGTAGGTATAATTTGATATTTTATTCTTCAGAATTGTTGCTTGCTGTAAGCACCCCTTATTCTCTTTGTAGGTCCCCCAGACATCCTTAACTGGAGTCTGGCTACGTCCTTGGTTTTGTTATTGAAATTGCTCCAGCTAATGCTTCTAGTTAATTTATTAATTAAGTAGATTGTGAATATTTAATAAATATATTGTATAAAGGCATACATAATGTGAATATTATAATATATGTATATTACAAACTATATTTGCTGGTTTTAGTTTTGGTTTATTTATAAAAAAAAACGTTTAATTTCATTTGATTGATCAGTTTATTTAAATTAAAATAATTGGCAATTGCTACCGTTTATTTATATATTTATTAATTTATTGTGCATTAATTTTATTCACAAAGTCTACCGAAAATGAGATAGTTTAATTGTTATTTATATTTTAAATATGAAAATACTTAAAAAATCATTGCATTTAAATGAGTGTAAATATTAAGTGAAATTTAATATGTGGTTTAAGCTTATAATAAATATAATATTATTTTATCGAAATAAAATGAGTATAATTATGACTTAATAATTATTGTAAATGTGTTTATTGAATTTTTATATTGCTGATCTATAAAAGAATTGAAATATGCACAGCACAGTATATATACGAAATATTTGTTGCCAAAAATGTTCACATTGAAAAGCTTGAAAAGTAAGAAAATTTGAGTCCTTATACAGGGTGTCCCGAAATCACCGCCTCAGAACAATACCATGAGTTTCTGAGGTCATTTCAAGTCGAAAAACTTAAGAGGTAATTTTCTCGTTTTCGCTTCGTTTTCGACTTATAACGGTTTTTATGATTTGTATTCTTTTTTCCTTTGAATGGCTCTAATGTCGTTTTCCATTGGTTTCACTCAGGGATTCACTCATTCTAACATCCAATGGAACAATACTAACTACTTCTACTCAACTTAGAAAATTTGTCATTATATTGGTGAATCATCGTGAACATTTCATGTTATCGAACAGGCATACAATCAAACAGAGTCCGATGTTTACTTTTGACATTTGAGTGAGTTTGTTTTGAAGTTATATAGGTTAAATGTATTAGTGCTTCTTGAGTGGATTCTGATTTCAAATCGAGAAGCGAAATTTTCTTCTGAGAAGCGTCGGTTGACCGTTTTTTTTGCCAATGGAATGGTTTCAGAAGAGTTCTTTTTGATTCTGGACTCTTCAAGACGTCCAATGGAAAACGACATAACTTTGCCAAACTGCAACCGATTTTTGAATTTTTTTTATTTAAACAAAAACAGTTAGAAATTTTTATCTACCATACGACTTTTTTCTGTGTGGGTAACTGTTTTCCCGCAATTTATTATTAAACACTTTTTTTAAGCATTTTACGGTTGTTTTTTTGACTTCGATATGATTTGTTTCTAAAAAACACGTTATTAAGTCTAATTTTTTTCTTTTTATTATGAAACCCCAATATATATGTTTTTAAAAATACTAAAAATACATTTAAAATTATTGCAAAAATAAAAAAACAAAAAATAAAGGAAAATCAAGAAAGTATGAATATTTGATAAAAACGAATTGAAACTAATAAAAAAAACTAAGGTGAGTGTTGAGTGTTGAACGTTAGAAAGGACAAAGTGAGAGTAAGACCGTTAAAAGTTTTTTATTCGTTTTAATTCGTTTTTATTCAAATATTCATATTTTCTTGATTTTCCTTTATTTTTTGTTTTTTTATTTTTGCAATAATTTTAAATGTATTTTTAGGTAAAAAAATGTTAAGTATTTTTAAAAACACATATATTGGGGTTTCATAATAAAAAGAAAATATTATGCTTATTAACGTGTTTTTTAGAAACAAATCATATCGAAGTCAAAAAACAACCTTAAAATGCTTAAAAAAAGTGTTTGATAATAAATTGCGGGAAAACCTTTATCCACACAGAAAAAAATTGTATGGTAGATACAAATTTCTTACAGTTTTTGTTTAAATAAAAACAAAATTCAAAAATTTGTTGCAGTTTGGCAAAGTTAGAGCCAGTCAAAGGAAAAAAACATACAAATCATAAAAACCGTTATAAGTCGAAAACAAAGTGAAAACGAGAAAATTACCTCATAAGTTTTTCGACTTAAAATGACCTCAGGAACTCATGGTTTTCTTCTGAGTGGGTGATTTGGGGACACCCAGTATAGTATCTGCACATCAGTGCACATACATTACGTATAACCAGACGTAATTTTAAATGCAGATGCATATTATAGTAACAAAAAGCATGTCTACTAAACTTATACACATTGAAAATGAGAACACAGTAATGCAAAATAACAGCAATTGGCATTATTCCAAACTATACTCAAATCCTTGAAATTAAATTGTTTTGAATAGAAATTTTCTTTAAAAATTAATTAAAAATGACCTTATTACTCAAGGCTATATATATTTGTGATGCTATGGCAAACTCCAATAATGTCAATGTTTTTAAGACATGTAAATCGATTTTTTCATTGGCAAAACTTATGAACCTAGTATGTTGCTGATGGGAAAAAAAAACTTTTACACAAAAACGACATAACGAAATCTCTTTGCCAAATTGATAAATTGTAGCAGATTATTATTTAAAGACGTCGGTCGCACAGGATTAATTGTTTGCGAAAAAATAACTATTGAATTGTATTCAGCGTTGCCAGAATGTTACAAGTGTAACAAAAGTGTTGCACTTTTCAAAAATTTTTGTATGTTACTTTTTTTTCCTTTTTGTTACTATTTTTATCCCAAAATTATTTTTCTTCAAATTATTTTGTTTATCTTTTTTTTTAAGTATACTGGTATCACTTTTCTTACCTATGGTGTTGATTTCACATGACTGCTTTATATCCATTACTGAAGTGAGCTTGAACTATACATTTCCACCTATTTGAACACCTACATCGAGTTGAAATCACCTTGGTTGGACTCAATCGCACTCGTTGAGTACAGTTTAGTTGAAATCTAGTTATCTTTCTCTTCAAATTCAAATTCGACCTAGCTTATAAAAATTGTTAGATATCTATTTCCAAAGTGTCCCAGTTTCTACATTCCAAAAAAAACAAAATTATTTGTAAAAAAAAAAGAAATTTCTTTTTCGCTGTTTTTTTATTCCTTCGTCCATTGTTTGCTATGTTTATCTTTTTTTGTCGATGAACTCAAAGTAGACAAGTAACTCACTAATAAAAAATTATATATATAAATATAAATTGTTGCATCAGTAAAAACTACTACTAGAACAAAAATAACATCAAGCACAAACCCCGATGCCGGTGCCAGTTCCTCCAGATATGCTCAAAAATAAAATCTTTTTGAAAATATCACAGAATTTGTTTATAAAATATTAAAAATATTAAGTTTACCACACAATTCTGTGGCAGCATTTTTTCAGAATTAAATTTGATAAAAAATGATTTAACCAGCAATAGAACACTCTTGGACAGTTGTCAAGCTAGCCACTGTCTAAATAGTTGGACATCTCCTTATTTATAAACGCATTCCAAAAGTTTTCTTAACATGTTTTCATACATTCACTGACATCTTTGGAATCTGTCGATTTCGTGAACATTTGGCTTCGTTCAATGAACTTTTCATTTAATTTCCAATTTTTTGTTCATTGAACATACACACTTTAGAATAGGTTTGGACAACCAATTGCAGTGTCTAAGTTAGACACTCTATGGAACATGTTTATAAATAAGGGTTTGGAATTTGACAGCTGTCCAAAGTTAGAAATACTTTACAATGGATTTATAAATAAGACTGTTAAACTTTTATGTTAAAAATATTTTTTAATTTATTATTTTATGTATATTTTTTTACTGAATTTAAAAACTGTGATAATAAAGAATAATCGGCCTTATTTATTATATTTCACTAATACTCGTTTCAACCTCGGAATAGTTAAACCGAGTCGAAGCACTTACTCCGTCATAACGCCACGTCAAACGGTTTAAGCTACACCCTCCTTATGTCAAATATATTATCAAAAAAAACCAATCTCTCTAGTTATTATAATATGGGATTAAACGAGTTTTGTACTGCAACTAAAGCGTTTAAAGAATTTAAATCATTTATAAATGCAAAATAACTATCCATTTTGCCTTACAATTAGTAACAAACGGATAAAAAAAACTTCTTCTACACTTACTTTTAGTTACTAAATGTCATGTCATTTAGATACTAAAACGGCTTTACTACGGCTTTAATCCTACTATGTACCAGTTTTAGCTTACTCCGCCTCTAATCATCGTTTATTTTTTTATAAATAAGTTTTTCAGGATTTGAGGCGAAGTAAAGTCGGAGTAAATTTACTCCGTCGCTAAAACGACTTAATAAATAAGAATTTGTTTGACGCGGCGTAAAGACGGAGTAAGTGCTTCGACTCGGTTTAACTATTCCGAGGTTGAAACGAAAATAAGTGAAATCTAATAAATAAAGCTGAATATGTTCCTATTAAAAATAAAAATTTTAATTAAAATGTATTTTCATTTGGATAAATTTTTCAATTTGTTACAATTTTTTTGATTTTTGTACGTTTTTTTTTTAATTGTGTTTCACTTTCGTGAAGTCCAGCGGCAACGCTGGTTGTATTTGTGATATTTTTTCGTTTCTTTCTTTCATTGGACACAGTACCAGCGATGCTAGATCGTGGGATGTTTCCTCTTTTGTGAGAATTTCAAACCATACACTTTGATTTTTTTAATAAATCTGAATTTATGCGAAAAAAAACATTTTAAAATCGTTGGAGCGGTAAATTTTATTTCTGCAACTGTGGACTTTTTTTGTATCTTATTTCTTTATTATTTTATTTTATTTTATTTTTTCACTTGGAAGGAAAACTCCCCTAGACGGACAAAAGTGTTTTGAACGTTGCATCGTTGTCCGCCCAAGGGAGGTTTCACTGTAACCATTCCCTCTAATTTAACTTCACATAAAAAAGACAATATCAAAAAATTGGCGCAATAATGATAGTCCAAATAAATGCCGATTTTAACCCTTTTAAATTTATATTTTTTTAAAAATTTTGAATTTCGGTAACAGCTGATTTTGACAAGCATACTGTATTTGCAACGATTGTAAAGTGATTTGTTTAAAAAAACGCCTACTGTTTTGCAGATTTTCAATTCCCATTTTTTATCCACAAAACTTTTTTCAAAAAGAACTATATCCATTCGTGAAAGATGAAATCAAAAATCATTTTCATTTTTATTTTTATTTTTTTTTTTGAGACCTTAACTGGACCCATGTTCTGTAACTCGGCGATAACTTTTCGCGGCGAGAAACGGCGAAAAATGGAACAAAACCCATGGGATTCCTATGAGTTTTGTTCCATTTTTCGCCGTTTCTCGCCGCGAAAAGTTATCGCCGAGTTACAGAACATGGGTCCTGGAATACCTACTTTTTCAAAGCTTTAAACAAATGATACATTATTAAATACATACATTAAACAGAGATACCTTAATTCCAATTGGGGTATAGATGTTAAATAAATATTAAATTCTATTATATAGTGCAGCTTGACTTATATAAAAGCCTCTTAACCTGTGATTACCACAAATCCCTCAGTATATATGCAAAAATTCTTAATGCTGCTTAAAAGTTCTCTATATTTCTTAACTAACAATATATTGATCCAAATACAATGCACAATTTCCATAAGACCAAAATAATACATATCTAAATGTCGGTATTAGAATTTCTTTTAAATCCCCACAGTCACAAAAAAGATTTTGTCTTCTTAATTTAACATAAAAGGTATTTAATTTTCAACTATGTATGTATGTATGTTTGTATGTACATATGTATGTATGTAAAGTTGTGTGTTTGTATCAATGTATGTTTATTTAAGTGAGAAAACGATTTAAAAACCATTCAACATCTTTCTATAGAATAATTTTCTCCTCATTGATCGATGTGGATTTCAATCAACACATTATAGAATTTGCAATGAGATATAATATATTCCCATTTCCCACCAGATACATTTATTATATATATCCTTTCAGTTCGAAAGCTATAAATGCAAAATGTTTCTATATTAGGTTAGGTTATGTTAGGTTTAGGAAATCTTTTCGGTTTTCATTTTGCTTTTTGGGTTTTTGTGACAGAAATCAATCCTTTATGAGAGAAACTCAAAGTCAACATCAACACAATATTCTTGAGGCGAAGCACATATGTGTGTATATATCTACGATAGAAAACTTGAAATCAAGTCAAGGCGATTGAAGATGAACTTCAAATTGACATTAAATTCACATGCATCCCTTTTAAAATCCTTGAAATTGAATATGTAGGTAGGTAGGTTAGGTACTTTCTTGTTCACAAAATCTATTGTGTCCCTCAGTACTCATGTTTGAGTTAAAATAGACGAACTAGAGGACAGAGAGCTACCTTTTCTATAGAATATACCTAAATAGAAGGCCAAACACACTTCAACACGTACATACATATATTTATTTTCTTACAAAAGTTCGTCTTGATTGTATCAAATCTGACACGTTGTTGACCTTCACCCTCAATGGCAACAGCATGTAGCAGCAGCAATGTTAATTCCTCATTCTTCCCTTTGAAGCAGCTTGAAAGTCTCTGTTTGGCAATTGGCTTAAAATATGTAGCGGAAGAGCTCGCACCGAGATGAATTGACAAATGATTTAGGCTACAGAATGGGGTGTCTGCGTGTTCATATATATGTATATGTGTACATTTTATACGGGTCCATCCAAGGGCAATATTCCGACAATCAATCGAAATAAACAAACAATTTATATCCCTTTTCATATATATGGCAAGTGGCAAAGAGTGGCATAAGTGTGGGAGTGTAGATGGTGGAGCGTGATGGTGTAAAAAAGAAAATACCCTTCCGTCAATTTTCATTCCCCCAAACAAAAAGGGGTTGCGATCCAAAATAAATTGTTTTTTGAAATGTTTCGAATGTGTTTCTGTTTTCAAATTGATGTTTCAGTGCGGGTTATGGTCAGAGACTCGCAGAGTCGGAGTCAGAGTTAGGGAAAGAATTCTGCAGAATGGTTGTAAAGTGGTCAAGGGTGGGAAGAACAGGTCTAACAGTTGGTTGAGTCAATAAGGCTTACATTTATGTTTATGCTGAAGTTGTACTATACATGCGTACCTAACATTCAATTGTATCCAACAGTGGTAACCACGAAACGATTGAAACAAAATTGTTTAAAACACACAAAATCTTGGTACTTCCGCACTTTACTGTCCGGTCCAGTCCGTTTGGATCCTTATTTCAATTTATTTCAATACCCATCTCTTGCTTTTAGTCTTGGGTTTGTTTGTATAGGTACCTACTGTATCTATGACATACATATGTATATGTATACACTTTTATACCCTAGATATACCTACTCTGGTATTTGGTCAGAAGGGGGGGAAGAGGAGCAAATGGTGGAGGGGGGGGGGAGTCCTTTTCAATTTATTTGCTAGGACATAACCAACACTATTTTCTCTTTGTAACTAGTTCGTTCAACTATAAACGAAATGAGGAGTCTCAAAATAACACTTTGAGGTTAAGTTTTCTGTTTCATTCCTTTTCGAACAAGGATGAAGAAGGAGACAACATCTGCCCACAAAATGGTTTTGGACATGTTTTATAATTCGGCTTTTTGTCTCTCACTACATTGGAGAGGGTATATAATATATGAAGTGAGAAAGTATAAAGATACTCGTATACAAAAACATACATAGATATAGCCAAGGGAATGTGGATGTGTTAGAGGAAGGTAGGAATACGACGAGCTTGGCTGATGTTGTGAAAAGTTTTCATTAATTTTCTTGGCTTTTTTGCGGATAACAATTTAATTAATGAAATAATTAGAACGGTTGTTGTTGTTTTTTTTTTTCTTTTGTTCTGTTGGTTCTTCCATATACCTACCCGCTGCCACTGCTAACGCGTCTTTTCATTCATTTGTTTGACGTGTGTTTTTCCTGTCTTTAATGAAAATTTGACGAAGGTTAAAAAGTATCGTTATAGATGGGGTTGCCAGCACAACACCACAATCACACTGCCATCAGACAGTGGCCCAACCAATAGATTATTTCTTGCTGCAAAAATCATTAATTTAATTAAGATTTCTATTAATATATTTGTTCTTTGATGGTTTTTAAACACAAACATACAAAATAAATTTAAATTTAATTCAGAAATTAAATTTTTTTATAATTTTCATATTTTTTTTTTGGACGTCGATCTTTTTTTTGAATTAAAAACATTTTTAGGAATTGCTTAAAAGCAATTTAAAGAACGATTTTCATGCTCTAATTTATTATTTATCTATCAGTGTTCTAAAATATAAACGCCCGTTTTAATAAGCGTGAATTAGCGACGATTTATGTTTAGGTTATGGATTAAATGATACATTTTACCGAAAAATTGAAAATAGAAAGTTAAAATTAAAATTAAAAGTTAAAACGAAATTAAAAATTCTTGAATAATTTTTCTTGAATTCTTTTCCTTGATAAATATTCCTTTATTTTTCATTATTTTCAATTTATCGGAAAAAACTATCTAAACCAAAATTGTAAAATATTTAATTTTCTTCAAAAATGCGCTAAAACTTTATTTGTCAGAATTTTGGTTCCCAAGATAAAAAAAAAGAAAACAAACTACCCCTTTTCCAAATTTGGGGGGCTTTTAACCACGAAAATATTAAATAATTATATGTATATTAACACTGCCCCCCCCCCCCCCCCATTGACACATACAAAAAAAAGAAATCTTTTCCTGCCCAAAAAACAAGGTCAATGTCACAATCGATTAAAGAGAATTTCCACTTAAGCTAAGTACAGACGATTGTCAGATCTTACAATATTGTCAGATCTGTCAGTGAAAAAACTGTTCCAAATGTCTTACAATCGTCTGAACACACAATTTTGTCTGACAATATTGTCAGACACGTCATTGTCAGATGACAATCTGACAAAAAATTGTCAGGTATCTTACAATCGTCTAAACACACAATTTTTATCATTGTCAGTCGACATTGTCAGACTCATTGGTCATTGTCAGATGTTTTAATTGAAAACATCTTACAGTTGCTGACAATTTCTTCATTGTTCGAAATGTCAATGAGTTGGTTAAAGAGAGATAAAAAATTAGCTGACAATCAAATTGGGAAGAAATCTACCAACCGTGTGAACGGACAATTTTTGTAAGAAATATGTCAATTGTCAGCCAATTTTTAGCTATTGTCAGACCATTGACAGTTCTGAAAATATTGTAAGATCTGACAATCGTCTGTATTAAGCTTTACTGTAGTAGATTTTCTTAAAGCTACGCGCAAACCGACGCGATGGCGGTGGCGATCGCGATAACAATGTGGATGCCGCACACGTAAATCAATGGAGGGGCACACATGGACGCGATATGTGGATTGCGTTCACGTTCCACTGCTGCGTTCAGTACGCGACTGTTCATGAACGCAGCAAGCACCATTTGATCGCTTTATCGCCTGAAGAAAAATGAAAGTTTAAAAAAGAAAATTTGAAAATGACTTCAAAAACTGAAAAATTAATAGAAAAAATTCGGGAGAATTCCATTTTATATGATCTGTCAAACAAAGATTATAAAAATATAAAAAAAAAAATAAGATATGGCATACAAATATATCGCGTTGATGTGAGCAGGTTTTTGAACGCATCTTTATCGCGCGATAAAAGTTATCGCGATCGCCACCGCCACCGTGTCGGTTTGCGCATAGCTTAAAGCTACGCGCAAACCGACGCGATGGCGGTGGCAATCACGATAACAATGAGGATGCCGCACACGTAAATCAATGGAGGGGCACACATCGACGCGATATGTGGATTGCGTTCACATTCCACTACTGCGTTCAGTTACGCCATTGTATATAAAATATATAGTAATATCATGAAGAGGAGTGACGGTAGCGACATCTTAAGGACATATGTTCGACTTCTTTGTGATGTGATGGTTGGAATCCCGAATATTCACAAAACAAGAAACGTAATATTGAAATAAGAACGGGAACGCTGTATGCTAATTTTATGAGAGTGCGAGGAAGTAAAAAACGCAATAAAAAACTATAACCTTGACAAATTGGCTTCGCATCGGAAAAAAAATTTGGTATATGTAGGTATGCACGTTTGCAGTAGGTTTTTTTATTCATAATAATTGTAAAGGTCCCCTCGTAGTTGGTTTGGTGGGCTGATAAATTTTGTTGTAATAATCGGATCGTTAAGGTTGAGGCGTTAAAATTTAGGTAGAATGTCGGGTTACATTTTTTTATGAAATCATTGCGAAGGAACATAAAAGTATGTGTAAACAAATGTAATTAATTTAAAATTTAATTGAAACACAAATTTAATTAAACAAAATTTTTTCATGCACGTTTAATTGACCCTTTTAAGGAATCTTATTATGTTTGCAGAATTTAAATAATAGATTCTTCTCGCTCTATTTACTTATTCCCTACATTTAGCTAAGTCTCAATAGTCTAATTTGTGGCGATCTCAGCGACGCGTACAGGACACATGTTCGACTAAAAAATTTGTGTTCATGATAGTACTATAGATTTTATATACAATGGTTACGCGACTTTTCTTGAACGCAGCAAGCACCATTTGATCGCTATATCGCCTGAACAGTCTAAAAAAGAAAATTTGAAAAACTGAAAAATTAATAGAAAAAATTAGGGGAAATTCCATTTTATGTTTTTTTTTATTAAACTTCAAAAATTAAACGTTTGTGTTGTCGCTGACAACTGAGCCCGCTACACAATATATCGCGTTGATGTGAGCAGATTTTTGAACGCATCTTTATCGCGCGATAAAAGTTATCGCAATCGCCACCGCCATCGTGTCGGTTTGCGCATAGCTTAAAGGAATTTCAATAAACGTCAGTTCGCTTAAAAAAATTTCTATAAACGTCAGTTTGCTATACCACGAAGGTTTTCTTATATTAATAGCACATAAATATTCGTTTATTTTTCATTATTTTCAAGTTATCGGAAAAAACTATCTAAACCAAAATTGTAAAATATTTAATTTTCTTCAAAAATGCGCTAAAACTTTATTTGTCAGAATTTTGGTTCCCAAGATAAAAAAAAAGAAAACAAACTACCCCTTTTCCAAATTTGGGGGGCTTTTAACCACGAAAATATTAAATAATTATATGTATATTAACACTGCCCCCCCCCCCCCCATTGACACATACAAAAAAAAGAAATCTTTTCCTGCCCAAAAAACAAGGTCAATGTCACAATCGATTAAAGAGAATTTCCACTTAAGCTAAGTACAGACGATTGTCAGATCTTACAATATTGTCAGATCTGTCAGTGAAAAAACTGTTCCAAATGTCTTACAATCGTCTGAACACACAATTTTGTCTGACAATATTGTCAGACACGTCATTGTCAGATGACAATCTGACAAAAAATTGTCAGGTATCTTACAATCGTCTAAACACACAATTTTTATCATTGTCAGTCGACATTGTCAGACTCATTGGTCATTGTCAGATGTTTTAATTGAAAACATCTTACAGTTGCTGACAATTTCTTCATTGTTCGAAATGTCAATGAGTTGGTTAAAGAGAGATAAAAAATTAGCTGACAATCAAATTGGGAAGAAATCTACCAACCGTGTGAACGGACAATTTTTGTAAGAAATATGTCAATTGTCAGCCAATTTTTAGCTATTGTCAGACCATTGACAGTTCTGAAAATATTGTAAGATCTGACAATCGTCTGTATTAAGCTTTACTGTAGTAGATTTTCTTAAAGCTACGCGCAAACCGACGCGATGGCGGTGGCGATCGCGATAACAATGTGGATGCCGCACACGTAAATCAATGGAGGGGCACACATGGACGCGATATGTGGATTGCGTTCACGTTCCACTGCTGCGTTCAGTACGCGACTGTTCATGAACGCAGCAAGCACCATTTGATCGCTTTATCGCCTGAAGAAAAATGAAAGTTTAAAAAAGAAAATTTGAAAATGACTTCAAAAACTGAAAAATTAATAGAAAAAATTCGGGAGAATTCCATTTTATATGATCTGTCAAACAAAGATTATAAAAATATAAAAAAAAAAATAAGATATGGCATACAAATATATCGCGTTGATGTGAGCAGGTTTTTGAACGCATCTTTATCGCGCGATAAAAGTTATCGCGATCGCCACCGCCACCGTGTCGGTTTGCGCATAGCTTAAAGCTACGCGCAAACCGACGCGATGGCGGTGGCAATCACGATAACAATGAGGATGCCGCACACGTAAATCAATGGAGGGGCACACATCGACGCGATATGTGGATTGCGTTCACATTCCACTACTGCGTTCAGTTACGCCATTGTATATAAAATATATAGTAATATCATGAAGAGGAGTGACGGTAGCGACATCTTAAGGACATATGTTCGACTTCTTTGTGATGTGATGGTTGGAATCCCGAATATTCACAAAACAAGAAACGTAATATTGAAATAAGAACGGGAACGCTGTATGCTAATTTTATGAGAGTGCGAGGAAGTAAAAAACGCAATAAAAAACTATAACCTTGACAAATTGGCTTCGCATCGGAAAAAAAATTTGGTATATGTAGGTATGCACGTTTGCAGTAGGTTTTTTTATTCATAATAATTGTAAAGGTCCCCTCGTAGTTGGTTTGGTGGGCTGATAAATTTTGTTGTAATAATCGGATCGTTAAGGTTGAGGCGTTAAAATTTAGGTAGAATGTCGGGTTACATTTTTTTATGAAATCATTGCGAAGGAACATAAAAGTATGTGTAAACAAATGTAATTAATTTAAAATTTAATTGAAACACAAATTTAATTAAACAAAATTTTTTCATGCACGTTTAATTGACCCTTTTAAGGAATCTTATTATGTTTGCAGAATTTAAATAATAGATTCTTCTCGCTCTATTTACTTATTCCCTACATTTAGCTAAGTCTCAATAGTCTAATTTGTGGCGATCTCAGCGACGCGTACAGGACACATGTTCGACTAAAAAATTTGTGTTCATGATAGTACTATAGATTTTATATACAATGGTTACGCGACTTTTCTTGAACGCAGCAAGCACCATTTGATCGCTATATCGCCTGAACAGTCTAAAAAAGAAAATTTGAAAAACTGAAAAATTAATAGAAAAAATTAGGGGAAATTCCATTTTATGTTTTTTTTTATTAAACTTCAAAAATTAAACGTTTGTGTTGTCGCTGACAACTGAGCCCGCTACACAATATATCGCGTTGATGTGAGCAGATTTTTGAACGCATCTTTATCGCGCGATAAAAGTTATCGCAATCGCCACCGCCATCGTGTCGGTTTGCGCATAGCTTAAAGGAATTTCAATAAACGTCAGTTTGCTTAAAAAAATTTCTATAAACGTCAGTTTGCTATACCACGAAGGTTTTCTTATATTAATAGCACATTTTAAATCGCGATTTAAATCCTATACCATGGTTTAGTAAACTCGTTTTTTATTAATAGGGATGAATGAATGAATGAATATAATGTGGGATATATTGCACTGCGACCTATAGATCTATGTGCCCCCATTTGGAACTGGATGAGGATTTTCATATTAAAGCTCTTCCTCCAAACCTAGTTCTCTGAAGAATTTGAGTATTTGGGGTGTTCTCAGAGAGGACAAGTTGCACTCCTCCAACTGGTAGCGTCCCAGGTGTATCTTCTTTTGGTGCGCGAGTGCATCGCAGCTGCCTAAAATGTGGTTTGGTCTTTCCTCAAGAATATTGCAAAATCTGCATGTGACTCTGTTTACTAGGCCTAAGACATTTAGGTGCCTTTTGAGTTTGCAATGGCTGGTGAGGAGGCCCGTTATGATTCTGAGGTTGTTCCTGTTTAAGCTGATGCAGTCATTGAACCGTTCTTGGTTATAGTTCCCAAGTAGGAGTTTGGCTTGCCTCAGCTTGGGGAGTTCCTTCCAATTTTTTGATCTATTGGCCTCCTCCTCTTTTTTGATTTTGTTTTTAATAAGTTTTTAATAAGACTTTCAGTTAAGAAAGTCTTTGCTCCTATTTTTGCTGGGGAGTCCGCCTCTTCATTACCCTGAACACCAGCATGTCCAGGTACCCTATGAAGTGTGATATTATTGTTTTTTCCAAGTTCATTAAGCCTTCCTATGCATTCCCATATACTATTTGGAAGTTTATGGAGCAAGAGCTCAATGCCTTTAGTGCTGCTTGCCTATCTGACATGATGGCAATGTCTTGCTTCCGGTAGTTCCTTTCGAGGTTACGATCTGCACATTTTCCTGTGGCATTAACCTCGGCCTGGAAAATGCTAGTTGACTGTCCCATCGGAATAGAAAGTTTGGTTCTTGGCCCAAAAATTCCTGCCCCAGTTCCTTTAGTCGTTCTCGATCCATCAGTGTACCACTTGATGGTATTTGCTTTGAATGTGTAGTTCGTTGTTTCACCTACCCTTCATTAATAGGAATGAGAATCTTTAAAACTTTAAGCAACTTCAACCACAAGAGAAAGTTTGAATGATGATGAAGTCAAATTTATTTTTTTTGTTTTGGCATGAAACCCTGTGTTTCCAAATCCGATTAAAATCAAACTGGTGAGTTTTTAGTGTGGAAAAAATTATTCAAAAATCCCAATTTATTACTGCCGTTTCCTCGAGTTAAAAACACTTCTTTCTCGGTCGAGAGACCGATCAAGACTTCATATTACATAACAATTTTTGTATATGTACAAGCATATTGCGAAATGGTAAAGACATGAATGGAGGTGTTGCCATTCGTAATATCCTGTACAACAATTAAAAACTTTATTTTTTGCTTACCGAGCGATTTTAAAGCTATGTTTAAAATAATAAAAAAATTATAATTTTGGCAAAAAAAACTTGCATTTAGCACCACAGTGCTCTTAACACAGCATCCCATCGTGCCCCATTGAGGCCATATTTTGTTTTGGTATTTTCTATACTCAAAGCAAAGTATCTACTTATTTATTTATTGTTATTTTTTTTATTGTTAGAGTGAAGAAGGTTTCTGTTTTTTTTTGTTATTGTTGTTGTTGGCGCGGTGTTGTGGAGATTTGTCGTTTAATTGGTGAGTTAATTACATTATTTTTTAATAAATTATAGGACCTGTATAAGTGTGCATATAAGTAGACAAAAAAGAGCAATTAATTTGTTGTTGATATAAATGGACAAGGATTTTATTTGATGTCTATACTACGTGGGCGAAGATTAGAGACATATTAATGTATGTATAGGGTTGGTTTTAATGGTATAAATAAGAAGTTAAAATTAATGATATCATAATTAATCTGTTAGCTGTTATATGTTTTTGAAGTAGGTATATAGGTATATTTAAGCTACAAGTGGTTACATAATTGTTTTCTTTAACAATTAACTCTTAACCATGTGGCAAAGTTATAACACACATGGTAAATTATGTACAAGTTGGCCACAAATTGAAAAAAAAAATTGCTCTTCGAATGCATCTCTTTATTTAAATTTAAAGTGAAAAGGTTACCACAGTCAAAAAAGACCTAATTCAATCGCTGTCATGAGAGAAGGCCGAAGGGTATACAAATAGAGGGATCTTTGAACATTGAAATTTCATTAAAAATCGACTTTAGTTCCAAATATAAAACAATAACAAAAACCATCTTATCACGCCAATTGATAATACCAATTCGTAGAACAAATAACGGATTCACCAAATCTTTTGCGGTGTTTACAATCATTAATATTATGCTCAATCGAAATGCTCGGTTAGTCCCCTTTCACACAAGGAAACAAGTTGCTGGAGATTTTTTGACGTTTTCTTTTAATTTCGAATTCCCACCAGACGTAGACCCTTCTCTCCTAAAAACTGGAAACTCAGTTTCCTCGTGTGAAAGGGGAATTATAAATAGATAAGAGGTCCGTTTGGTTACTTCCAAAAACTGCCAACTTTTATCCAATTCAATTTTTTGTATAAAAACTTTGACAGAATTTTGAACTTAAATTTGAAGAAATTAAAGTTTTACTACTATTAAAATTTTTTTCATTAATTTCTCAATATTTTTTTTAGTGAAGGTTATACGATGAAACAAGTTTGTGGAGATTTGACGTTTTCTTTTCATTTCTTTAAAAATCTCTTGTACCTTTCACATGAAGACAGACATTTTTTGTAGCTTTCTTTTAAAGTAGGTTATTTGATCAAACACACTGTGTGTGTGAACTGTGAAGACGACTATAAAAAAGATCTCCTCAATTCGTTGAGTTAAGAACTGAAAGTTCCTGGAAACTCAGTTTCTTCGTGTGACTTATTCTCAGCCAAAATAACCAAATTAAAATTTTTCGGTGTTGTTCACATAAGAAATTGGTAAATTTAAGTCAAAATAAAGATGGAGTCTTGATACAAATTTAAAAAAAAAATTTAATTTAATATTATTTTACTTTCATTACAATAATTTTTGTATACAATTAACGATTTTTATATAATTAACTAGCAGGTGAAATTTTGTTCCCCTAATTTCTGTATACGAGAATAATTATAAAACATGTGTTTTAACATTGAAAATTTTCATAGGGTCGTTTTGAGAAAAATATGGTGTTACCAAAATGATTAAATGAAATGAATTCAAAGATAATGAATGATCTGTAGCGTATATGGGGACCTAAGATCGAAGTTTTGGTTGGTGTCACCAAAGAAATTACCAAAATTAATAAAATGAACCCAAAGACACAATCGATGAATCGTATATCTACAAGTTGATCGTCGCCAACCGACAAGCTTCAGTGGAAGTATAAAATCCTAAAATCACTCGATTTGAGACCACTTAGAAACCTATTACTCAAGTTATAATTATCGGATGCTTAATATTAAGGTAGAATGACAAGATACAAATATGCATTAAAATTTTTGAAAAAAGCGTAAAAAATTTCATACTAAAAACGTGAAAGATTGGCTTTTGAGAACTAATTTCATCACGGCAAATGACGGGAGGAACAAGAAAAGAAAAAAAAAAAAAAAACAAACAAAGAACACCTATTGATGTAAGAGGGTGGAAAGACGCACTCTGCACTCCGCACTCCACACTCCGTACTCCGTACTCCGCACTCTGCACTCCACAATTTCGCACTCCACAACTCCGCACTCTGCACTCCACAACTTCGCACTCCGCACTCTGCACTCCACACTCCGCACTCCGCAACTCCGCATATTAATTGAGATAAATATATACCTAAAATTTCATCTTCTTCGGTTGAAATGTTTAAATTTTATATTTTTTAAACTTTTAAAAATAATAAAATCAGGAAAAATAATGATCTCCCATAAATAACTTAATTTTCCTTTTTCCTTTTGTTAGCAGTTTTGACTTTTGACAGATAATGTTACCTATCTGGTTTTGGTCATTCACAAACATATCGGATACTTAATAATGTATCTCAGATAGCCTTTCTGATTGCCACCCAAATCCCGAACGATAATTACAGTCATATAGAACAATATTGACAGATACGTCAACAGTTGACACCTGCCGGATTTCGAAAAATCTATGGACGGATCTTTAAAAAGAAAAAAACAAACTAGCTATATAGCTAAGCAGGCCTCAATTGTTTGTGTTGGTTGGAATCCTAACGGGTCACAACTCAATGGGAACCCACATAAGCAGAATGGGCATCCAGCGCATCTGAATTTGCAGAGGATGTCAGGACGAAGAGGCGGAAAAGAGCTCATAACACTTTCTTTGTAAATGCCCCAGCCTAGCCAGAACCAGAAAAGCAGCAGAATACTTTCTCAACGAACTTAGGTATCTCGATTTTACAACTAAAGAACTTCCTGAAATTCATTCAAAACTCAGGATGGTTCAGGGAGGCACTCCATACATAAGCGCTCACAATCCCGGAATGTGGTTTTGTCTCGCACATACTTATGCATTTGTGCAAAAAATGATCTCCCCCCGATGCACTTATTAATACAGCTATAATTATATCTATATGTATATACTGAACATAGTACCTACATACATGTATATATCAACAAAAAATTTAATAATGCAGATTCCTAAAATAAACTTTTTCAAATTAACATTCAAATATTTTATTTATGATACCAACTAACCAACATTTTATGTAATTTAAAATCCTGTTTAAGCTTGAGATTCTATATACAATAAAAAATATATGAACATTTTTGTTTTTTGCTATGAAAGTTGACATTTACCGGATGTAGGTATCTACCCGTTTTCACTCTTAACACAATTATGGTTATATTTTACATCTCTCGCCTCCTGCGTCTAGTTTGTGTTTAAGGGTATAGGTACCTACGTTTTTTTTTTTTTGGTTGATTGTTATTTAAGTTGAAATATAATGACATAAATTCCATTCTATTCAATTAAAAGTTACCGAAAATGGAAAATTCCCACAACAAAGTGCATGTTGTATGGTCACATAGCAGATGTCCTTGCATGCTTTTCTCTAACTTCTCTAGAGGATATACCTACTCGTACCCAGATACTCCGGAATGTTCCAAGTTGAACAACAATTATTGTCAGGGCGATGTTTTTAAGCACCAAAAAAAACCAGGAACGAAGGTAGGTAGGTATATACATACTACTATGGACCCAACCACTACATAGTTGTAAGTTCCTTATAATACAGCATCGGTAGGTATCCATGGATACAATGAAAAATAAAATATTACAAACGAAAGTGCTTTGCAAAAGTGTATACATAGATATGTTATATTTATATCAAACTAGAGCTAAAATTACACTCACATTCATCAATCAAGTGTAAATAACGCGATTGGGTTTCTTTGGCTTTAATGTAATGCCACCGACCGAATCAAGAATCCAATGACCAGGGACAATGACATGGCAACGAATACCGTACATACAGTAAATCGGGAAATTCTTCTAGTAAAACATTCCTGAAATCCATTTCAACCAGAAGTGTAACGTGGACAATGGACATACCAACAAAACTAACCCAATCAAAAAAAAAAAAAACAAAAAACTCACAAATAATTCATTTACTTATATTCCCCGTAGAATGCATGGATTTTCGTCGAATTTTATACCTTATACTTTTTTTTTAATAAATATGTATGTTGTGTGTGTATCTTCATCCTTATAGTCGTTGACACAATTCAATTTAGTGTAAAATCGAATACACTCAATCATGTTACTTTAGCGCTAAGTGGTAATTCAATCCTTTTAACTTGAGATTGCAGTTAACTACACTCAGCCATATTTTGAGTAAACCACACACACATACATCATCTACCCACGCACAATACAATATACGTACATATGTTGTCCTTGTTCAAAATGTAGATACTAATACTCCATCATCCAACAATTTTGTTGTCGTTGTTGTTGTTGTTGTTGTTAGTCCATGGCTGGTTTGAAGGATTAACTTATATGCTCTTGTACAAGGTTGCTAAAAGTGATTCTGAATCATTTCTATTTTCTTTGATGTCTAAGCAATCTCGAAAACAATTACCTTCGAGTGTAGATGATGACATTTGATATTGAAATACTTCGGTTTTTTTTTGTTTGTTGCTGTTGGTTTAAGTGTTTCAAAAACCATCAAAGCAAAAGTAGTATCGTAAACAAAACAATTTGTACCAAAAATTAACGAAGTATGCGAAAAATAAATAAGTGTAGCAAACATGAGTACCTATAAGGACAAGTGGATATATGAGTTTCTGTTTTCAATCTCAGGGCTTTATTTTGTTTTGGGTACCTACAAAAAATGTTTTATCATAAAATAATAAATTAAAAATGTTTTATACGAAAGCATACCATAATAGATGGGAGATAGTCGAAGAAAAATGCACTGAAAAAATTCTATCAATGTTATCAGCTAACCACGATATTATTCACTCGATTGGTCCAGATAAAAACTTAAAGCGGGATATTAAATTAATATAAATTCAATGTAAATATAAATCCCTGGATACAAGGCCGTAGTCAGGGGGGGCTCACAGGGGTTTGACCCCCCCCCCCCCCCACAATTTGTGAGGAGTGTATTTGTAAATTACACTTTTGCGCTTCAGTAGATATGATATTTTATTCAAATTTCTGGTGTAGTTATTAATAATGTTCAAAATTTTCTGATTTTAGTATTAAGAGTATATCTAGGTTTCTTCATAATTTTTACTGAACATAGTAAGGTACCTACCCTGACAATTTTTAAATACAACTGCAAACGACATAATCCCTTTTGCTTCAACTGCTTACGGTATATCTAAAGCGGGCCATGCACATTTTACAAGTGTGCACACATTTGTCATCACACCAGTGTGGTGATGCAAATCTTAAAAAATATTCTGAAAGTTTAGCTAGCTCCGATGGAAAAAAGAAAAATGACTTACATATGTGCTCTGATTTGTCTGAGTTAAAAAAGAAAAACACAAAAAAAAATTATCCGTGTTTTAAAGCCGTTCAAAATTTCATACTAAAAACGTTGAAACAATTTTTTGAGAATACATTTTATCGAGGCAATTAATGCAACGAGGAAGAGGAATAAAAAAAAAAGTTTTCTATTAAGAATTTACTGGTGGGAAGGAGATAGGCCTTCTAAAGACGGTGGAGTGTGTGCAATAAAAACCATGCACGTTTGTGGTAGGGGAGAGGGGGGCACCTTTGAACACTTTTTGGTTTAGAGCCTCCAAAAACCCAGTGTGATGGAATTATTAGCCTGTAAGTTATCGTCACTTCAAGAAATGTATTTAAAGTTTAATTTAAACGAGGTTTTGATTAAATTAAAATAAAGATTGATATTTTATTTTTTTTAAATACGAACAAGGTTCTTGGGTTCAAAGGTACCCCACATGTTGGGCAGGTTTGAACATAACTGGGGCAATTTTGAACGGAAGTATTTATAAATATTTTTAACAATAAATAATGAAAGTATAAACGCATACAATAAACTGTATGAATAAGTTATTTATGAAAAGCTCAATATAAAAAAACTTTAATAGGATATAAAATCTTTTGAAAGGTTTAACTCACTATTTAGAAAGTAGACTTAATAAATGGATTGAAACAAAGTTTTTGCAGCTAAAAGTCTCTTTGAAACTTTAATTTTAGTGTCCATTTATTGAACGGAGACAAAATTTATAAATTTTTTTCAATAACTAGTTTTAAACCTATTCAAAGGTGCCCCAACCGTTTCGTTGAAAGCTGCCCCAACATGTTAAACAACATAAAATTCGGCCATACTTATTATACCTAGCATATTTACCAAGAATTTTAACTTTATGGTAATGAAAATGAAGGTTTGAATTTAATAATAATTTTTCAAAAATGAAAAACCTTAACAAAAAAATTTTAAATTCTTACAAAAAAAATATTACAAAAATAAAATTTACGCATTAAAACTGCGTATTTAGCTACTGTTGGATGAACTTAAGAGATGCGCCGCAAAGTCGTTGACGTGTAAAGATATCGCTATTGCCATGCTTAAAATTAATTTTAGGTTTTAAAATATTTTTTTTATTAAGATTTTGTTAGCCATGTTCAAAGGTACCCCACGTTCAAAGGTGCCCCCCTCTTCCCTATGTATTTTTCATTCATAATAATAATAAATGAAGAAGTCAGAGAAGTAAATCTTGTATAATATCTTTTTTTAAGTGCAAATCATACAAATGTATTTATTAAAAGTACCTATCTTTATAAAAATGCCTTCTTTTTAATATTTTCAGCTCATCGGCAGTTTTAGACCTAGAATATTGTTTAAAATTGTGGTCCAATAACTTTTCACTTAGGCACTAAAACCATTTGTGTGTGATGTCATTAAACAAAAAAGTATCCTAGGAAATGGATCACAACCTAAAAAAAATGTCAGAGTGTATGGAGCCCCCATATCGGTTGGGGCCCAGGGCCCCCAAATGTCTAAAGACACCTATGGTACTAACAAATTGTATAATGACCAGATACTAGCTGATTTTGAGAAGCTAGCTAGTTCCAAGTCCTAACTAGTTCTCAGTACCAAATTGACAGGTCTAGGGCTTAGAACTTGTGTGAAGAAATGAGTTGATAGTTGATACTAGGCCTGTTTTTTTGCACGCCCGGGAGGAATTGGATGAAAATAACGACGTCGGTGATAAAAAACTTATGTACATGTAAAATGCAACAACAACTGTGGGCTTAGCTAATCCCAGAGAATTCTCGGGGCTTAACTTAGGCGCACAGAAAAACTGTGTTACCGGCATGACTTACATACGTCATACATGTTATCGATAGTTTGTATGAAAACTCCATGTTTTTTCTATGATGGCGTCGCTAATCCCCGTTGTCGTTTTTTTTTCAACCAATTGCCCCCGGGGTTGCAAAAAAAACACACCTACTAAAGTAATAACTTTGGGACTAGTACCTACCGGTACCGGAACTAGCGTTATAGTGCTCTGTGAAGAAATTGGCTGTTAGAGAAATTTGTCTTTTTATCCAATTAACATGCAGTACCGAAAAGACTGCAATCTTTACAACTCTGCCAATTAGGCATTATATGTAAATGCGTACCGAGTTGTCAACCCGACACAATGTAAAAGCATCTGGGATGCATTTCAGATGGACATGAATAGTGTAATTAAAATGTAATTTTATATGTTTATGTTAAATCGGGCTTTTTTGTTCACTTCCTTTTATATGCAAATAAAACTTTATTTCATACTTTTTCCCTACGTTTCGTCGTAATTTCTCGACTTCATCAGGGGTAGTTTATTAAATCTGAAGAAACTTAAAATTAACAATTTACACTTTTAAAATTTTTTTGAACTTAAACTTACCTGAAAATAACTTTTGTTACATTTAATAACAATTATTGATAGAAGTTGATAATTTTTAAACTTTGAAATTTTCTAAAATAAAAATGAATTAATTTACATTATTTGAAATAAATAAACGAAAAAATTGAATAAAAAACCTACAGCACAGCACTTTAGAAAAACTAAATGAAGATAAAACAGTTTAAATTCAATAAGAAATTACACCGCTCTTAATGCAAGAGAACAGCTAGCTATTGTGTTGTCTCTATCTTCTTGTGTATTCGTTGTTTTGTCTATATTCTGTTGTATACGTAGACTTTAAAGTGTGTATCTATTATTTGTTCTCTTTTCCTTGTCCATTATTATTGTATTATCAAAGTCTGCAGTGTCCCGTTTCTAGTATATGTTGTGATAACCCAGTGGATTCTCTTTTGTTTCGAATATCTGCTTTGTGTTCGATTAATTTCGTCTCCAGTGATCTCTTAGTTGTCCCAATGTAGATCATATTGCACATCTCTCCTTCCTTGCCACTGCACCCAATTTTATAAATTATGTCATGTTGTTGTTCTTTTTCTATTTTGGTTTTTGTTGTCTTATTGTTGAGTTTGATTTGTGAGCGAATGTCACATTTTCTTTATTTACAATTTTATTTAAGTTTCTCTTATCAGTTAGATTTGGAATATATGCAATACCATAGTATCTCATAGTGCTGCCAACTTCTGCATTTGGTTGAGAATTTTTGTTAGTTTTATTGATTTTCTTGTTGATTAAATTATTTATTAAGTAATGGGGAAAATTATTCATGTGTAATATTGTTTTATGTTTTCTTCTTTAAATTCTATATCGCTTATATTTATTATTTTGTTGATAAAATTGTTTGCAGTGTTAATATTTTGTTGTAAGGGTTGAGTAGAGAGGAACTTAATCATTCTGCTAGATGCTGTAGTTTTAGAATACCAGTTAAATTTAATTTTGTTTCTTGTTCTGTAGATTCTGATGTCTAGGTAGGGTAAGCTTTGGTTTTGTTCTATTTCAACTGTGAATTTAAGTTTTGTGTGGTAATGGTTCAGGTAATTCAAGATCTCGTCCTTATCTTTTTCTTTAACGATAGCAAACACGTCGTCTACGTACATGGTGATGAATTTGATGATAATTTGTTTTTCTTTTTTAAGTTCTTCTATTGTTTTTTCGATTAAATCGTCTAAAATGATGTCAGCTATTGTGGGGGAGAGAGGATTTCCCATAGGCATGCCAAAAGTCTGGTTGCATAGTTTATCTTGGAATTTGAAGTAATTGTTCTCTTTCAGACAAAATTCTAGAATCCTTAAAAACTCGGTTTTTGGTATTTTTGTGAAGTTTTTGACTAAGTTCCACTTCTTCATTATTATTTTTATAGCGAGGTAAGTCGGAATGTTTGTGAAGAGTGAAACAGCGTCAAAAGAAACTAGAAAACCATCTTCCTCTAAAACAATGCCTTTTAATTGAGTTTTGAGTTGAATTGAGTTATTAATGTTTAAATTTTCGTTAATTATGTTTTTCAAAATTTGTCCTTTTTTTTAAATTTAAATCTTTTTTTTTCAGTGTAGTATTTCAAAGTTTTCCGTGTCATATACTACAATTCATGTAACCTATTTCTCTAAAAATTCGACTTATCATTCTCTTGTGAATGAAAACTTTATCGTTTCTATAAGAAGCTATTTCAAGTCATTCAAAGCTCAAAAATCTATAATTTTCAGTCATGGCAAAAGCTTAAAAATTCAGATTAACTATGTACTTGAAGCTGAAATTGAAATGCACACAATGCACAATGGATTTCTAAATAGTTCCGAGCACAAGTCCTTTTCGTTTGCATTGTATGTATGCATCTTGTTGTCTATGATAAAGCTGGAATCAATAGAAAGGATATAAGAAAATCTATACGGATATCAATTTAAGACTGTAACTGTACAGTATAGCTATGTTGTCTGATCTGGTAAAATATGGGAGGTATGTATGTGGGTTAGTTGGCGGGACTAGAATTTTTACTCGTATTATGGATTGGATAAAGTATAAAGATCATCTTCATTGAAAGTAAGTTAAAGTTTCATGACATGGGTAGACGTATAGCCACGTGGGTTATGTCTACATGTCCGTCCAGTTGTCCTTAGAGTAGAATTTTTTTTTTATTGTTTATTGTATTTTCATTTGATTCCTTTTAAGTTAAAGTTTTTTTTTTTTACTTGAAACGTTGATATTATATATGGCTTTATTGATTTTTCGTTCTTATTATTTATTTCGAAGAATCGGGATAAGCAGCTTGTTTTTTGTTTTTTGTATTACATGAACGTTTTATCACGTTCTTTTGGTGTGTAATTCTTTACAGTTGAAAACAATAGGAAACCTTATAACTTTTGAGAAGAGAGATTTTAAAATTTTATTGGTTTTATTTGTATTGATGGTTTAAAGTTTGTTATATAGAAAGGTGTCTGCTGGAGGACCTTTTGGGTATAGAATCGTTGTTATAGGGGAATCTTCAAAAAAAAAAAAAAAAAACTTAAAAGGCCAAGATAAAATAAAATGCTCGACCACGTCGCAAGCAAATACTTATTTTATTGATGATATTTCGATTTTAGCAGTAGGTAAGTAGGTGCTTTTTATAACGGAATTATTGCGTGTTTGTGTGCGTGTGAGACATATTGATTTAAAGTGAGTGGAAAGGGTAGTATAGATGAATTTTGAGTTTTGACTGAACGTGAGCATCTGACTAGACTATCATAGGCCTTCTTAGTAAAGTATTTTTAGATAAGGATACAGCCAATGCCCCAGAGAACTACATTTGGATGCCTCATTATGACTACCAATTACCTTATACCTACATATTTCGAACAATATTTTTTAACATATTATTATTATTCTTTAATACCTTCACCTATACCATACAAAGTATGAACAGCACACTCCTTAATATTGTTGTCGAAGTTTATCGAAGAGATAAGTACCTACTTCTGGACTTTCTTTTTGTAATTTTTTTGTTATTATAAAACGGTCATTTATTTTTCGGTTTCGAAAGTAAAGCTAAATAAAACACACACAGCGATGCATTTTTGATGAAAATTTTATTTCATTATAAAGTTTGGACTTTTCCATTAAATGTAAAAAACAATATCATTCAAATGGCCGCCTCGGGAAGATTGGCAGCATGCGATTCTTTTGAGGTAATTTTGAACCACTTTTTCGCACATTTCGGGGAGGAAATCGGCCATAACTTGAGTAATGTTGGTTTTTAATGCGTCTAGAGTTCGGATATTATTCGCGTAAACACAGTCTTTTGCGTAGCCCCACAGAAAAAAATCTAACGGTGTCAAATCGCATGATCTTGGTGGCCAATTAACGACGCCAAAACGTGAAATTACGCGACCAGGAAACTTCTCACGCAATAAAGCCATAATTGGTCGTGTTGTGTATCTTGTTGCCCCATCTTGTTGGAACCACATATTGTCCAAGTCATGACCAAGCCGACCAAAAATATTCTATTATCATTCGATCATATCGCTCGGAATTGACTGTAATCGTCTGCACATTGGGATCTTCGAAGAAAATTGGACCAATGACACCTTTCGACCATAGAGCACACCAAACAGCCACTTTGTCTGGATGCAACGTCACCTCTTCGATCACTAGTGGGTTTACTGCGACAATTTTGTTTTTTTTACATACCCACCGAGTGAGAAATGTACCTCATAGGTGAAGAAAATGTTGTTCGAAATATGCGCGAAAAGTGGCTACGTTTGAATCACCACTTTTGTAGTAAGTTTTAATAATGTTAACGCGTTGTTCGATTGCTATAAGCGATAATCCTTTATCGTAAATGGCAAACATTCAATTAATATATTGACTCTTCAAATGACAGCTGAGTTTGACAGGTGTCAAATTCCAGCGTTACCAACTTGAAACTACGAAATCAATGACCCTTTGATGAAATATTTTTTGGTAACTTCATCATACCATATGTATCTATACGTATCCAACTACAATATAAGTTTGCACTAGAGCAGCTCCCGTCATACCATATAGTAACCGCCGAGGGCTTTAAAAAAAAAACCTCTAGTTCCTACAGACAACACCAATTGTTTATCATCGGTCGTTTCCCGGATCTATAACTCCCAGATTGCTTCTACGCCAATTTTTTGGTGCCATCGGTCAATATATAGTTTTAAAATTACTCACTCATATTTATACCGTTTACCCACACAGTAACCTCTAGGCTCTAACTAAGCTCATTAGACAGTGAAAGTGAATCATCACCATAATCAAGTTATTTGTTGTCCTGTCCTCTTACAAACGTGAAGCTGATCACGAAAAATAAGATTTAAATCAAATGAAATGCGAAAATTTTTGATATGATATTTATCCTTCAAATAAAATATGTAGGTACAAACTTTTAGATTAAAATACGTATAAACTTAATTAAAAATTTAAAAAAGCAATTTTTTTAAAAGTAATTTAGATTTCGAAATATCTAAAAAGGGCCTACCGATTATATAAAAAAACGTTTTGGCAAAATCGTTTTTGCTTTAAAATGCTTTTGCTGAAGAAAAACACTTCTTTATGATCCTATGTACATAGGTATATATTATGTATTATGTGAAGTGAAAGTCTTGTTTTAACATTTTTTTTACGAAGTTTATAACATACCTTATAATCCCTTCAGCTATCGCAAATAAAAATTGAAATTAGAACCCATTCTGGTATTATGCTGAAGATTACATTAAAGTGTGGGTTTGATGTGGTTGTAAATGATGAACACTTTTTGATAGATATGTATCTACCTATACTTGGTCGATATGTAGAGAATGAATCGTAGATATATATTACGTTACGTAGGAGTTAAATTTTAACATATAAAATATTTTGTCAACCAAAAAATTTAACAGAAAAGTTTTTGAAACCCTTTCCCGAGTGAAAAGGAAGAATACCAAATATTTAAAAAAGTTCTTTTTTGCCCTAGAGCCAGTTATTGATAAATAGAAGAGCCCTGCATATATTTATTCGCTGTATATTTAGGTATATCTAGTTAGTAAAAGATAGTTCCAAGTAAATAATTGTTAAAAAATAAACACCCTGTATAGAACTCTCATGAAAATAAGAAATTTATTGCATTTAAATAAAGGGTGTTTTTTTATACGTGTGGTTTTCAATCTGGCAATACATACTTTTTTCGGAGTTGGTCACTTGATTTATGCTCAGTTTGGTTTGCCATTTCATAATGATTAGTCTTAGGTAGAACTATAATACTCGAATGCCGGCGTAAGTTGTCTTACGAAACGAAACGAATACAAAGAATTCATATGTCGTGCCCATAATTAAGGTTTGCTTCGATTCGATAAATTTTCGTTAACTTTTGCTTTCGGAAGTGAAGAGCGCTCACCGACCGCTCCATGCGTAAGTGAACTGAGAGAATATTCTTCCGACATCTTCCGACTATTATAGTTCTACCTTTACTCCTGGACAACGTTTGCAAATCGTGCAAATTTATTACCAAAATAATGGTTCGGTTCGCGCGACGTGATGGCCACCGATCCCGATTTTCACAAGAAAATTTTGCTCAGCGATGAAGCTAACTTTTGGTTGAATGGGTACGTTAAAAAGCAAAATTGTCAACAAGCCATTGTTGAGACGCCACGCCGCGCCGTTACATCCTCAAGAAGTACTGGTTGGTGTGCTCTATGGGCAGAGTGAATCATTGGTCCATATTTCTTCAAAAATGAAGCCGGCCATAATGTGACAGTCAATGGGGAATGCTATAGAGCCATGATTAATGACATTTTCTTGCCTGAATTGGAGGATGTTGATGTGGACGACCTTTGGTTCCAACAAGATGGCGCTACATGCCATACAGCCAACGAAACAATCAATTTACTAAAGGAAATTTTTGTTGAGCTTGAGCGCATTATCTCGCGTCGTGGGCCTGTGGCGTGGCCTCCAAGATCGTGCGATTTAACACCGCTGGACTATTTTTGGTGGGGTTATGTGAAGTCGCTTGTCTACGCAGATAAGCCCGAAAAGATTGACGCCTCGGAAGACAATATTCGGCGCGTTATTGCTGACATACGGCCCCAATTGCTGCAAAAAGTGGTCGAAAATTGGGCCTCTCGGCTGGAATTTATTCGAGCCAGCCGCGGCGGCCACTTACCCGAAATCATTTTTAAAACATAATGGAAAACCCTTATCTTTATAATAAAGCTAAATTCTTGGTCATAGCATAATATTATATGCGTTTTATTTCTTCTTGAAAACCACACGTCTGAAAAAAACACCCTTTACATTTAAGTATTTCAGAAATAACTGTGGGCAATCCTGTTTTCAGTGGTACTAAAAAAAATTATGTGGTTTTTTGAAGACATCGGCGCACAATGGTTTGTTTCATTTACATTGGAAGAGTGGTCAAAATTAATAAATATATAATTAATGACAAATAACACTAAATATATTTATATAAATAAAAGTCGTTATTTTTACTTATTAAATATTTTTATTAAAGTAGTTAGTGCAATAAGTGTTTTTCTATATGCGAAATATCTGTGTATTGGCAATTTCTTAAAACAGGTGGCTATATCTGGACCTGTTGATGCAATGCTTGCAATACACCTTCTTTTTGTAAGAGCATTCCAAAATTGTTTTTTTTTTTGCCTACCTTGCGACTAGAGAATACAATCCCGGGATCCCGAATCACGGGATCCCGGGATCCCGGCCCATTTTTCGATCCCGAAAATCCCGGGATTATATTGCTCCAATCCCGGGATTTCCGGGATCAGCGGTTTTAATATTCGCACACCTTAATTTATTTTTCTGCTTGCTAATTTATTACAGCAAAAGCTTAAAGTTTTACAATATTAATAAATAAATTATTTTTAGAAAAACGTAGGGAAAAGTGAAAATTTAATATGGGAAAAAGGTATTTGTGTGAGAACAGTTTAAAAAAACAGTTCTTGATATGTCTTTTCAGTTCAGATTAATTTGACAGATAAAAATGCTTTCCCCAAGCAGGTACTATAGCTTGTGTTTTGATTTTCTCTTTTATTTTTTGTGTCTGTTAAAGATGCATTTAAATTTTAATATTTTTATTCAAATTTAATTTAAATATAGGTATTATTTAAAGGTTGTTTGGTTAGTTAGGTTGCCACGACGAAAATATCCCATAACACAGTAGATTTTCCTTCGGTGAAGGGTTTCTCACATGAATGAAATAATACAAGATTGAGCCATTTCATTTTGTGTCTTCTTTTTCTGACGTCATTTGAGAAGAATAAATTTATAGCCGAAAATATTTCGTGTGCGAATATTAATAATTTTTTAGACAAATTCTAATTTTATTTTTGAAAAACGTAAAATGTAAATTTTTTTTTAATAAATTATTATTATTCGCGCACAATAGATCCTCTTTTTTTTTAGAGATTAAATATGTATTTTTCATTTGGGAATATATTGGCTTATATTGTTTTTTTTTAAGAGTTTAAGTATGTATTAATTTTTAATAAATGGTATTTATTTTTTCATACAAATTAATATCTACTTCCCTATTGACCGAATGAATTAAATTTGTTTGTCAGAAAATATATTCCATATAGAAATATATTTATTGTTTTTTTTATATAGTTTTAAGAATATTAATATTAAATAAGTAATATTTATTTTTTATACTTAATACAAACTTGTTTGTTTTTTTTATTGCCAAGTTTTTTGAAGCCAAATCAGGAACATAAGCTATCTGCTTAGGTAATATATATAAGAAGAGCGTTTTAAACTTGATAAATAATGAAATTTAAACTGAAATAATCTTTTATAAAATGAAATCCCGGGATTATCCCGGGATCCCGGGATTCAATTTTTAAAATCCCGAAATCCCGGGATTGGAAAAACATACCGGGATTGCATTCTCTACTTGCGACCTACTTGTATACATGGATCATTATTCTCATAGCTGAACGTCTTCTGTGGCCTTAAGCCAATCATCGTTCTTTGAAAAGGACTTGCATAGAACATTAATCTTTGCAACTAAATCATCACAATGTTCTAAGTTATAGACTTCTAAAAACATCTTTAAAGTTTCGTTTTGCTTGGAAACATCTCCAACCTTCCGCACCTTACGCCAAATATTAAATTTATCAAGTCGTTTAAAGATTTTGGTGGATTCTAAAAGTGAATAAAAACAAATTTCTTTGTCCAATTAACGTTCGATTTTTTAAACTTTAGCATATTTTAGCAAAAAATGACTCATACGTCTTGGATGGTGAAAATTTTGACTAAATATATATGTAACTTTTGTTAGGGGCTAGTAGGGGCCAAAGAAGTTATGAACTTTTGAAAGTTACCAAAAAACACAAAAATTATATTACACCTGAATTTTCACATAAAAACCTGACTTGTTTCATACTAAAAAACATACACAAATTATCTACATACATACCTTGTTCTCTCAATTCCATAACGCAAATTTCAAAAGTAATGAATTGAAAAAAAATATATTTTACGTGATTGTAAATGCACTTTAAACTTTACTAAAATTGAAAAAAAAAAAACACATGACTTGCATGATCGATCTTACCATAGTGAAAACAATTTAGAGAAAAAAGATGGCTGGGATTTATTTGATCCGTTATTAGAGATAACATTTTCATACAAAATAATAAATAATTTTAACGTTGAGATTTCACCTTTTGGCCAACGGGGGGAACCACTGTGCGGCGGCGTTAAGTCAAGTCTAGATGATGTTGCTTTTATTTATTATAATGTGGTCCTTCTCGCAATTTTCTATACGAAAAAAGAAATTTCTTACATAGAAATCCACCGATGTGGGTTAATTTGAGATTTAAATAGTTGGATTTTGCGAACAAAAATTTCCCTGAGAATGTTGCCCTTCAATTCAATTTCTCTCGGAATTTATTGCTATATTGGAAATACATCTTTTTTGGAAATTATGCTTTCATCATTAAATTGGATTTTTGTTCGAGAAAAATTCAGAAAAATTAAATATTCAGATGAAAACAAAATTCCCTTGGAGGTTCTTCTTTTCTATCGAGCAAAAGGATTATATTCTGTTCAACTAAAATTGTCAGTAATCAGTATCATATCAAACTACTCATACAGTACGTACAGGAATTTAAAGAGAAAACAAAAATAGAACGGGATCTGGCAAAAAAGAGAATTTCACTTTAAAGAAGTTTGTTTTAATAAAGTTTAATTGCGTTTCGTTCTAAAAAAAACATTATTTTTCATTTGTCCGCCTTCTGAAAATCTTTGAAAATCTTCGGCTCGAAACTGCTCCTTAACAAATCAATGTCAAAATTCTATAACTTAAGAAAACCAAGTACCCATCATTTTCAAGTATCTTAACGCCATACCTATACATAATTATAATTCAATCAAAACATACAGATTGAAACTTAAATCCGGATTTAAGTTTCAATCTGGATTAATCGAGTGAATGTGCGTTAGCTATTGCGCCTTAACAAGTTGATATTTCCCAGTATCTGAAGGTGAACAAACCTCAAAAAGAAAAGAGATGTAATACTACAAATGCTAACATGAAGCAGTACTGTTAGCGTTAAGACTCAAAAGTTTTTTTCCAGAGAAAGATATTTGTCACAAATGAAGAAATAATTTCTTAAACTGATGAGTTTATTTGTGAAGGTCAATCTGACATGACTTTTCAATATTGTTTAAGTTAAAGTGAATCGCTTTTTAAAGTGGGTTTTCTCTTTCTGTTACACTATTCTTTTCACATAATTAAATTTATTGTCTTACTCGACATGACTCTCATTCCAATGAACTTCATGGCATGAAGGTCAATTTGTTCTTTCTTTATACAAATTAAAACAAATTATTTAAATCGAATTTATTATATTTATTTATATAGTTTATGAGTGTATACAAATAATCGTTTTCAACATGTTCATCATGTGTAATTTTCATCTCAACTTTTTTTTTCTTAACTTTTAATGAAATTAATTTTAAATTATAATCATTTCTTAAGTTTAGTTTTACGATTTATTTTTTTTTATAATATGCTTATCGTGTTCTACCATTTTATATAACTTTTCAACAATAATATAACTGCTTAACAAAAAAAACCGTATTTTTATATTATAGAATTAGCAAAGAATTATTTTATTTTTGTTTTTTTTTTTATATATTTTGTATCGCAGATGTATTTTATATAAGCTTATTATGGGAGCAGATATGATTTAATAAATTTCAAAACAAAACACACTGTTAGTAGCAATAATGTAGGCATTTAGTTTGAAAAAAAGTACAATTAACATTCTATTATGACTTTTTTTTATCGAAAACAAAGTTTTAAATCTTTATTTTTAAATTTAAATTACTTTTGCTTACACTAAGAAAATATACAAAGAAATAATTTTCTTTCAAATTTAAATTCAATAAGATATAAAATGCACACATGGATCGCACGAACTTGATATTCCAAGCCATTGGAGAATCTATAATGACTGTGGAATGGTTTCAGTGGCTTCATCATAGGTAAATTATTTTGTTATGATATCCGTATCGTAAAGCTAATGTGGAGGGCTACCAACGCCTGTGATTTTTTTGAATGTGTAGCCAATAAGTAGCAACCATTTGGCTGTTGGAAATGTACCAACAAAACTTATGGGAATGAATTGCATAAATTCCGAACTCTTTATTGTGATTTTGACATTTGAACTTATAGTAATTAATCCGATCAGTTACATATCGTACAAGTGGGACATAATTTTGTAAAGATTATGTGATTGTATACAAAATGCACATATCGATATAAACTCCCAAAGAATTCCTTTTGACTTCATATGTCTTTTTTGGAAGTGTTGATTTCTGATGACTTAAAATTTTGATGAATTTTAAAATCCCCTTCAGATTCTCTTGCAAGAAAGTTTTTAAAGACTTGAAGAGTTGTGTAAGCAAAACTTTTCATATCAAATTATCTTATAACTGTGTTAAAAAGTATAAAAATAATGACATATAATTCGTGGTCGTCTGATAATAAAAAGGCAAAAATGCCTTCTGTATGAATGACTTGCGTCCAATAACATACCCCAAAGTCTAGTTAAGAGGTCTTATAAAAACATCAATCAACATTCCAACCCACATTATGTCCAAAACATGATTCAACTTTTGAGTTTTCTTTCCCACGCATAAAAATGTCCAATATGAAAAACAATCCACTTGAATTATACATACGTACATAAACCCTTTAGACCAACCAAAGCCCACTCAAGATAAAAAGAAAATATTATTTTCCACAGCAAAGATTTTCTTTGATTTCTAATGATTTGGTCTTTTTTTATAAATCACCTCTCAACAAGTTTCCTTTATTCTTCTTAAGCAATCAAATTCACATTCAAGAATGAATTTTACATGATTTTTTTTTGTCCACATAACAATGTTTATTGACAAAAAAAGACAACCACAAAAAACATACATAAACCATAATCGTCATTATTTAAACATAAGCATATTGACGACTTTATAACTGTAGTAAGATTAAACAAAAGAAAAACAGGGGGAAAAGCTAGTTACAAGGGGATTGTGAATCCTTCTTCTGTACACATGAGTAGAATGAGGAGTATATATGTATTATGTAAGTATGAAAATAATGTATTTAAATCTTCTTTTTTTTTTCTTAATGTAAGCTTACTGCAAAATAATTCATATAATTGTAAAAAATAAACATAAGACTCTTTCTTGAATTCTCTTTTTCTTGTTCACTCCGATTCAATGTTAATTATGCAAAAAAAAGCATCTGCGTACAATAGTTTTCTTTTAAAATGATTTTTTTATAAATGTGTGTCGATATTTGAATAGATTTATACCATTAGGCAACACAAAAATAATAATAATAATAAAATGTATAATAATAATGTTTACCAGCTCGTTTGGGCGGTTTTACCGCTGCTGCTGGAATACAGGAATGTTTGTCTTTGCCTCGTTTTGGACGAGAAAGTTTTGTGTCACAGGTTGATTGATTGCCATTTGTTGAGCCATTGCCGAAGTCATAAGCCCGCCTGGCACTTGCTGATTGCACATCATGTCTAGAGGAGGTGCAGCTGAGGAGACGGCTGTCGACACTGGTGGTTGGGCATAACCTCCACTGCCGTTCGCAATGGGATAATGACGCATTAGAAACGCTTGCTGAGGATGATGATATTGGCCGGGAACTTGTGCTGGCACTGGACTCGAGTGTGGCTGCCCGTTGGGGGGGAGTGTGTGTTGAAGATGTTGCTGTTGCTGTTGCGATGGCTGCATCATTGGATGCTGCTGTCCCATAGTCTGTGGGGGCTGAGTTGGTAATGGCTGCTGGGGAAAATTCTGAGTCGTTAGCTGTTGTTGTTGCTGTTGATGCTGTGGTGGTGTGAAAGGTTGTTGCTGCGGATTAGGTTGGGGATTGTTGTTGGCCATTTGCTGTGGAGTTTGACCATTTTGAAGCGGGGAGTTCAATCTACCGTTTTGGAACTGGACCGGTATCATCTGTTGCGTAGACGATTGGGGCGCGTGTTGCATGTGAGGCCCGTAGAGCATTGGATTCATACCTGCAACTGCGGTGACTGGCGGCATATGTCCCGGAGCGCTTGTTGGGGGCTGTATCCCGCCTTGCTGCATTGAGGGCATGCTCATTGGGGGATATTGTTGGGGAAGGTGAAAGTTCTGTTGCTGGGGCGGCATGTATGAAGGGTATGGACCGGTTGCAGGTCCAGGGCCATAAATCTGCTGTGGATTGTATCCCATGGGTGGCATATTGTACCCTGCACCTGGGAATGCCGCTGCTCGATCATCGCGCATTAAAGTGTGATACAAATTAATGGCATCTACCAAATCACTCGACAGCTGCGTCAGCTGGGCGTGTTTCCTGTCAACGCGTTCTAATTCCGCATCAATCAGTGGACCCATCTGATGTACTTCTTGTTCGAGACGCAGCATTTCTTCGGTGTCCTCCGAAGAATCCTCTGGATTAGCTTCGTGAAGCAAATGTAACAAACGATCGATCTTCTGTTCATCGATTTCAGCAACAAAGTTGGTTTCCTCAGTCTTTTGATCTTCACTTTTGGAGGTTGGCTCTTCTTCGAATTGCACCGTCTTTTTGGATTTCACATTAATATCAAGACGTTCGGGTTCGACACTTAAGTCGGCCGTTACAAAATTCGATGGGAAAAGTCCCTCGCCACGTTGATTGTAACCCTTCCACCAATTCGGGTCGCTATCGTCTAGAACGTGAATTATTTCTCCAGCTACAAATGTTAGCTCGTTCTCTTCAGCCGCTTCGAAATCGTACAGAGCACGAACTTTACGTGGCTCTGGTTGTGATGTTGAAGATGCTCCTGAAGTTATGCTTCCAATTGAACCCGATGAACCAGAAAATGATGGATATAAAGATGGCTATTGGAATGAAATTGAAAAAAAAAATTAGAAAACTATATATTGGTGCATTTGTGGTTTGTTTTTCTTACGTATGTGGTTGCAGCTGCTGTCGTTTGTTTCTTAGGACTATTCTTTGCCTCCTTCAAAGAAAGTTCAATAGCCTTGGCAATATCTTCTTCCTCTTGTTGACTACTCACAACATTTGGATCTTTAAGTGCTGCAATTGCCGAAGCAGATTTCGGTGCTTTTTGTGCTGCATCAGAAAAATCATAGCCTTCACTTTTTAACTTCGCATAGAGTGATGGGATTAAATTTAATTGTGGATCTGATTTGAAATCGTTTTCTGCCCAATTCTTAACAAGTTGACGCATTTTCTGAAAAAAAAAAATAAATAACAAAAAATCTATGAAATTCACATTAATAAAAATAAAGGTTTTTGCAATTTTACCAATGAGACTTGCGGTTGGGCCTTGGACAGCAGTCGTCTAAATTCATTCTCGAATTCTCTTGAAGCAACTTCCAAATGAAATGGCTTTCCACAATTACCGCAACAGGCATCTAATAAGGTTACTGCTTGAATGACAACATGTGGATCAGGATGTCCCATACGCTTCATTATTGCCTTTAAACATTCTTTGGCATTTCTTGGATTCGATGTGACTTTGTCGCAAACATCTAAAATGAGGGTCCAATCTTCGGTTGTATTTTTTTCACTTGTTGCTTTTTCTATAATAAAATAATATGTTTTATTGATAAGATGAGAAAATGTTATAAGAATAGCTTCCTGAAAAGATATGTAGTTAATACGGAACAAGACTTCTTTAATTTAAGCTCGTCTTTCCTTCCATTGAAACCAGAGTGAGATGATACGGCATGCACTTTTATTACCCATTCTAATCTAACTTGAGCTCAACGTTGGATTTTGCTACATTTATGCCATTGCCATTATTTTTTTTTTATTTGGTTAGTTCCATTTTTGCCTTCCTCTTGTCAAAAGTAAACATCGCTACGAAATTCCTAATCTAAACTATTATATTAAGATTTATTGTGTCACTTTACTTTGCTGTTTACACAAGAGTGTACAAGTGCGTGAAAATCTGACTTTAAATAAAGATTTGATGATTCGACCCTAGATCAACAAAAATAAAGTGGACGGCTTGGTAACACCTACTTGATCTCATGATCTCGTGTACGATAAACATAATATATGGTTTTAGAGCCTGAATACAAAACTATTCATCTGACCTTGAAAGAAAAAAAAAGTTATGTCATGGGGTTTATATTTTATGCCACCTACCAAAAAAATAATGGGTGATTCTCTGCCAACTGTGATTCTTTGCGTCCAGTGCTTTTTTTGTAACTTAATTTAAAGTTTTAGCATGAAATTCTGGTTTGAATTTGGGAAATGAATTGTACTACAATTTACATTAGAGATGATTTAAAAATTTGCTACCCTTTTCCCCTTGAACCGTGGCATTCCTTATAGATCAATTTAAATCTCTTATTTTCTATTTAAATACATCATTGAATAAAAATGTTGTTCTTAGAGAAGTTTAAGTGCAATAGTTACTTGATAAAATTTTGAGAATATCAAGTCAAAATGTTTGCTCTTGAATTAATTACATAATCATAATTGAATGTTATCGCGGATCTAATTTTATATTTGAATTCAAAAGATTTCCTGCTGATTCGCCAGTTTTTTTGTTTTTTATTGATGACGCTTCAGTGGTTGCGTTTGTAGGAGACACTATTTATAAAAAGCAACCCAATTTAGCAAATTTGTGATCAGAAGTAATTTTTAATTATTATTAGATTGGAAAGTTACAAAATAATTCTATTTACATATTCTATTAATCATACTCCACCATAATACATACAATGGGACTATGTATATCTAAGTATAGTGACTAACAACCAGATAGCCGCAATTTTGAGTGAAAAAGCACCTCAGTTCGTTGCGAAAACACCCTCGAACATGACTTGGTAGAGAATTCCACAAACAGAAAGAGTTAATGAAAAACTGCCGCCCCGATGTAAATCAAGTTGGGAAGGATTTGTTTTTGGTTTTTCACGGGAGCAAACGCTGGCGAAGAGTTCCATAAACTTTCCCGACGTCCCTGTTCATGTGTTTATCCAATGTCACCGTTCTTATGAAAACCATTCCCAAATTTCTTGCATTGTCGACATATTCGATTATTGAACTAGACTGCATGATATCGAGGAAATATGATAAATCAAGAAGTTGCATTTGATTTTAAAAAGATTTAGAAAAAGACCATTATCGTCCGACCCAGCGGCGATCCTATCTAAGTCGGCGTTTATACTTTAGAGAATTTGTACAGACATCAATAAAACCCAAAGAGTAGCTTCTATATATTTGGACATCATCGGCGTACATATGGAGGGAAGCGATTTTCATTACGTATAGTGAAAACAAAAGCGGTCCAAGATTTGAGCCCTGTGGCACACCTCTGATGTTATAAAGAAAATTGGACGTTTAGTTGCTTACCGAAATTGCCTTTGATCTGGACTTTAAATAAAGTGACACAAGAGTAACTGCAGAATTCAAAAAGTTGGGAGTTTATTGCTCCACTGTATCAAAGACTTTCGAAAAATCCAAAAGTACTAAAAAAGTAACTTTATCTTCATCCAAAGACGATCTTATGTCTTCCACTACATTTATAATGGCGGAAACACGCCAAATTATTTCCTAAACCCCGATTGCAATATAAGCCGTTTTGGTGACAATATAGGTCAGTGAAGTAAAAAAAATTTGACTGGAGAAAAAAGTTAATGTAAATGCCAGTATATTTTTTTGTTATATCTCTTGTTAAATGTTGACTGAACAAAACACGCCTATATACAACAAATTATTTGTATTGATGTACGAGTTGATTTGTCTTTGGAGAACTCTTTCAAATACTTTTGATAGAAACGGCAGTTTTATATTCATGACAAGTAGGGCTTTTTTGAATTGATATAATTATTGATGTTTTCCATTGAAAAGGTATAGTACCTGTTGTTAAAATGAAATTGAAAATATGTATTAAGGCTGGAAGAATGAAAAGAAGAATATTTTTAAAACCGGAAGCGTTTGACGTTTGATAGCACATTATTGGGACACACTCGTTTAAATCTAAACTCGTGTTAAAATGTTGACTAGTTTTGCCCTCGCTAAGACAAGGCTTCTTTAATTTGAGCTCGTCATTCCTTCAACATATTGTAAAATTTCTTTCAGATGTGAAAAGAAAGATCTAAAAACCATTTTGAATAGAAACAAATATCAAAACACAAAAATTAGTTTTATTCTTTTGGCAACATTCGGCAATAGTTTAGAATTGATTTTCTATTTCAGTTTCATATGCAAATTTTCTCTGCGACGCTTTGAATAAGTTATTGAATTAGAAATATGTAAACTTATGTTAAAATTTCTAATATTTTTTTTTAATTTTTTTTAAATGGCTAGGTGTCAACTTTCAGAAAAGTCGATCAATTAATTTTTGAAAAATTATAAATATTAATTAGATGCATGAAAATCTTAATCTTAAAAAATATATTTTCCAAGTTTTACGCCCGTATCTAACATTCCGTTGCTCCTGGATTCTTTTTTAATATAAAATACGCGTAGAAACACTATGATTTCATTAAAATGTTTATATTTAATGGATAATCACTAAGCACGTACATATATACATAATATATAAACCTAGTAAGTACTATCAGTACACACAAATTATTTTCACATTTTGACTTGTAATATTTTCCCATTTTTTTTGCTAGTTAAATTAAATTTTTTTTAAATAAAATTTTTTAGCAATGCTTTTTGTCATTGCCTTTCTTTTTTCAAATATACACTTGTCAAGTAGTCGAGAATAATTTTGATTGTCTACAACTTTAACGTTTTTATCTCTATTACAGGAATAATCTTCACTTGTAAATAAAACTATCATAATCTTATATTGGTGTAACAGAATAAAAAAAAAATATTAGATATAAAAAGAAACAAAAAAGTGAATTAACAATTTTATTGAAAAATAAATAACTTTTGTATATAACGGGAGTTTATCACATACAAATACATACTGCTTCTGAATTAAATGTCAATACTTTGTAAAATGGTTCTTGGAAGTGTTTTTCGTTCTTTTAATAGGCATGTTCAGGAAAATGAGATCTTGGAGATCTCAGCAATTTCAGTTATATAAATAGGATTCCCCAGCAAAATTTTATCAGCTTTGCTGTCAAAATTCTGTGGCAAATAAATCTTGGATTTGCTTGCTCACTTTTTGAGTCTCTGAGATCTCATTTTTTTTCAACGCTTAAAATGCTTTGAAAAATGACTTTTGGAAGTTTTATAAGAACCAAATTTGTCTACGGTACAAATTTTAAATATTTGCTCTTCAGTCTTCAGTATTTGATTTTGGAGTTCATTCAGATCTGGTGCTAACAAATGAAGCTTTTTGCATTTGAGCACATGTTTTAAATTGTTCAAAACCGAAAAGAACGCGATTTTTTTTATTGGCGTTCAGTGACCTTACATGGATCTACTTTTCAGAATTAATAATATCAGGTTATCTGTGTTAGTTCAATTTATTTTTATTTAACAGCCTGAAAAGTAATCTCATTATGCAAATAAAGAATAAATCTCATTACAGTTTACCTATTATTGTGCATTAAAATAATTCAGGTAGCATTCCCACACCGATCTCATTTGTTTTTATACCTTTGTAGTGTTTGCAGTGGTTTCAACAAAACAAAGAGGAATGACATTGAATGATTATTATGAATATAAAACAAATTGTTATCGATACTTAATTTATAAATTTAGATTACAAATGTTTTAAACTGATAGCATTGCCTTTAAGTCAGTTAACAGACTTTGTTGAGATAAAGTGAGTCATGCTTTCTCGATGCAAATTCACAATGCGTAGTCGTCCTGAGGGAACAACAATTTTTATTTTTATCCATATTTAATTAAGTCATCATTCAAATACCGAACAACATTGAATACAAAAATTAATGGCAACTAAAAAAATCGATAAACAATAAATTCATTTTTTCCACCGCACCGCTGCTGCTGCTTTAAACTGCTTTTGTGATGCAGTTTTTGGTGAGCTGCTGTTAATTTGGAAGAAAAAAAACTTAAAACAGCGACCCACTCGAAAACCTTTTTAATTGATGGAGGTGATCCACCCCACAATAATTTCTAATCCGTCTACAGCTGGTTGATTTTCTTTTGTCGTCTGGCTTAGGAAAATTTATAAATTTCCTTCGTCACTTAGTACTTTTTTTTTTTCATTTTCATTTTAATTTGTACTTTTCTTTTTTTCATTTTTCTTTGTGAAAAAAAACTCACCAATGTCAGCATCGAACGGTGTCGACTGTCCGAAGATGCCCATTTTCTTGATGTTTTTTCTAAGATTTTCGTTTAATTTTTAATTGATTGATATCTGGATTATATTTTTTATAGATTTATTAATTTAATTAATTGCTATTGTTTTTGTTTTTTTCGTAATTTGTTTTTTTGCAATGTAGGACGAAAACTTTTACTACAATTACTTTGGGAAAAGATAAATTATGAAAAAAAAAATATACGTGAAGTGACTAATGAAAACGAAACGAAATCGAGCTGTCAATTGTCATTCGGGAAAAAATGCAGTTGCAAGAAATTGCAGTTGTGAGTTGGAATGAATGGAATAGAATGAACGGATTTCAGTACGTATTTATCTTAAGGTTTGTTTGCACTTAAAGGGATTAGTTCAAAACAATACAATTTTTAATGTATTAAAGGACAGTTTGTTCACAGTGGGTTAATCTGTACCATTACTTTAACAGGTTCTATTTAAATGCTACTAATCGATCAAAATCTATAGCAATTGGAAACTGAGTTTCCAGCAACTTTCAGTTTAACAGCCCTATTGCAAACCTCACTGATACCTCACAAGTCACAACAACCTCACAAGGAAAGGTGAAATCGATTTTGTGAGGTTTTCGTACCCTCACAACTGTGAGCCTCACAAAAACTATCGAAATTGTGAACTCCTTTTGAGAACCTCACAACAACCTCACAAGAAATCAACCTCACAAAAGCTTGTGACTTGTGAGTTGTGAGCCCTCACAACGCCAGAATAGCCCTGGACCCATGTTCTGTAACTCGGCGATAACTTTTCGTGGCGAGAAACGGCGAAAAATGGAACAAAACTCATAAGAATCCTATGGGTTTTGTTCCATTTTTCGCCGTTTATCGCCTCGAAAAGTTATCGCCGAGTTACAGAACATGGGTCCTGTTAAGGTAAGACGCGTTCTCGGTGGAACTGCACTTCAGCGGAACTGAACTTCATGACTTATTAATTGTAGGAAATTGTATGAGCTACATATATTGCACTAAGCAACAACTCCACTTCACGGGGCGGCACTATGCGACAAAATTGACCAACTTTATCGCGATATGAAGTTCTGTTCGAAGTGCGAAAGTGCGAGCGGTGTCGCTTAGGTGCAGTTCGGCCAAGTGCGGGTTTACCTTTAAGGTGAGAAAGAGCATGAAGTAAAGTCATGCGCAAACCAACGCGATGGCGTTCACGATAAAAATTTGGATGGCTCATATAAAAATCAAAGGAGAAGCACACTTCAATCGCGTATATATGTGCTTCTCTTTTGATTTATATGTGCGGCATCCAAATTTTTATCGTGACTTTAAAGCTACGCGCAAACCAACGTGATGGCGGTGGTGATCACGATAAAAATGTGGATGCCATCACATATACATCAAAGGAGAGTCACACATCAATGCGATTGTTGTGTGCCTTTCATTTATATGTGCGGCATCCACATTTTTATCGTGATCGCCACCGCCATCGCGTTGGTTTGCACGTAGCTTTAACTACAGAAAATTTCTACGATTTTGTTTCTTCGTATGAAAGGTATAAGAGATTTTTAAGGAAATTCAAAGAAAACGTCAAAAAAATTTCTGGCAATTTATTTCCTCGTGTGAAAGGAGATAAGCAATCATAATGGAATTCCATACATTCCATACATCTTCCATTTCGTTTCGTACCACCTTATCGTTATCGATTTTTTTGCAACTTTCCCTTCACGAGAGAAAGCCCTCTAATGACATTTTAAACGTCATTTTTATGTAGATAGAAAAACAAGAAAAGAAAATACAATTTTTTTTTGTATGTGGTGTGAAAATGTCGACCGACCAATCAATGTTTTCATAAATTTCATATAAATTTTCACTCCAAATTAATTGAATAAAAATCAAAATTAATTCGATAACAAATAACAATGACATTCGTGCGTGATCCGTGCGGTATTGTTTGTTTATTAGTAACGTATTTGGCTGTTTTTTACGCCGATTATGTTGTCATGCGATGGATTATCCTCCAAACAATGCAAACAAGGTACATAAACTTGTATTGTGATTAATTATAACTTTGCATTAATCTATAATAATTATAATTCTTTTCAGTATTTGGGCGCCACTGCATGTTGTGCTATTTAATACAGTGGTCTTCCTGCTGGGCATGTCGCATCTAAAGGCGGTCCTCTCCGATCCTGGCACAGTACCACTCCCATTGAATCGGTTGGACTTCTCCGATTTGCATGCCAATCAAAAAAACGGCACCAGCCACGATCATGGCGAATGGACTGTGTGCACGCGATGTGAAACATATCGTCCGCCTAGGGCTCACCATTGTCGCATCTGTAAACGATGCATTCGACGAATGGACCACCACTGCCCGTGGATCAACAATTGTGTTGGCGAGCGAAATCAAAAGTTCTTCTTGCAATTTCTAGTCTATGTAGGTATCTTGTCGCTCTATTCCGTTGCTCTTGTGCTGGGTTCATGGATTTATCCATGCGAGGAGTGTAATGCCAATATTGTGGAATCACAAACAAGGATGTAAGTATGTCATCAGTAGAAACTTGTAAACTTATTTACCTACATATTTTATGTAAATTAACAATTGACAAACATACGACACTGTTTTTACATAATTATTGACAATTTCAATTTGTGGGGATGGTTTTTTTTTATTTAATTTAACTAATTGAATTATTCACACAAGTTCAACTGCTTTTAAACTTTTTAAACAATCAAAGCAACAACAACAACAAGGTAGTGGGTTTGCCTTGAATAGGTGCAAAAATATGTATGTTATTTCACTTCTATTTATTTGACTTATTTCGATTTGTAAAACAATAACCCACAAAAAACTACATAATTATTATTATATTATATTACAAAATCGAGATCGTGAGATTATAATATCCAATAAAAAATGAGCCCAACCAGAAAAATTAATATTTTCAAAATGAAAATTCAATTTCAAATTTTAAAATTTCAAAAAAAAGCTTATGTCCCACCCAGGACATTAAATTGAAATGCTTGGGGAAAAAAAGAAACAATTAGTTCTTTTCTTTCTTTTTATCTATAGAGTCCTGAAGTTCGCTTAGATCTTCAACCTTTCACTTGTATGCCAAAATAAAAATCAGAGAATTCCATGCTAAACGAAAAAGTTATCTTTTTGAAATTGGCTTAAAAATATCACTTGAACAATAAAATTCTCAGTGAAATTTAGGGGATTAAATTTTGTTTTAAGGTGTTTGTAATGTTTGAATTCAAATTAAAAATTAAAAAAAAATATTTGTTAATTTTGTCCGGTACAAATTTGTTGTCATTCTTGATATAATATGTGCTTATGATCTTACAGGTAGATAGCTAATCTATAAGTTGGTTTTAATTATACATACATATGACGTGTCTCATTTCTTCTGTTTTGTTTGCTCGGATGTTATCATCTAGATGTATATCGAAAAACCCTTATCTTTGCAGAACTCTTATAGCACAAACATAAATTTTCAACAAGTCCAAATAAAATAGTGCTAAGTCTTCTACTTGGCTGATGTATTTCAGTATTATATAGAATTTGTAACTTCTTATTCAAACATAAATTTTCTTTTTAATTATTTTAATTTTATCTTGTAACATATTTTTAAAATAACCATAACATTTTCGACAGGCTCCACAGCGTAATATTACTCTTAGAATCAGCACTTTTTGGTCTTTTTGTTCTTGCAATTATGGTCGATCAAATGCATGCGATACTCTACGATGAAACTGCTGTAGAAGCTGTTCAACAAAAAGGCTCATATCGACCGAATCGTCGTAAGCTTAATCTATTAGCTGATGTATTTGGACGCGGCCATCCAGCTTGTTGGCTTATGCCTTGTACGAACTTTAATTCTAGAAAATATGATGCTCCACTATTGAGTCATGATGTGTAAGCAAAAAGAAATAGAAAAACAACAAAACACTCATTTAAATTAACTGCTCTGAACTGATTTACCAAAAACAACTGGAGATTTCAAGTAATCAAATTTGTTAAACTCCTTCGTTTTCAATTCAGGAAGTTTTCTAGGTGCATAGTATATTATATATTTGTAATTTATTTTCTACACCTGCATACATACATATATTCATATTCTTTACAATAATAATTGTTAATTATTATATTTTATTTATTAGAAATATGAATCAGAGAAAAAAAGTCTTAGTGTAAAATGGTGTATGGCTTTTGTCAGGAGTCTTAATTTTTTGTTCGTTTTTTTTAAGTTGACTAATGGAGATTATTTTTAATATTTCGTTTTAATTATTATATATTATAATAGTCTACTGCATTTCTATTCCATTATTTTATAATTTTTTGTGTATTAAGTTTCTATTTTTTTTTGTAAATAACCACCCTATATATTTTGAATGTATCGAAAGTCTTAACGGTTTACCAAGTATTGAATGTACTATAATATTATAACATTTAAGAACACAGAGATTAAAAGAAACGCGTTTTTTATTGTCATAAATTTATGGAAAAGGTTTTTATTTTTTTGTATTAAGTTTAAAGAGATAATTGAAATTAAAACAAAAACAAAACTTATACAGTGAGATTGGAATTGTAAACAAAATGTACTTCATATTCAGACTTAATTAAAACAATACCACTTCATGTTTCAAAATAATAGTTAAGTGAACAGTTTTTAAAAACTAACTTTTGGTTTTATTCGGAAAATTATTAAAACTTATGTTTTGATATCGTTAGTTTTTTTTGGGTCAACTATTGACGAGAAAGCTTCCAGTTTTAGAGAATGTTTTCATTTAGAAAGTGTTACTGTGTTTCGCCTTCTTAAACAACCATTAAATTCAATTTCAAATTTAGTTAAATTTAATTCAATTTAAGATAATCAAACGAAAGTATTTATTTTTATTTATTTACTCGTAATTTAGAAATGTCGAAAATACATAATAAAAAAAAAGTGGGATGTCAAATCTTTGTCCTATAATTAAAATCTCGAAATTCTGCCAAGAATTCCTTAATTCAAAACAAGAAACTACTACGAAATATAATGACGGTTAAAGGGCAAGACCTCGAAAGTTGAAAAATTCCAAAAAAAATCAGGGACCTTATTCCGTAAAGCGGAATCTCTATCACATCTGAAGAGAAAGATAGGGACAGCTATTGCCAAACCGATATCGTTCGATCGTTTTTGTTTTATAGAATTAGGCCTCGGTTGAATCAGAGCCACCCTTTGGAAATTTCAGAGTAACAATTGTTGTTCTGAACATTTTAAAGAAAAGGCAAAATTAAAAACTTCTTACCATAGATCGCCTTACAGCATTTGGGAGGTTTTTTTTATTTCTGAAAAAAACATGCAAAAAACGACTTACGAGATTATGCACTTTAATTCCCTTTTCACACGAGAAAACAAGTTGCTGGAGACTTTTTGACGCTTTCTTTTAATTTCTAATCTCAATCAATCGTATAGCGTCTTACTCTTACTGTGTACCCTTCTCACCTAAAATCTGCTGGGAATTCATTTTCATCGCGTGGAAGGGAAGTAGTCGTTGATAAATGTCTCGATGTGTGAAAAGAAAATTTATTTATTTATTGTACAAGCTGTTTTAAAAGTTGTTTAAAAGCTGTTTTAAAAAAAGAGCCGGAACCAAATTTCGGAAGTGGAGGTATAACCAAAATTCAAGCACATGTATGTGTAGGTATTACGCAACTACATACCAAACCCAAACGTTTGGCAGGTTTTTTTTCAGCTGGGCGTTCGAAACCGGTAATTTTTCCAATTTTTTTGTCCAGGGTAACCACTGAATTTATGTATGTTGTGCACTGATTTCAAATACATAGGTCCCAGACGTTTTACTTTCAGCCTACCCCTTGTCAGACGTCCCCCAAAGTTGGCGAAAATCAACTTTTGGTGTTGAGGGTATAACCACATGAGTTATACATCAAAAAATCAGAATAATTATAATAATTCTGATAACAAAAATATAAGTCCCAGACGTTTTGGTTTCAGTCTTCACCCTGCCAAACGACTTTGAAGTATGCAAAAAAAAGTTAAAATAATCAATATATGTATTATATTTATAACTTAAATATATACTACTATAAATATAAAGTAGGTAGGCAAATACGCGAACAGACATAATATTTAAATTAATACAAATTGTATTTCAAGCTTCTAAAATATGTCCGACTTAATCCAGCAAATAAGTTGATAAATATAACATCAATTCTCGTTGGCGATGCAATGTCAAATATTCCTTTACCAAATTGCTTTTCACGAATAGACGGATTTCCTTCAAATTTGGTAGAGGATTTTATATGCAAAAATTTAGTAGTTCCTAGGGGACCTAAGACATGCATTTTTTGTTGAAGAAATATCTGATTTTCATTTAACTTTGTACCTGTAATGTTAAAATTTAGTGTTGTGATGACCTTTTATATCTTTTAGTTGTCAAAAAAAAAAGGCTCACGAAAATCAGAGGTTTGCAAAATTAGTTTGTAATAAAAAAAGGTTTTTGCACATTTTAATGTGAATATTATCAAAGTTCTTTTGACAGATATCGATCCAAAAAAAAATGCTGACCAATAAAAAACACCATCAAAGTTTTTGGTAAAAATTCACATACCTATCGGAGATATCGTATTGAGGTTTTTTGCAAAAAAAAAATAAAATTTCTTTATTATTTTTTTTCGATTATGGATCCATCTGTTTTTTAAAAAAAATTTTACCATATTCATGTGTGTAATAAAATAACGCTTACCAAAATTTTCAACAAAAAAAATGATCTCTTTCACATTTCTCTTTAACTTATCTTTTGACTTCAACCATTCTGTTATTAACCCAATACCTATAACATCTTAAGTTTCTTAAGAACTTTTGACCCAGTGGTGGTACATTTTATTTATTTTTACTTAAATTAGATAAACTACGTTATTGAGCTTCCTCTGAAATTATGTTGTATGTATTATGTCAACAGAAAGATCTTCCCCATAATAATACAAAAAGTTAATTTTATTTTCCTGACCTTAGCCGATATGGTCGCAAAGTGCTTGATTTACAAATTATTGAAACATTTAAATTGTACATTTTTTAAACGACTCATATCATTACGATTTATACTCAAAAAATGAAGATATTTTATTCTTACAAACCAATCACATTTTATGCATCAGAAAAAGATCTACACCAAACATTATAGCAAAATCAAACACTTAAATTAATAATAATTTTTTGTATGGATTTATATTTTAATTATTATTCCTATTATTATAAATAAAGCTTCAAAAACAAACTTGTATCATAAAAAATGCAGAATTTAATTTTAAATTTAATTAGGTAATTTAGTAAAGCACCGCATTATTTTGTGAATAGAAATAATTTACAAACAAAAAAAAAGAAGGATAATTGTGCAATATAATGATGACTTGATATCGCATTCATTTACGGCACATTTATTTTATTTACATACAAAATTATTATTATTCATAAGTAGAAAAAAAAGAAGAACATTTAAGAAACTATAGGGTTTCAATTTCGAAAACTCAATTTCAGACTGAGTAACTTTCAAATCTCAGTTTTTTTCTTTTTTTTTTGTAAAAAATAAATAAACAAAAAGAAAAAAAAATCCAGCTAAATATTGGTATTTAAAAACACAAAACTTGGAAAAAAAACTACATAATATTAAATCATCTATGTGTACCCTCAGATAAATATACAAATAATTGATAAAAGCATATATTATAAATATGTATGTACAATTCAAATTGATAAAAAAACGCTTTATATGTGTTTGGTCAGAAATATTATATTAGTATAAAAAATTGTACTTTTTGTACAATTTCAAACAAAAATTAAATGAGAAAATAAAATGCAAAATAAACATTCTATTTATTTGTATTTTGGATATAAATAAACAATATAATAGTAAAATGGTCCTTTATGTATTATTATTATTATTATTATACATTTATAAGTACATCTTTTATAAGTTTTAGTTTTAAATAATAATAATAATGGAAAATAGGTTTTTTTTTGTGGAGCTAAAAAATGAAAATCTAAGAACAAAATAGTTACAGTATATTATATAAATGAATATTGTTATATTTCATGTCTCAAGAATCAAAAGCTAAAAAAAGATACCTATACTAACAAATATATGAAAAACTCATCTCTTTTGTAAATCTCTACAAAAAACATTTGTTTTATTTTAATTTTAAATAATTAGCGATTGTTCTTTCATTCTGATTTACAAAGAATTAAAGAATAAAAGATTCAATTTAAGCAGGGAAATAATGTATACTTATTTATTTCACCAAATTGTGAAACATAACTATTAACTAAGGTAAGAATCTATTTTGGAAATGTCTAGACTATTTTTGATATTCAGTAGTTTATAAGCCGGTTAAAAGCTGTCTATAAGCCAATTAAAAGTCGTTGATAAGTCGGTTACAAGCCGGTTTAGAGCCGTTGATTAGTCGATTACAAGCCGTTGATAAGCCGGTTAAGAGCCGTTGAAAAGCCGGTTAAGAGCCGTTGATAAGCCGATTAAAAGCCTTTGATAAGCCGGTTAATAGCAGTAGATAAGCCGGTTTAAAGCCGTGAATGAGCCAATTAAAAACAAATTTTGAAGGTACAAATAAAATTTAAAGGAGGACAGCAACGAAGGTAAAAATTTTGGATTTTGTAAATCTACACTGCAATATTAAAATAACTAAAAAATCAGTACAAAAGAGAGTTTATAGCCTTTACATCGAGTTTTAATTGTCATTCAAAAATCATTTCTATGAAAATTTAATATATTTTAATCAAAAGCTAAAAAAAGTTACCTATACTAACAAATATATGAAAAACTCATCTCTTTTGTAAATCTCTACAAAAAACATTTGTTTTATTTTAATTTTAAATAATTAGCGATTGTTCTTTCATTCTGATTTACAAAGAATTAAAGAATAAAATATTCAATTTAAGCAGGGAAATAATGTATACTTATTTATTTCACCAAATTGTGAAACATAACTATTAACTAAGGTAAGAATCTATTTTGGAAATGTCTAGACTATTTTTGATATTCAGTAGTTTATAAGCCGGTTAAAAGCTGTCTATAAGCCAATTAAAAGTCGTTGATAAGTCGGTTACAAGCCGGTTTAGAGCCGTTGATTAGTCGATTACAAGCCGTTGATAAGCCGGTTAAGAGCCGTTGAAAAGCCGGTTAAGAGCCGTTGATAAGCCGATTAAAAGCCTTTGATAAGCCGGTTAATAGCAGTAGATAAGCCGGTTTAAAGCCGTGAATGAGCCAATTAAAAACAAATTTTGAAGGTACAAATAAAATTTAAAGGAGGACAGCAACGAAGGTAAAAATTTTGGATTTTGTAAATCTACACTGCAATATTAAAATAACTAAAAAATCAGTACAAAAGAGAGTTTATAGCCTTTTCATCGAGTTTTAATTGTCATTCAAAAATCATTTCTATGAAAATTTAATATATTTCCGTGCATTAAAAAAAGTTGCCGCACGAGTATTTGTCCCCTTTCACACGAGGAAACTGAGTTTCCAGCAACTTTCAGTTTAAAGGTGAGAAGGGCACCAAGTAAGAGGATCGAAAGGTCTACGATTGGTTGGAATTGAAAATTAAAAGAAAACTCAAAAAATCTCAAGCAACTTGTTTCTTCGTGTGAAAGGGGACTTTGGCCCTCATTGACCCTTTCCTATTAGATACGCACTAACTGAGTGAAAGCAGCTATTTTATATAATCTACTCCCGTAACTTTCGATATTTTATGTGAGATTCGCTTAATTGCATCGCCCTGTAAATAAATTTTGACGGCCGAAAGTTTCGTCATCGTTTCGAATTATTCGCGTTGGTTTTGGGGGAGCCTTTATGGATGGTTTGTATGGAAACTCATTTTTTTTTGTGATGCCGTCGCTAATCAACAATGTGATTTAAAAAAAAATCGCTCCGGGATTTGAAAAAACACATCTATCATACATAAACGATGCAAAAATGAAGGCGGGGACGTATGCGGTTACCGGGGTAAATAAAGTTGCTGAGGTTGAAATAACCGAAAGGAGAAAGGAGAGAAAAGAGAAACGAAGCTTAAAAATCGCATTCGTCTAAAAGCAGTCATGGAACAATTTTTTAACTCAATATTCGCAGTGCAAACGTTGGATTAAGAATTTTTCTGTTCGCATTTTATTTCGTTCTTCACGTGCGCATGACGAAGAAAACACAAAAACAAAACGTCAGTTTAAATGACAACAACAATGACAGAAGTGCATAATTTCTCAATTTGTATTTTGTTGTGACTTGAATTGGTTAATTTTTCGAACTACACGTTTGTTATTTAGTGAATTGCAAGTGTTTTTAAACATATTTAAAATTTTCGCCAATTAGCCGTAAGTACTTTTGCCATTATAAGTATTTAAATTCATTTACAATAATTTGAAAATGGTGGTGCCAAAATACAAACACATCTAGAACGTGGTTGTACAATATTCCTTGGATCACGTTGAGGTTTCAATAGACCCTTTTGGAGAAATAAAATTATATCTCCTGCCAATGAGTATTGGCATAGTAGAGCATTCGAATAAAAATTGCAATTGTTGACGGCATAGCTTAGAATAGAACGAGTCATTAATTTCACGAGGAATTGCTTGTCGATATCTGAAATAAGTTTTTTTTGTAAATAAGGAGTCTAGTGAGAGGCGTTTAACCAACCTTGTAATTCCTTCCTTACGCCAAGAAGCTTATTCTTTTTATGACATTCAATTGCTGCCAAAACCTGCTTTCCAATACCCACTATCAGTTCTCTTTTGAATTTTATAAATAAATGCTCAATGAAAATACGTTCATCTCTAGACAAATGACGAAGACTTTTTCTTTGCTTGATAATTGTTTCATCATAATTATCATCGTCGTCGTCGGGGTCAATGATAACTGAAGTCAGGGAGCCCTTGAAAAGAAAATCAACTCTCAATATTGAATGTTCTCAGAAATTGTCTGTAGGAAAGTTTGTTTCATGACTTACTGCTGGTGTTGGAGGTCGTTCTGTTGTAAATTTAATATTACCTGCTTCATTCAAAGCATAGCTACCAGTTCCAATTAAGGTCGAAAAGCTGTTGAAAGAAACTCCTTTTGCCAATGAATATCTCTTATTACGTGTTGAAAGGAAACTCACACTTCTCTGTTCGTTACTTGAATGATCAGCTGAGATAATTTGAGTTGCTCTCTAAAATTACATATCAGATTCTATAATTTTCATTATTAAAATTGTAGCTCACCTTTAAAATATATTGTTTGACGTCTGAAAACAGTCGACTTATACGATTTGAAATTATACTTTCAATATCTTTTTCTCCGCTTAAATCTTTGTCGAATTTGGCAAGAACATCCTCCAAAATATATTTAGCTGCTTTGAAAATATAATCATCTGAGTCGTAGTGATGTAATTTTTGAGGATTTTCTATATCGATGGCTGTTTGAAGGGCATCATGAATATCTTGAGAAGTTAAGTTCTTTAAGTGATCGTTATCTGACTGAAAGAAGATTGCTCGTTAATAATATAAGGAAACTTCAGTATTTGAAAAAAAACTTTTACTTTATCCAGGGTATTTCGTATTTTCTTCTCTAATTTTTTTCTTCTTGGAACATTTTTCAAATGGCCACCACGACTACATTTATTTTCTAATTGTTGACTTAACTCTGACCATTTATGTCGATATTGAACCATGTGATTCTATTAACGTAGAAGAAAATCGTTAGTTCTTAGGAAATACTTTCATAAAACATAATCGATATTCAACAAAATTATTAAAATTTCCGTACATTTACATCCGATCCCGAAATTTGCTGTTGGCTCTTAAACTATAAATAGTTTTATGAAACAATATTCCCTAATTACTCACCGTAATCCATTCCCTCATATCATTTTCATTTTCTTTCGTTATCTGTTTTAACTTCTCATGTTTCATAATTCTTTCTTTAAGATGCATTTCCCATGAGAGCTCAGCTTTTTCCTTAGCCAATTTGTTTTGTTTTTCTTTGGTGAATTTTATATTTCTTTTAAGCCTATCTGCCTTATATTGCAAATGTTTTTTCAGTGCAATTAATCGTTTTCTTTGTATATCCACACCAACGTCCAAAATATGTTTAATTCGAAAATTATGCAATTCTTTTTTATGTCTCAATACCACTTCTTCGATTGCCTTCTGTGAATTAATTTTTTGCTCTTTCTGATGATTTTGTTCAAGAATCACTTGATTTCGTTGAGCGCGTTGTTTCGAAAGTTCTGCTTTTCGTTTTAAAATATCTCCAAAGCAATTTGTGCTTTTCAAAGTTCTTTCTTCAAGCATTTTCTCTCGCTCTGCAATCTTTTCAGCATGTGATATCATATGCACATCTTGGTGTTCTTCATTAATTTTATTTCTCTGGGTGCGAATAAGCGAAAGATAAGTTTCATGCAAAGGTATCCGGTGTTCGTTGAATTCTTTCAAAGTGCAAATGACATCATTGTTTTCAGTTATCTCACCGTTTTCTCGAAGACGCTAGAAAAGAAACATACATACTGCATCGAAATTCATTACAAATTTTTTAAATTGAAATGATCTTACTTTCAAAAGCTTTTCATTTGAATAGAATCTTCCCAAATGGGGATCATGCAGAGGATTGTAGTCCATCTTTGCATTAAGACAAACCGAATCAAATTCCCTTTGTGAGTTTTCATACTAAAATTACATTTTAAATATTTTATTCGTTAAATATTGAAATAAAAACTAACAGATCTGCCAATTTTATTCTTTGTGAATATTACTTGATTGTTGGGACATTTTAGCATGGGAAGCTTCGAATGCAAAGGAATTGATTCCCAACCTGGCAAAGCATTTATCGGTAGACCTGCGGGACGTTCAACTTCGGGCAATGCATTGTATGTGTTTTTGTGTGGCAAACTAAGCAGTATCGCCAGCTTTTCCATATTATGGACCTTTTTAGAAGACATTTTAATTAATTTTTTTTACGACGCGATTAAAACAAAATCATAAATAAAGTTATCTATGTATCTGCATAGTTTTGAAAAAATAAAATAATCATTTCGTTTCAAAAATAAACAAAAAATACAAAGATATTTGTTTTGCAATGTAATCTTCTGTAAATATAAAAATGAATTGATGTTTTGTTAGTGGTAGCATCAACCGATTTGCATAGGGCTTTTTTTTTTTGTTGGATTCATATTAAAACAGTTAAGAACACAACGGAGAAAATTGTAAATTTAAACCCGAAAAGTAGGAAAAGTGTGAAATTGCACACTTTTAGGGGTGAATGTGGCGATATCAAAATAACAGATACAAAAATAGAGCCAAGGGGAACACCAATATGTTGATTCAGTGATCACATGGTCAACATATACTTTTAGTGGTAAATGGTGACAATTTCCGTCAAACTTTACCGGTCATACCGCAATCAAGGCCTGCAGATTAACTTAACGCTTGCCTGAAATTATCATATTTATAACGATACGTAACGAATTGCCAACGAACATGCGAGTTGTTTTACAGAACAATCAATCAGTAGATAATTTCTCACAACAACTGTTGGCAATTGGAAAAGACCGACTAACGGTTGATGGTACAACTGAACTGATTTCGCTCCCGTCCAATTTTTGTAAATTTGCATTATCGAAGGAAGAACGAATCAGCAAAGTCGATGATTTGAGTTTAATTATTCAAAATCATATCGCAGTCACAATGTATTTGTTACAAATGATGACGAAGCACCAAGCTATCCAATTGAATTTTTGAATTCGTTGGATTTACCAGATGGTTCAATTTGTCACTCAAAGTTGGCACTGTCATCATAATGCTGCGCAATCTGAACCCACCGAATCTTTGTAGTAGAACCAGATTGACGGTAAAGAAACTGATGAACAACGCCATCCAAGCCACCACAATCAAAGTTAAATTGAAAGGCGAGGAAGTTCTCATTGGAAGAATTCCGATGATACCGACCGACTTACCATTCGAGTTGAAGAGCATTCAGTTTCCCGTTAGACTCGCATTCGCAATGAAAATTAAAAAATCGTAAGGCCAATCGTTGCAAGTGTGTGGCCATAATCTCGAATTTCTTGCTTTTTGCACGAATAATTGTACGTGGCGTGTTCGAGAGTCGGATTGTTTGCTTATGCACCGGACAGAAAAACAAACAACATTGTTTATCAAACAGTGTTGCAGTCACCCGGGAAGTATGAAATCCATTTTCGGTGTAAATAATCTGTATTGAATTTTATACCAAAAAATATATTGAATGAATGAGACATTCAATATAAAGGTTCGACTCCCGAAAAGGACATTAATAATCAAATCATTTTAAGGCGGAACAAAATTCGCTGAGCCAGCTAGTTTGTTTATACATAATTTAAAAAATATTAAAAATTAACCTTTACCAGAACCTAACTAGAAAGTAGAAATTTCGTTTCACATTAGATTCTATCCGGCAACTCATTTTGACGTCTCGGTATTTTATCTCATACCTACTTTATTTTTAAAAAATCTAAAAAAATCTTCGTGGCGAACTCTCAACACTTATGATTGCAGGATTTGTCACTAAATGACGACTCGCGTAAAACAAACAAACTCATAAACATCAAAAATAAGCTGGTAGGTACTACGTTACCATTTTGAATAGCAACTTATACCCACAAAACAAATATAGAAATAATATGTTGGTACAGTTGCTGCAACATCTTTCTGTATCTTTCAGATCCCCTATATATCTTTATCCATTTATCTAATCCTTAACCAAAATATCATTTGATTCATCGGTTTTGGACTCTTCTCCTCCCTTTATATTGGAAAATTTGCAAACACATCATTTGCACTACATCTCAATAAAATACATAAAAAGACAAAATTACCCCCAAGGGTTCAATACTACAAAGTTCAAAAATAAACCATAAAAAAAAACAACCTCAATCCCAAGAGTGTCGGGTCGGGTTGGATATTTGAATTGGGTTCGATTGAAAAACCCTCTTTTTTTCTCTCTCTTTCTCTCTCTCTCTTTATTACAAACAAATTTATGAATTCTTTTTCTTTATTTGCTCAATTATTTAATTTTTCTTCCGCTAAATTTATTCTTAAGTTAATTATTTGATTACTTTCGCTTCGCTATTGTGAAAAAGTCTTCTTCGTATATATACCTAATGCAAACAAACCAGTAAGCAAACATTAAAGCGGAAATAAAAAAAAAAAATAAAATAGAATAGAATGAAATTTTAGCAAAAAATACAACAACAAAAAGAAGACGAAATGGAACTGTGTTACTCATATAAAAAAACTAAAGAGTTGTAAAAGCTCATCTAGGAAAAGTCTTATCAAAATCCATTATGTTTGAGTAAAAGCTCCCGATACAAAACTTTTCTCTCATTCTCTCGAAAACTTTTCTCTCATTCTCTCGAAAACTTTTCTCTCATTCTCTCGAAAACTTTTCTCTCTTTCTCTGAGACAAAAACAACATCACATTTTAAAGTTCTCTCTCATGTTATCAAAATGAAATCCTTAAAGCTTTGTGTCTCTCTAATGAGAACTGATACATGCGTTACGTTTTCAGGAAGGAAAAAAGCCTCGATTTGCCAACCCTTATCTTATTTTACGTCATTCGGCTTCCGATGAAAACAACTCTGTCAAAATCCCTGTTATTATAGAAACTGTTTTTGTTTTGTTGAAAACTCGTTCTGGTTGTTTTCTGCGGCTTACGTTGCCGTCGCGTCGTGTCGTCGATTAGGTGGGTCTACAAAGCCCGTTTGAGCGAAAAACAGAGACCATAAAACTCAATTGAAAGATTGAAAGTTTGGAAATATAAAAAAAAAACAACAACAAAAACCATCCCCTTATTCCGTTTCGTCGGAAATATTTAAACCCCGCAAATCGCGGTCTTTTAAATATATGTAGGCATGTAAATTAGGAGGACTTCATTCAAATTTTGCTGAGGGGTGGACGAGGATAGATATAGTCTACTATATTTATGTATGAGTAATCCTATATATTCTTTCGAGTGTGTGCACTCGATTAAGCGAAGTGTACACGTAATAGCACTACAGGTACTCTCTAAATGACTTTAACCCCTTTACATCATCGTCGTGAATAATTGCAGGTTTGGGACTTACATTTCATATACCTAACCCTATATTTTGGACAACGATGACGGGGTTAAAAGCATATATACAAAAGTTTTTGGCAGACATTTTGGAACAAATACCCAAAGTAGGTATGTCTGTCAACAGTGTTTCATTATTAATTATTCAGAGAAAGTAATGGTGAACACGTGACAAGTCGTAATTTACATTGTTTATACTTGACAGATTTTTACTACAAATACTTGTGTTTTATATTATGTACCTACCTACTGTATTTTATGTCGGAAAAATATGAGGAATTATATTATTTTTATGAGGAAGAAACTCAATGGGAGAAGTGAATAAACAAAAAAAAAAACAAGCTGAGGTTTGTATTTTTTTGCCTTAGGATTAGTGTAAATATAGAAGAGATTTATATGTCGACAGACATTTTATGGGGGCAAGCTAAGAAGTAAAGAAGATTTATTTCATTTATTTTTTTTTAAGAACCTACAAAAAAATTACCTCTTAAAATGTTTAAACCTGGGATTCCATATCGGTTATGCTTTCGATGGCTAGTTGTTTTTATTTATTATCGTAAACGAATTTGAAATTTAAAATGTTTATTTCCGAGAAATTCGCCTTTTCATTTCAAAACAATTCAGAGTTTAAAAGTTTTAGGAGGAAGTTTTAAAAAAAGAATCTGAGAAGAGAGGTGGTGAATAGACCCCTAACATAATATCTCCTCCAATTTTTGTTTAGCTATTCTTGGTCTATCTATGAATTCTAAAAGTTTGCCATCATCCAGTATAATTATGAAATACGCTTTTTCTCAACTTTATAAACAAAAAACTAACAAAAGTTCGTTTACAGACGAAGCATTTTTATATAGAAAATTCAATAAATCTGCTAGAGGTTGTAATGATGCATTACAATGCGTCTCCCCTATCACCGACCGACCGACCGATACTGTGAATATAAAAACAAACAAACAACCGTCAACACTCCTGACACTACTGACATTACCACCTCAACCACCTATGGTGAAATATACCAAAGTTTAAACATAATTTCTGTTTTCCATATTATAATTCACACTCAATTCGAACTCAAATATGTATAACAGACTGTAGACAAACGAAAAAACAGAGCTCTGACAGAGTTTGAATATGGTACCGATTTCGAGGACTTAGTGAGCCTTAGGCTCCAGAAGCGACCGTGCAAGCCCTGATTAAAGTAGTTAGTTAGTTGCGTCTGCTACTTCAGACTTTAATTTAGTAGCGTCTGCTGTCTCAGACTGAAATTTAGGGGATACTGCTATCTCAGTCTCATATCAGTTTGATAGCGATACTATCGAACTTCTGCTGACTATCGATGTCTAAGCAACACTTTACCATTTAAATGGACTATAGAGTACTTCAACCTCTGAGCACATTCATTAAATGAATAAGACAATATTTCAAAAAATATTATTGAAAGAAAACTCACCACACAAATATTTATTTTTATTATCGAATTTCAGTTTTTTAATTATTTCTGGCTGTTTGAACCAGGATTGCCAAATTGTGCGATTTATCGCCGAACAGGCGATTTGAAATTTCGTTCGGGGACACGAAAATCGATTGGCGATGTACCACCAAAAAGGCGATATTTTTAGTTTTTGGCGATTTAAATTTTGATAAGACAACAATTGATTGAAGAGGACTTGATAAACAAAGGCGTATTGTTTTCTTTAATTTTTAAGTTTTTGTTTTGTTTTGGTTTTTTTTTTTAATGAAAAGTTTTTTGATGTAAGAACTACAAGTTGCAAAATATTATTTCATTTTTGAATTTGGTGATTTATTTGGTGAACAATTTTGAAACTGGGCGATTTTTTTGCGGTTTAACTTTTACATTTGGCGATTCCGCTTTTTCAAACCTGACAACCCTGGTTTGAACTGAATTTTTGTCGATTCATTCGAAACTTAATTTCAAGAATTTTGAATCATCAGTTTACTATAACTGACGTCATCATAGACAGAATTGTCAGAAACTGGAGATGAGATATTGCTTTAATGAAGACAACTGAACGTCATGTCTGTTATAGGTAGCAAGAAATACCGCAGCAATATCGTAAAACACGGGTACGTGATGAATAACACAATGAGCTCAGAAGAACTGAAAAAATAATTGATAATCGATTATTTAATATTTAAGAATAATATTTAAAAACAAAAATTGAATAATGTAAATTGTTCTTTTAAAATTAAAATCTATTACAAAAATTCTTTTGTTATTTAAAAACCTAAATACATTTTTAAACTATGTGCACAATTTAAAAGTATAACTCTTCATAATAATATTCATCATCAACATACATCAGCCAACAGCCAAGCGGAACCAAACGTGCGGCCACACTTCATCCAATTTATATTTTCAAAGAAGATCAATTTAAGAAGAGGACGACAGGCATTGTGTTGAGTTCGAAACTCAAGTTCATATCGGGTGAAAGAGTTTTTTTTTTTCTCGCATAAATGATGTATCGGAAAAAAGTTTTTCAAATTTACTTTTATCAAAACTGCGATGAGAAAGAATAAGGCAGATAGGTATACATTCTCGTCCTTGTAAATTTAATAAGAAATTTCTGATGAATAATATTGTTCGTTCAGCTAGCTCTCTTGTAGTGACTTACAATTTTTCTCTACAGCTTTATACGTACATACCATATAAAGAGATATGAAATTGATTTCGAAAAGTTCAAGGCCTTTATTTAGTTCATGTGGTGAGAAGGATATGGTTTTGTTGGTGAATTTTTTTTGTTGTACCTAAATATTATTTATTAACCAAATTGAAATATGAAGTATTTTACATAATCTTTATTTATTTATGTATCAAGCAGTTCATATCTCTTTTTCTACCCAACTGCGATGATGTCTACTTGTCATACTAAATAAGTATTTCGTGTGGCCTTTTTATAACTTCACCAGCTCAATGAATCATTCAATTAATAAGAGGTTTTTCGAACGTTAAAAACAAAAAATAGTGGTACGCCATTTTTAAGTGTATCGGTCAATATTTCAAAATATTAATATTCTGCGGTCAGGGGTTTAAAAGCTTATGAAACATATTGAATGTTTTTTTTTTTTTTATATTTTATCGAAAAACGCTTCTGCCAAAACTCCTTTAACGTAAGCTTGTAAGAAAATAAAAATAAAAATTTACCAAAAATATAAAAAAGTTGTACCTTCCCTCATCAAATGCATATTATTTTTAAGTTGTAAATAGATTTGAAAAATGTATTTATGTAGCGGGACCCATCGGTTTTTTTACGGAACATTTTACAAAAAGCACAAAAAAATACCAGTAGTGAGTTATAAAGAGTGTTTTTTTAGACGTGTGGTTTTCAAGAAGAAATAAAACGCATATAATTTAATGTTATGGCCAAGAATTTAACTTTATTATAAAGATAAGGATTTGCTATTATGTTTTAAAAATTATTTCGGGCAAATGGCCGCCGCGGCTGGCTCAAATAAATTCCAGCCAAGAGGCCCCAACTCCAATTGTTGCGCGCGATTTCATTATGAAATGGCAAACCAAACTGAGCATAAATCAAGTGATAGCTGTCAAAAAGACCAACTCCTAAAAAAAGTATTGCCAGATTGAAAATCACACGTCTAAAAAAAACACCTCTTACAATTTAAGTTTTAATCTGGATAAATCGAGTGAATAATATGGGAGTTAACAATGGCTTAGTGTTAAAAAGAAAAGTGTTAAATTTTTTCCTATTAAATCGTTAATCGTTCTTATATTAGCAAAAAACCAAATTTTAATCAAAATCGTAGAAGTTGTTTTCGAGAAATGTAAGATTTTTTTTGTAATGTTTTCAAACAGTTTTGTATGGAAGGTACCGTTGATTTCGGCTATAAGAATAGTTTTGTTATAAAATCTGGAAGGTAATGTTAAAAGAAAACCCTTAGTGCCAAGCTTAATAAAGATCGACAAAGTCGTTTTCGAAATATTGAAATTTGAAACTTTTCAAAACCGGTTGAAAAGTTTCGATAAAAGCGAAAATTAATGCTTTCTACATATTTTGAATATTCCATCGCACAGTTGTTCCTACAGAATTTTAATAATAATAGAATATAATCATAATGTCGAAAGTGAGCATTTTATGGACTGAGTTTCTTTTTTTTAAATTTTGTAAATGTGACTTAGACTAGTTCTGCATTGTTTATACTACAAAATTGTTAAAAAATCAATATAATGAGAAATAAAGTAATCTAACAACCTCTGAAATTGATTTGTCACCAACGCGATGTATACCATCTGATATCTTAAACAAATCTCAATTTATAAAAAAAAAAATTTGAAAATCGTTGGGACGGTTTTTTAAAAAAATTTAATTTTTTATATAAAATTTTGTAAACATTTTTAAGAAAAAAAAAATTGATATACAATTTTTTGAGTTTATTAATGCGGTGGTAAAAAAATAATTTTGAAGAAAAAATCATCTAAAAATTAACAAAATATCGAATTTTCAAAAAATAATTTTGAAAAAGAAATTGATTATTTTTCATTCATTTTGTAAAAGAAATTCATTAAAATCGGTTAAGCAGATAATGAGATAGACAAAAACCAAAGAAATGGTTCTATGATACATACGTACCATTTTTAATCAATAATAAATAATAAATGGTAGATAGTATTAATATTAGTTCACTTAAAATTTTTTTTATTAAAATCGTAAGAACCGTTTTTGGGAAAAATTAAATTTTTCTTACTGGTTTTTAAACACTTGTATGGGAAGTACCGTTATTTTTCGTTATTAGAATAATATTCATTTAAAATCTTCTAGATAATTAAAAAAAAAACTACTGGATGTCAAGTTTAATAAAAATGAACCAATGTCGTTTTCGATTTAAAAAAAATGTTGGATCTGTTTTTTAAAAATCGAAAAAAAAAAAAAAAATTGAAAAATGTTGCTATTTAATTCTTTTAAAACTTTTTGAAACATTTTCCATACACAAATTGATCAAAATTGGTTGAATAGTTTTTGAGAAAATCGAAAATTTAATAAAATGGTTCTATGAGAGGTACCATTTATAACCATTTTTCAGAATTTTTTTTGATAAAATGGTAGCCTATTTCTAAAAATAATGATTTATTTTTTTTTTTAAGTTGTGGGCACATTTTTGAGATAAATAAGATTTACATTTTTTTGCTGAAAAAAAATTGTATGGCAGCTACTGTTATTTTTAGTCCTAAAAAAAGAATGAAAATAAAAAGTGTCGGGGGAATGCCCAAAAATCGCCATGTACCCAGTTTTAAGAAAATCGACCCTACCGTTTATGCTGCAGCCGAAAGGTAATGACAGACAGACAGGCGGACAGAATTGCGAGACTCACTTTTTTCGACTTCGATAACATCGTTGATCAAGTTTGATCAAAATCTGGAGTCCGATTTTTTTTTACAAATTCATCACTCATTCATCGCCATTCAGTATAGGCGTGTTTTCTAGGAATCTATAAATAGTATAAAAGAAATTTCCAAAAAAACGCATCGGCAGTATATTTCACATTTAGTAATATTGAACACCTGTCAGATTAATTTTAAATTTAAATGAATCCATATTCACAGTAGAATTTTAGCTTTTATCGCCTTTAATTTTATTATCGATTTTGCATTTGAATCGGTGATTGTTAAAACAACATAAGTGACATTTTTTTTTGACGATGCGGTCGAATTTCTGTGTGTTTCAGGTATAAATTTATGTTAGTTTTGCTCTAAACCTATAGCTCTACCCCTATAAGCAGTGCAAAACCATAATAAAAGTGATTTCGAAAAATGTGTTACTTATGTTGTTTTAACAATCACCGATTCATTTGTAATGCATGTAAAATTGTACCAAAAGCATTGGATAGCTTTTCCAATAAAACACGCCTGTTACCTATTAATATTTCATCGATAAAAAAAGTGTGAGTGCCGGGACTCACGATTAAGATGTGTAAACATACGTAACGTAACGTGAATCACAATCACAGAATCACAATCACAAGATAAATTACGTTATTTTTTCACCCTACCGCCAGTATTATAGACACATCAAAAATTGTCTGCAAATTCTCAAAGTTACTTACTCATTTCCGTCATTATTAATACCAATAAATTTATCTGAACCTATTGATCTAAATAATAATTTGTCACAATATTTATAAATTTACGTGACTCATATAGATTAAAATAAACATATTCAATTATGTATTTAGAATTTAATGCGACTATACGTTTTTTTTTCTTTTAAAAGCAAAATAAATGAACCTCATTATTATTGCTGCTGTGCAAATATTAATCCTCAAAGTTCTTATACATAAGAGCTATTTAATTTTTAATTAATGTTAATGTAAACCTTTTTTAAAAAAACAAATATGTTATATATTTAGGTAGCTAAAAATATTCCATCTCAATGTTGTCTAGACTCAATTTAAATCTATTTTTAAAGAAAATATTTGTATAGGTATTCCCCTCATGTAGATTTATGTATGTTCAGTTCTGTCAAACCACACCGTCATCCATTTAAGACTAAAATTATTTTTAAACACTTAAAAAGGGAGCTTTGTTTGTTTCATCGTTCATCTCCCCACCAACACTCTAAATTTCTTCATCCAATTCTAAGTCCAAATAAAATATAAATCTTTTTCTTTTTTACAGGTAAAGCATCAGCATCACCAGCTGTCTTTGTGCTAATCTTTTGCTAAGTCTTGCAATAATTTCAAACAAAATAATTTCATTCCTGTGAATTTGTCTATAATTATACCTACACTGACAAGGTCTCCCAAGGTAAGTGAATAAATTACTCAGCATTAAAATATATTCACCAAGTTTACAAAGTGTGATCTATAACATCTTTATACAATCTTCACTTGAATAAACTTCAATCTAACCACCCATCAACCCATCATCAAAAGGGGGTTATCCAAAACCTTATAGTGTATAGTAGATATAGTTTGTTGTGTCTTGTTAAAAGCTTTTAAGTATAAGTTGCAAACTTTGGTATCCATATCCCACTCACAATATCTACCTATCAGTTGTATATGTTAAATTTAAACTCAGAGAGTTGGATAGTGTTTGGAGAGGATGAAACGCTTTTCCAAACGAAAAACTCCAAATAGCTTGACTCATTGAGATACATCACCACATCCATGGGTTCAGTTGTAGCTTATAACCCGTCCGTCATGGTTAGAAACCGTATTGTAATAATATTTTATTTATTTCTTATTTTTTTTCTTTTCTGTCTATTGTTGAATTGAAAACAAAAAACCACAACAACAACAACAACAACAAAAAAAACTCCCCATCTCAAAACAAGTGATTTTGGAGAAAAAAAAATATATAAAAGATACAAAACATGCCATAACAACCATCCATCCATTGTGTATATCGTATTTTTTTTGTCGTCATCGTTGTTGTTATGTCGTCGTCGTTGTCGTCGCCGTCGTGAATTCATCGAAAACAACCCTTTTCGAACAATAGAAGTTGTGCTTTTGTCAATTAAACTACATGTATTCAATGTAGCTGTTGTCATTTATTATAAAAAAAACCACACTCGGTGTTTTATCCAATGAATTAAAAAAGGAAAATATATACATAGATATATATATATAAAAAAAAGACAAAGTAATCCTGTTTGTACTTTTATTTTTATTTAAATCCCTTTTTACCCTGTGTCTATTGGTGTTGTTCTATTTTGCTTTTCTATATCATCAACAATTATTGTTACATAAACACGAAGGGAAATAAAAGATACTCAACACACCCTGAAAAATAAACTCAATAGTATCCAACCAAAAAAAATAATAAAAGGAGCAAAGTTTATGTGAAAAAAAAAAATTAATAAAAAGCTAAAAGGACACTTGTGTCACAACAAATAAAATAATTGTTGAAGATTTGTCGAGTGGCTTTCTAAGCAATTGCAGTTAAGTGGTTTGACCTTTTAAGAAGTGCCTAAATGGTTTAAAGTAATTTGAAATTCAAAGGCAATTAAACAAAAACTTTATTTCTTAGTGTTAACACGGTTTATACTTATATACGATTTAAGACTACGTGTCCTTAAAAAGATTATATTTCGTCTTAAAATCGTCGGTATAATTTTTATATAATCCCGAAACGTTGTAATAAAATCAGGAAAACATTAAAGTTACTTAAATTATAATAAAACTATAGTGACAGTTGAAAATGAACTAATTTAAACAGAAAAATTATCTATTGACAACCAAATTGTTAGCAAAGAAGTGATATTTGTTTGCTAAAAAAGTCCAAAATAATGAAAATGTAATAAAAAAATAAATCTTTTGTCCTGATTTAGGAGTAAAATACTTACGATATAATTAAATTTCAAAGAAAATCTGTTATAAATATTATTTTTTTATTAAATAGTATTTTTTTAAGTTTTTAATATAAAAAACAGTTTATATCGTAAATACGATATTTACGATATAAGAGTGAAAACTTGAATTTATTTATTAGTAAAAGAATAAAATATACAAAAACGTTAAATTCCTTTAAAAAAAAATATTGTAACTACGATATATTGTAACTACGATATACGAGTGAAAATTAAAACAAGTCTAAAAAAAAAAAAATTAAATTTATCGTTAAGAGTTATTTGCACTGAAAAAATTGAATATAAAATGATAAACTTAATAAATTTTCCCTCGAAAAACTCTTTTCGAAGAAAAAATCGATAAAAAAAATTAATCCTGAAATATATTATAGAAACGATATTAATATAATAAACAAGAAATCTATATGGAATGTCGTTTATAAGTGCATCATTTGTCCCACTGTGTATTTGTGTTATTGAAATAATCGCTATAACATGCTCCCAGAGCATACAAACGCATCGAATCGAATCGAAACGAACGGTAGTAACGGTCATAGTCTAAATAAACAATCGGTAATAGAAATAACAACAACAACTGCTGACAGAAATATCAATTCAAAAGCACACATTGTGCATTTTGCACTCACACACACCAACTCCAATTACAAAGGAGACGATGCCGATAATGATGATGATGATGCAGAAAATGCTGCCGATGATGATAATTCAAAAAACTCAAAAAAATCCGCTTGCAAATGTGATCTCTCGAAGTGTCTTTCCTTTCAGGATAATGTCACTGAGCTGCAGCATCGTAAAGGACGTCGATTGAACGGCTTGCAATTTCCGTTGCATCCATTGCAAGTTTTTGGCTGGTTTGTTTTGATTATTTTTGGCATTGCTTCATTTTGGGTGTTGATTCCTTCGTTTACCAGTGAGTTGCAAGGTCCACTTTACGGTCTTGTCTCGGGCTTATATATTGTGCATATAGTTTCGCATTTAGCTGCGCTTTTAATTGATCCCGCGGATCGTGAGCTACGTCGTTTGCATCGCAACGATCGAATTGTACCCGAATTCGATCGCGCTAAACATTCGCATGTCATCGAAAACGGCCGCTGTCACTTGTGTAACATACGAACTACCAGTCAACGGACAAAACACTGTTCCGTGTGCAATAAGTGCGTGGGGAAGTTCGATCATCACTGTAAGTGGTTGAATCATTGCATTGGCTCGAGAAACTATGTAGCGTTCCTGATGTGTGTCGTATCGGCGGTAGTAGCGACTCTGGTCATTGTGGCTGCCGCATTGGCCCAGATTGTGCTGTATCATTTCAGTCCACAATGGCTAAGTTTTTGGTACATGGATGCCGAAGTTGCCGCCGTCTCGAAAGCTGTGGTCCAAAGTTCGTTTAATGAGACCACACTGGATGACGTTACTCTGGGGCCAGAAAATGTCACCCTCTGGAATGATACTATGCAGCTATTCAACCAAAGTCTGGAAAATTCCACAGATAGCGTCATCAATGACACAACAACTCAAACGAGCTTGGTTAAAGAAGCCGTTGAAGCTGCAGCTGTCAACGGAATTGGATTTAGTGACACGATATTTCTTGTGTTCATTGGATTCCTTGGTGTTTTGGCGGCAATCACAGCCGGTTTGCTTCTCCATCTCTGCTTTTTCCACATTTATATCTCATTTCTTGGACTGACCACCTACGAGTACATTCGCAACCATCGACAACAACAGCAGCAACAACAAGCACTCTCCACTTTGCCAAAGAATGTAACTTACAACATGAACAGCAGCCCCGACGGCAGTAGTCCTGACTCATCAAAAGACTCCTGCAGTCAGATGTATTTCTGTTCGAGTTTGCGTCACCCTAATAGTTTTCCCGATGATTTTCGTCTCTTCCAAGCCAAACCCGAAGACCGTCCTTCAACACTGCACTGTTGCGAGAATTCCCGCGAATACCATCAGACTGCCCTGAAGACTTACTACATGTGTTCGCTGCTTGAGGCAGACGAGGCGACAACTGCAACTACTACGGCGGCAGCTGCTCTTTCAGCTGCCGCTGGTGATATCGAAGCAGTGGAAAAATGCAAAACCAAATCGTTCCATTGTTGTTCTAAATTTGCCCAAAGACGGCGGAAACTGAGCACAGCAGCGAGCAAGGCAACACTGGTTGGTGAGATTGAAGCTTCTGCCACGACTCGCTCTTTCTTGCACTTTAGCGAACAGTGCACCTTCTGCACGTTCCACATAAAAACGCCCCTCAAGACTGAGAATGTTAAGACTATTTCGAAGCACCATCGCTGGCGACGAAAATGGAATTGCTGTTCAAGCGTACCCGACAGCCCTGATGTGCCGAATGATATTATTTCAACAATTTCCATGGGGGTTAGTGGGCCTGACGTTGAACAACACGGTAACGGAGTGATGGTGGCCGCCAAAAAGAACCCAACTCAGATCCCTGTGCATTTCATCAAGACAAATGGTGCCAATTTCAAACAACCTCAGAGACCGCGAATGAACCGGCCCTGGCCAATAGCTCGGTTCCGGCACATGATGCGAATGATAAACCGCTACCGAAGACCCCGCTGCCGCCACAACGAAACAATGGTGAATGCCGCCCATCAGCCTCAGCATCCCGCCCCATCATGCAATGTTAAGCAGAATCAAATCCGGCCAATACCCTACCCTCCGATGTATGAGAACGGCAGCAGCTCGCCGTCGAGTGATCATAGCAGTGTTCAGTCGATAGAAACTATTTTGCCAACTTCGGTTATCCGAGACGAAGAGAGCTACACCTATAATTCAGCTCACGGGCTGACAATGCCTTCTGCACCACCTCCTGCGCGACGAAAGATGCCAAATCCCACAGACCTAGACGAACTGGCGGACACACTAAGCTTTTCACACATTCCTACAAATTCCCAGAGGTTGCCAGCGCTGAATTCCGTCTATCGGCGACAACGAAGGAAACATTTTCTACGCACACGTTCGCCAACTTTATCGCCAATTCACGAATCGGGCTTATCAAATCCAACATCACCGCAACCGTGTCGTCATGGAATGAGTGCATCATGTTCCCCAGCAACAGTATCGAAGAGTTTATGTGGTTCCGAATTGAAGGCATCCAATGGTTCTTTAAACACTGATAGTGACAGCAGTAGTGCTAATTAGAGAGTGAGTTCTATGAAACCTGTATTACATAGGTTTTTGTTGTTGTATAGTTTTGAACAATAATAAATGCATACGATATTAGGAGTAGTTCTGTAGCTGTGTTGGGTTGTGTTGAGGGGTTTTATTTAGTCATCATAAAGTTTTGAGTCAGTGAATTAAGTGATGAAATTAAATTGTCCGTCCTTTTAAAAAATTTAATAAGCTTCTAAAGCAATTTTCATTTATTTATCCATTGGAAATAAAATATCCATAAAAACTTTGTATATTTTTTTTTAAATAAAAGAACACCATGTCAACGAGAAATGGTATCAAAACAGTGGCGGCTCACTCCACTGCTAATTCCTATACCAAGATGGGTTGCTTAGAGCCGACATTTATATTTATTTAAAAATTAACATGTTAAAAGTAAGATGAGATGAAAAAAAGGATTTAAAAAAAATTACATACTTACATTTGTATGTAGATTAATTGTTTTTCAAAATTCTACTTTAATAATTCTCAGAACTAACTAATTTTATAAAATAAAATATGTATGAATATGAAACCATTACGACATTTGCTTTAAGTGTCATAAATATTGCTTTTAATTAATTCAAAGAACTAAAAATGTTTTTTAACGTAAATACGGGTAATATCGTAAATACGATATTTACGATATATGAAGAAATTTTCAGAATTTTATAAAACGGATACAAAAAATATTTTTGTTTGAGCCAAAATATCGCAACAATTAAACTAATCCACAATTAAACTATTCACCAAGATTACCAAATTTTGCGGCGAGAGTTAGACTTAATTTTGTCATATTTACCTACGACTATAAAATCTATGAACAATAGGGGTTTTTCTTTTTGAGTTCAGAGCAGAGCCTGAACTGTCAAAAAAATATTTGTGTTTCTTTTTTAGCTCTGATGGTTCAGAGCTTCAAATTTGTGTTTCTTTTTTAGTTCTGAGCATGTTCAGAGCACGCTCTGTGAGCTCAGAATAAAATAGTAGAGTAAACGGAATAAAATGCTGAACACAAACGATATTTGAAAGGCGGGAAATTAAAAAAAAAAAAATCATCGTCAAAACAATAAAAATGGCGGAAGAGGCTAGTTGCTCTAGTGGAAAAGGTAAAATAATAATTAAATAATTTCTAATCATGGTAGTTCAGTGCTCATATTGTTTCATAATTAAATCAGAGAGCTCTGAACATACTCTGCTCAGAGATTACTCTATTCACTCAGACTCTGCTCAGTGCTCAGCTCTGAACTCAAAAAGAAAAACGCATAATATTACATACACACTTATGTATGTAGATTAATTTTTTTTCAAAATTCTACTTTAATAATTCTCAGAAATATTTAATTTTATTAACTTATTATAAAATTAAACATGTATGAATATAAAACCCTTACGACATTTGCTTTAAGTGTCATAAGTATAGCTTTTCATTAAATCAAAAAACTAATAATATGTTTTTAACGTAAATACGGGTAATATCGTAAATACGATATTTACGATATATGAAGAAATTTTCAAAATTTTATAAAACAGATGTAAAAACAAAATGTCTGTTTGTATCGAAACCATCAAACTAATCCACTAGGTACCTCAACAAATAATCACCCCGATTACCAAACTTTGCGGTGGCGGGAGCTAAACTCAATTTTTCCATAGTCACGACTATAAAACCTATGAATTAAAGTTCGCATATGTTATACTTCATGCGTAAGTTTATGTTCCTCTCATATCTTAAAGCATTAAAAATAAGAAATAAAGTAAAAAAAAAAAAATTATTTTCATATAGAAATTTTCAATTTAGTATTCAAACTATTTTGTCGTTATTTCAATTTTTCAAAATGTTTGTTTGATTTTATGTTTTCAATCATTAGTAACCGATTTTTACAATTTTACGATTTATAACAAACTAAATATGTTTCATCAAATCGAAAATAAACCAATTTTTTCTCGTTTTAAAAATTATCATTTTCGTATTAAAATTGCCTATTGTAAGTGATACTAAGAACGAAAATAACACAACCATCTTCGAATATGATTATCTTTGTATACTTAAATCGTATCTCAGATTCTATTTCACGAGAAGTAGATAAAAGCTATGCTATATTCTACCTTTTTCCAATTTCATATTTCTATTTTATGATGATGATAATATAAAATCGATTTCAAGCAAATATAAAATTTGAAAACCTACTTTTATGGAGGTATATAGACATATTTTCTTATTATTATGATTTTTTTTTAAAAGCTTCTTCAATACAAAAAAAAAACACCCACCCACTCACAAAACTGAAAGACGAACTCAGTGAGAAAATAAATTATTTTTCTTTTGAAAAAAAAAAAAAAAAAGTCTTGGCATTCTTCGCAATCATGGTATTTTTATTTCCCGAAACGCCAACAATTTAGTATATATACCATCAGCTCCTGTGCTTCAAGTTGTCAATCAATGTCAGAAATGTCGAGAGTTTTCAGGATAACATGATAAATCCTCTGAAAGTCTCCGTGTTTTGTTTTACACGTTGAAATAAATTAATTGAATATCATTCCATTATTATTTTATGGTTGGTATATAAGTCTTTGTTTACATCGAAGAAAACTTGACCGAAATATAAATCAGTGCGGAATAACTTAAATAATATTGACTGAAATGGGTCAAAAAACACAAAACAGCTGCCCAATTAATATCTATCAGCAAAAATAATATTAACTTCTCCAAATATGTACATAATTGGTAAGAATTGTTTTTAGTCAGTTTATTTCACTTCTGACGTGTGTAATTTCCAAACATAATAATATATCCGTACTTGTACTTTTCTTTAAGAATTACGATATAGAGTTTAAGGACTAGGAATGGATAAACGGTTCATTTTAAAATACTAGTTTTTGATCTTCGTCCTACTTCTGAACTTAATTTGAATGAAAAAATCCTGAATGTATTATTAGAGAAAAAAAAAACCTACAAATACTGGTTCAAAAGCTTAAACATATTTTCAAATATTTATTTTTATTTTTTTCAAATAAAATAAATAATTGTTATTTCAACTTCAAATGACTAAATAAAATTATACTCAACACGGCTTATATAGAGAGAATTTTATAAAATACATAAAATTGCCTAAAACAGATACTTTTAATTATAGCTGAATTTTTTAGGTTTAAAAAAAAGAAAAGAAATACATTTTTGTAAAAGTAGTTTTTAAGCTTGTTCATAAGACTAATTTTTAAAAATATAAAACAAGTAAAATTTCAATAAAAAAAATTAAAGGAATGAAATGAAATGAAAAAAAAAAAAAACGTTTTTAAAAATATATAAGTTTGCATTTTTAAATAAAATGAAAAATAAAAATGAAAATGTTAATGTGTGCAATTATTAGACTGCGTTGTTTATCGAAAGGATATTATAATAATGATAATGAATTTGCGCTTTAGAAAAACAAAATTACATAGAAAAATTGTTAGAAAGCATTTAAAATCCGTACCTTTTTTTTCCCCGTTTAAATTAAAAATCATAAATCACTTTCATTGGATATAACTTTACTTACACATGTACCTTTACAAAATGATCTACTAAAAGGGAGATAAAAATTATAAATTAAACTCATCCACTTTTTAGTGTTATAATTCGTGAAATGTGCATTTTAAATTTTTACTTATTTCACCCCTTTGAATTTGTTTTTTTTTTTTTGCTTAATATTTTATGTCTTTTTTTTATTTTATTATTTTTGTCCATAAATGTGGTTCTTGGATTTTACACAGCAGGGGTTCAATTTCGTTGGCTTAACGTTTTCAACCAAAAATCGCTTCTGCATTTTTTAAAAAGAAGAAGCTTTTGATGACTTTATTTATGTAATAAATAATTAAAATAAACCAAAATGATTCGTGATACAAAATTTCCCTAAATGGGAATAAAAAGTCCAAATTTCTTTCACGATAGGGTTGACTATGTTTTTTCTTGAAATTTAATTTTTTTTTATGGAAAAACCACTGTACGTCGCGGTCGAGATAAATTCTAAATATTGGTGGATTAATTTGCTTCAAATTTAATTCATAGCATTTTTTTATGATTCCCTGGAGCGAAAATTTCTATTTTTGTTCAAGCACATCCAGAACAAGCTGCTGCCATACAACGATTTTGATTTTTTCAAAATATCTCGAAAACACCTAGGTATAACGATTTTTATTAAAACTTCGTATCTAAAATGTACAAATTGTAAAGGTGCGTGTCCATTTGAGAGTTCTTACGCTAGATTTTTTATTGGTTCTGATTGGTTTATTTCGAAAACGGTCATTTATGAAAAAAAATTATGTTAATGTTTTTTGTAGGAAATTTTCTAAGCTACAAATTAGTTCTTAACATTTTTTCTGCACAACTTACCATTTGGGAATTATTCTTGAAAAACCATTTTATGAGCCTTCAACCCCCCGTAAAATTGTTAGCGGCGCACAGTGGTTCAGGTTGTATGGAGAGGCGGTTATTAATCTATAAAATCTGAACCAGTCAATCGATTTGAATGAAATTTTCAGACATGGTTAAGGATTGCATAAGGTATTATGAGATTATTATTATCCGCCCACTGACACGCCCACTTAAAAAAAAGGTCTTCTAACTGTCATAGTTGATATAAATGAGGGGTGTGTTCTTTGAAAAAGGTGTAGATAACGTAATTTAATATAATTCTTCAGTTAAAATTTTTAGCCACGCCCACTTTTGGAGGCGTTTTTTTTTTTTTTTACAAAAAAATTGGTTTTGAACCAATTTCTTAGGAAACGATATAAGTTGAGGGTGTTTTTGACCAAAATCTTCTTTATTAAATCTTTTCCTAAAAAAATGAAAAAATAAACAACAGAATGTGTAGAAAATGCTTTTTTTTTAACAAGCAGCCCTACAAAGTTTTTTGCCACACCCACTTTTTGGGGGTGCATCGGGAAAAATCGTTGAAAAATAGGTATTTTTAAATTGGGTGCATTTGAAGGTTCGCAGGTATTAGCAGCTAATTTTGTTTGTATTCGATACATGTATAGTATGTACTATGTGTCCGACCGGGGAAGACCAGGGAACATTAACTTTTTCTTAGTTGAATTTTGAATTTACCTTAAAAAAATTTGCAACTATGTACCTTATTTTTTTTTCCAAAATTTAATTTGTTTTTATATGCCCAATAGAGAAAAAATAACAAAAAAAGTCAAAAGAATCATATAAATAAAAAAAATCGTCTTTGAAGAATGCTTGTTTTTTGCTTCAAAATCACTGAAGTTTCGTTTATCAACTTTAGAGCTCAAAATTTTATATTTATAAACTGATTTCATAAAAAAAACCCTGATCCTAATGCTTCAACTATTACTTAATCAAACTACAATGTCAAAAATATAAATATTTAAAAGTCGATAAAATTATTTTTGTCCGCCCATGAACCACTGTGCGGCGCGCTGTTGTCCAATATGACGTTTTTGGTTGCAAAAATCATAACTTTTGAACGCATAAAGATATCGCTATAATTTTTTTTCTTCTTAAATGAAATTTTTAAAGCTATAAAAATAGTGATTTTTAAGAAAATTGCTTCACAGGGTGTTTCTAAATCACAGACTGAAGTAAGATTTTCTGTGAAAAAGGAATTAACAGAGAAAGGAATTAAAGAAAAACTTTAAAAACAGTTATGAATTTTGTAAAAAACTAGTTTGCGGCTATATAATTGTTCACAGGGTGTTCCAAAATAATATTTTTTTACAACAGTGGATGCATAAAATTAACAAACCAATTTTTAATGTTTTTAGCAAGTATTTAACAGTTTTTTTTTCATTTTGTAGCTCAACGACATATCTTATAAACTGTTTAAGTGACTAATTTTATGTGAGACAGTGTAGGAAAAAGTAAACGTCCCAAAAATTTTAATAAATATTTTTTTTTAATTTTTTCTATAAAATAGAATAGAATATTTTAAATAATTATAGAAACATCACTGGCATCATCATCATTTTCAACATTTACCACTTCTGGGCAATAACTCTTTTTCAGCTCTTTTTGAGACCTCAGATAAAATAATTGGGTGTGATGATTTAGCAAGCATATTACGTAAATCTTCATTTTGACGTTTCCGTGAAACCTTGCAGGTATTTTAGTATCGATATCGTTTGTTGTCTTTATTAAGGCAATAAAGAAATCAATCTCACACTTTTAGCAGGTTTCAAAAACAAAATGGATTTAGGATTATAATTTTCTTTATTGTCGACGTTAATTCCTATTTACCTACTTTAATTTTAAATTTTTTTTAGTTTAAGAGGAATTTATTCAAAAAGGGGAGTAAAAGTGGGCAGATCACAAAAATTGAATGTTCAATATAACTATTAATAGTTTGTTCAAAAGATTGTACATTTATTTTTTTAACAATTGCAATTTAAATAAAAAGGGGCGTGGAAGTGGGCGGATCTTTAACGATCAATATAACAACAAAACGTTTTCTTATTAAAATAAGGAGAAAACTTTACGTTCTTAGCTCTTTTCAAAAAGGAAATAACTCAAACATTCCAAAAGTAAATTTGGCTTTAAGACCAAAATAAATTCGTTTTTTGTTTATTTTTTTTTAAACATAGCCCAACTTTGGACTATATGACCTAAATAATAAAAAAAAATATTCAGTTTGCTGTTTTTGAAGCTCTGTCTATTTTTCTATTAAAAATTTAAAAAAAACAAAAAAATAAAAAAAAACATCGGATTTTGTATTTTTGCCGCGATTTTTGGCTTTTTGGACCATAGTGCAGTGTTCATACGGATGGGGACTTTGGACAGATTCTTAAGCACGCCTTGAGGAGGCTATATATACCAAATTCCAGCTCAAACTGCTTTGATTGGACTATAAGTTTATGAGGCTAAAATAACTAAATTTTTTTGTGTTATATACAACAAAGTTTTTTTGTAAACAAACGAACACTTAACGGACTTACCGCGATTAATAATAATTAAACGCGGCAAGTCCGTTAAGTGTTCGTTTGTTTACAATGTTTCATTACCACGATAAAAAAAGTCTAAAATCTACAAAGTTTTTTTGTCTAAAGTTTTCGAAAACATTTTCGGACTTTAATAGCGACAAATTTAAATGTTTCGTTAAGTTGGTATAATTTATTGGTTTAATTTAAAATCAGGTAGGTAGTATGTACACATGTGTAATTTGAAAATATACGTTGCGTCCCAACACTTTAAAATTCCCGCGGAAGACTTTGCCAAATATTTCAAACCTTTTATTCGTTCGATATTCTTTCAGTCACTTAGAGTAATTTCTTTTTTAAATTCTTTTGCAGTCTTTTTTGTCTTGTATTCTCATTTAATTTTCTTTTGCATCCATAGCAGCGCCAGCTATCTTCCCCAAACTTTTATCCACACCAGTACTATAACGATAAAGAGGAAGAGTCAACATAATTTGTTGCATTTATTGTTTCTTTTCATCTTTTTTTTTTTGTTGTTCCTTCATTCAGTCCATTGTACATAAGTTGCTCCAAAAAAGCACCTACTTATTTGTTGAACTCAACCTTCATACAATGAAGATAATTCCTGCTGCTGCTGCTTCTGCTGCTACTGATGGTATTGTTCAGGTATCATTTTGAAGGATTTTCACCGGAATTCCTCGTACCTTGGTTTATCTTTATTTCCGACGAATGTATCATTCAACTAAGTGATTCCTTTATAGCCATTGCAAAATGAAAAAAAAGGATTTTTGTTGTTGGTGTTGTAGGTACTAGGTAGTTGGAATTACATCTACATATACATAAACACAAAACATTTACACATCCATTTTTTTGAAAGAGGAAATACCAAGGCAGGCAGGTGTATTTTGATGGTTGTGATGGGATATATGGGAATGAAAGTGGTGATGATGTTCTTTTCATAGAATATTGAAGGTTTATTTTGTATTTTTTTCTGTTAGTACAAGGATGTGTTCAAAACAGATATAAAAAGACCATAAAACTTACGTTTGTTTTTTTTTTTTTCCTTTTCTAAAAATCATATTTGGTTGGAAATAAAATTAAATAAAATACATTTTATAAAATTTTTGTATAGAATTTGGAAGTTGTTTTAATAAATTTTTTTAAGCACATTCTTCTTTTAAAATTTAGACTGTCTTTTAGGATAAAATAAGAACAAGAATTACCAATAAAATGAAGCTTATTGTGCAGTTATTTTATTCTTTTTTTTTTTAATATTTTGAAGACTGTTTTTAACAGGAATGAAAATTTCAATTTTCTTATATACCGAGAAGGTATTTATATTTTGCTGTTATATTATTTTTAATGGTCTGCACAGTACTTGTATATTCCATAAAATTTTGAAAGAATCAAAGGATTCAGGGTGTGCCAATATAATTTCCTTTATTGAAATCTGCGCCATTTAGGTTGTAGGGTCGTTGCGGGGGAAGTGGTCTCATTACACATATTACATAGATAGGTGTGGTTCTAAAGTTTTGTTAACTTCCAGATCAGTCGGCTTCATTATGCTTTGAAACAGCGCAACGCGTTTGTTGTTTGCTCTTGAGGTTTTGTTTTTTTCAGTGATGTAACCCATCATATCGCCCATCATAAAATTTCATCAAATGTCCGTTTATGTAGGTACTTTCACCTAAATTCACAATGTTGTCTAAACTTTCCTCAGCTATGACTGTTGGTTCTTTTGTTTTTTGAAGAAATTAAGGTCACAGTGACTGTGAATTCAGACCGGTATATGCGAACATGTTGGAAGAATTTGTTTTTGTCCATCCGACTTGATGAATCGGACTTAAAGGACATTTTGTCCCAACAGGAAGGAGCATCGGTTCCTCCCAGTGCAAAAGCATCAATATAGGCATATTTTTTTTGAATGCCCCGGTGGGAATTGGATGAAAAAATGACGTCAGACGGTGCTCAGCAGTTGACATGATAAATGCACCAACAACTAATCCCCTACGGTCCTAGCTAAATCCATAGAATTCGCGGGGCTTTATTTAAGCGCCCAGAAAATCTACATACTTGTTATCGATAGTTTATATGAAAACTCCATTTTGTTTCTGTGATGGTATTGCATTTTTTAAACCAATTGTCCCCGCGGTTCCAAAAAAAAACATGTCAAATGTCTTTTTTGAGGGAACACTTCTAGGAGCGCCTGATCTGAATAATGATGGCCGATTTTGAGTGGTAAGTCCGTTCTCCCAATTTGACATCTTGCTATTTTTTGTGTGGGGTTTTTTGAAAGCCCGTCTTTATGTCAACCGTCTAAGGACCCTGCATGACTCAAGGGCCCACATCTAAGAAGAAATTACCATCATAACCTTAATTTAAATAAATTAACCCTAAAAATCCCACCACTAGATTTTTAACTAATTCTACAAGTATTCTGAAGTTTAACCTTAAATTAAAGACCTTCAACTTGAAGATCTGACCATTAAAACTCAAGTTATAAATCTAACCGATTATCCCGTGACATCTCGCTCATTAAAACAAACTGAAAATTTCATCTGAGAAACAAATAAGAAAAATGGGCGTGGCAGTGGGTAGATTTTACTTAAACTATAATTACTAATTTTTTTTCTTGATCATATAAAAAAAAATGGAAATTTAATCCAAAAATTTATACCTATTTCCGATAAAATAAGAAACAAAAAAGTGGGCGAAGCAGTGCGCAGATTTTACTAAAACTATAATTTCTAAAATTTTTTTCTTAGTCTTAAGAAAAAACTAAAGATTAATCCAAATAGTTAGGGCTATTTCCAATAAACCAAGAAATGAGAAAAGTGGGGGCGCAGCGACATAAAGCCCAAATTTTATTTTAAAGGCTTATGTCCCATTTGAGTGAGATATAAAGCCAAAATTTAATTTGGGCCTTAAGTCCCACTCAAGTGGGACGTAAGCCCCAAATAAAAATGTTGGGGGTTATGTTCCACTAAATAAAAACTATACCGAATGATAAAAAGAAACTTTGCATACACCCAATCTCGCACCTATACCCCAAACCCTATAGTGTGCCCAAGCAGGTGGGTTGCAGGGGGGCAGCATACATTCCTCACTATTTATTTGCAGTAATTCTGGGTGCTACCACTGCACTACTTTTCTTTCAAATAAAACATCAGCAAATTATTATTATCTTTTATGACTCTAAAAAAATTGTTACTTCCAATGTTAACAAAAAATATTTGGGGCTAGGGTCTCACTTAGATGGGACATAAGGCCTAAATTAAATTTGGGCTTTATGTCCTACTCAAGTGGGACATAAGCCCCAAAAACAAAATTTGAGCTTTATGTCCCTGGGCCTTATGTAACTGCGCCAAAAGTGTGTGGGGCAGTGGGTGGACTTTACTAAAACAAATTTCTAAATTTTGTTCAGGCTCATAAAATACAAACAAAAACAAAAAAATAAATTATTTTTCATTTACGCAAGAATGTTGCAAGTGTTCCACGATATTTTAAATTAACAAAAACTAAAGCGTGCGTTAATAATTTTTTTTTCTCAAGAAAAATTTTTCTAAAGAAAAAAACTGATTTTAAGATTTTCCTAAGGCATTTTGCATTAAATACTTTAAATACATCAAAATATAATTCGCTCCAAACTTTTTAAGCATTTTCTCCCGGCAAGATTGTTAAGATGTCAAAGCCACACCAAACATTTCATGACCTGCCTATAAGTAAGGCATTAAATTATATGCACTGTGGAGACATGGAAACAAGAATATAGTACTTTGGGAACACACCCACGTAATTAATAGTGTACATAAAAGTGAATATAACGTTTTATTAGAACTTGTATTACTGCGCTATATAACGAATTAACGAAATGAAAGTAAAGGGAACATAAAATCAGATCGTATGCGTCTTATGAACAAACCATAACAAATTGTCCAGCTTTGGAAATTGTTGTAGGAGGTTTTGGTATTGTCGTGAAGGAGGTTTTGCTTGGGATACGTCTGTAAACCTCTCACCTCAAATCCGATTTAATCCACAGCTCGTTTTTTTTGTTTTAATTTTTTTGGAAGCTGTCAAGAAATAGACTAGAAGTATGCAATCGTTTGTGTTACATGACACAATCGTTGTTTGGTTAAGTATCAATGGGAAAACGTTTATAGATACAAATTTAAACTACGTCACTTAATTTAAATTAATATTTAATCAAACTTCACTAGTTGACCTCTAAGAGCCATTAAAAAAAAACTTAATAGCTACGGCTGTTAATATTTTCTGAGAAAAAAATAATTTTGCAAATGAGATACATTATAGGTTAGGTCTGGAATAATCTCTTTTCAATTTTTGTCCCAATGGATGGCGTGTTGCTCTTTGCAACAGGAGAATCATAAAACAATATCGCACATCAAATATGTCGATATATTATAATATAACCGCACCTTTTAGCCTCAAATCAACCTTGGCTATAATATAGCAGGTATAAATTAATTACTTAAGTTTGTATATTTGTCAATATATATACCGTTTTTTTTTTTCTTCTTTTAAATATAAGAGTTGCCGCTTTGTGATATAAATTTCAGAAATTATTTTTATCATAACAATAAAAATGCTTCACAAAGAGTATTATAGATTGCTGTCATTTCAAATTTAATTATATGTAGGTACATATTATTAAATAATTTCTTTAAATTATTGTGTGTGAAATTATTACTTGACAATAACTCCTATATTTATGTCCATAAATTTCTTTTCTTATTCTTATAATGGTTTCACATCCAACCGATATGTAAAAAATGTTAATATAAAGAATGTTGCGTGCTAGGACATTATTTTTTTATTAGTTTTCTTTATTATTATTACTCCTTCTTTGTATAATAGGTGAAGCCAAAGGTTAATGTAAGGCGGAATAAGTGTTATATAGTACTTCTAGGTCTATACAACAAAAATAAAAGAATTAAGTTGACCTTAACCTATTCGAGTGGACTTCGTAATTAATGGTTGTAAAAAAAAAAGAAATTCATAAAGGCGTTAACGTATTTATACGAGGGTGAAAAAGCTGCTTTAGAATTTTATTTGTATTCGTATTCGCTACCTATATAGTACCTACCTTAGTAGTTTTTTTGGAATTATTGAAATTTTCCACGCACACGCATCTCATGTATGAAAACCATCTTTATAGTTGTGAAATTGTGAGAAGGACCTTGTGGAAAATTGTATATGAATATTGGTATGGAATTTCCTGAAAATTTTCCATTATAATTAAATCAAAAAATATATACGCTTTCATATTGAATGAAATTATAGGCACGATATACTTTTATATGATCAGATTTTAAAATATATCTTCGCGGCTTAGAGTTAAAACCGTCCTAAGGCCATCTTTATTTTCTATTTGTAAATTTGTAAATTGTTTTGAAATTGCTGAAAAATACTAAAAAATCTTTTAAATAGTTTTTGATTGACCAATTCTTTGGATTTTAAATGATTTTTTAGTTTTATCAGGCTTTATTGGCAAATCTTTTTCAGTTATTTTGAATTTAGGGATAAGAATTTTAATACAAAAATTTCAATATGTAATTAAAATGAAATGTCGTTCGTTGGTAAGCACATAATTTGAAAACAGCTGGACCGATTTGGTTTATTCTTTTTTAAAAAGTTCGTAAAAGTACCAAAAAGCTTCTTATAGAAAGAAAAATTGAAAAAAGTCATCTGATCCAATAGGTGGCTCTGGAATGAAATCATTGAAAAATTCTTTATTTATTTATAAAAGATGATTCATATTCACAATAAATGTATGTATGTCAATATATGTTTGCTAAGTGTTCAAAAAATAGAATAACAAAATTTGGACCCGATAGGTGGCGCTGTGGTCGATCAATTAACAAATTCCAAATCACTGATTTTCACAATAAAGGGTATGTTCGTTTATTATCAACAAATAAAATTACAATAACAAAAACTCAAGCCGGTAGGTGGCACTGTGGCAATTTTTGAATAAATTTTCAATTTATAAAGCTAAATTAATAATATTCACAACATTCGGAGAAAGCTGAAATTCTGTAATTAAGCTCACTTTAATCTAAAGCATGATGTGGGAATTTTTGTTTGGACATACACTGACTGCTACGCTCACTTTTCTTAAGGGATATGAACTCGTGACGAGGATGGAGTTGCTTAGTTAGTTTTTTATGGCCCATTTGCACTTTATTTCTTACAATAAAGCCATAGAATCTGGGAACACCTATAGAATTTAAGTCTTAACTCAAGTGAAACCTTCTTAATACAGGCCCAAAGTCAATATATCGGAAATTGTGTTAGAACTTGATTTAACTTATCAAGAGTCAGTTCACGATGAGAAAAAATGTGATCTAATTGTTTTACAAAAAAGTTTTGGGCATATAACAGCAGAATACACCGAGGATAAAACACTTTAAAAATAAATTTTAACGTATGTAACGTACGTAACGTTAACGTAAAGTGGACGTATGAAAGACAACCGAATTGAAAAGTATTCAATTTGAAAGTTACAATTTAAATTTGTTTAACTTCAACGCGAATCACTTTGAATTTAAAGTGAAACCATTTAAATTTAAAATTTCTCAATTTTAATTTGCAAAGAAAAGTTTTACTTTTAAATTGAAAGTAAATTTAATGGCACTTAAAGTGTTTGTTTTAATATTAAGACTAAAAGGGATCACTTTTAATTTGAAAATGATATTTTAAAATATCATTTTAAAGCATTCAATGTAAAATTTTAAGTGTTTTCAAAGGAAATAATTTTAAAACACATTTTAAATAACTACAAAACTTTAAAATTAAAAATTATATGCCTACTTTTAAAACCCATTTAAAAAAAGTTTCACTATATAATTTAAAGTGTTTATTTTCAAATTAACAATTAAAATAAATGGAACCTCTTAAAATCATTTTCTTCATTTTTTTGGTTATTTTCAAAAATATCGAAGAACAAGAATTGAAGTTGAACTACAGTAGGCAAACAAAATTAGGGAAAAAATATGTTTCACTTTAATATGTCGGATCCCTTAATTTTTCCACAGAGTTTATTCAACTATACACAAAGCTTGGATAAATAAAGCAATTCGAAATCTAAAATTTAATTTTTGGTATTTTTCCTCTTTTTCACTATACTGCCCGTGCGTCGTTATCCAAATTGGGATTAGTTAACAATTCAACGCCTTTTCTGAGTTAACTGCCTTACGGCCTTTATTCTACAAGCTTTATAGACACTAACGCATACTATATGACATATGCCTTCCCTAACAATTTCAAAAAAACTTCCCTTTCAAACACGTCATGTTGAGACTTCGTTCAGGAGTACCTACCTACATATATGTATATCCAATTATCTCTTGCACAGCTCAACTGATGATTTAGATGTCCATGTTGCCTAGAACCCAGGGACTCTTACTCATAATTGGGTAGTCTTATTTGCTTGGAGGCATATCACCAACTTTTCCCAAAAAGTTTAAAGAATTGTTATATGAAGTTTTTAGAAACTAAATATCAGAAAACTTAAAACAGAAAACAGATGCCATCTTGGATTTGAGTTCTTTGAATTAAAAAAAAAGTCGCTTATTCCTCTAAGAACGTATATGATATTGCCTTTAAAATGAATCAAAAATCTATTTCATCAAAATTCAACAAAAAAACACTCGAGCTGGGTATTTTTATACTTGATATCTTAAGACTTAGAAATATCTTTTAAAGAAATACAATTCCGCATCCATTGGATGGAGAAGGTTTATTTTTTTATTTCAAATGCATTTCAGGCAACATATATCTCCATGGAAAAAGACACAATCAAAAATATCAATATTATATGCCACAAAACATAAATTTCCATCCATCCATCCATCAATCCAATAAGTTCATAATACAATGCCTTCAATGTTTTTCTACCTTCGCAAAAAAAAAGTAACCATGGACACCTGTTAAGCTTATTTATTTGAAATCTAATACTAATGGAAAATAAAAAAAAAATAATTTCTTCGAATCAATAAACATGAGAAGGTAAAAGCAATTTTTTTTTGTTGATGACATTTCTTTCTACATTTCCAAGTGTATAGAAATTTATATATTCAAACGCCCATCATCCACATCAATTCTATAAGACTTTTTGTTATACGCCTTCCGAAACAACTTTTAACCTTCTGATCCCTTCTGTCTGGTTTATTTACCTGTTATGAAGCAGTTGTTGAAATCCAATACTAATACCACCATTACCCATCAGATAATCCTTGCACTTAGTCGACAGTAACAATATCAGTTTCATAATCAATAGATACATATAGACGTTCGTTGGTTCGATGAACTTTCCTAAATTCTAAGGAAAAACAGTGATTTTTGTATTTTTATTTTTAAATGAAAATCGTTGGTGAACGGTACGGAAAATATCATCCAGCTGGATTTTGACAATTAAAATGATTTTGAATGTTAAAAAGTTTGTTAGTGTAATTTTTGCAAATTTAACAGCTGCATGTGCTTTTGTTAAATGAAAAACAAAAAAATTAAAGGCAAATAAAAAATAATTGATTATAATGCTATTGATAGGCATTATATTATATTTTTAAAATTATAAATAAGAAACATTTTTTAAAAGATGAAAATAATATCCATTATTAGCTATGTAGCTAGGATAAATTAAATATTTATTTTACAATTTATATATAAATATTTATATATATATATAAAATGCGCAACAAGTAGTAAACATTTGTACTAATTTTGCATATTTTAGCTAAGAATTATAATAATATTTAAAAAAAAAAAACAAAATTTAAATGTGATCAATTAAAAAAAAAGAAAACAATTAAAATAAACTAAGTAATAAAGTTATATTCTTGTTACAGAAAAAAAAAACTAAAACAAAAAATCAACAACAACAACAGAATCAATGTCTAGTATAATCAATGTAGTATACTTATATGAGTAAATGTTTAGACAAAACAAAAAAAAGTGTTTATTGAAAAAATGAAAGAAACAAAAAAAAGAATTAGTAAATTACAAAAATAAAAAATTTAAAAATTGTGAAATTTTATTTACCAATTTATGTATATTTTAAATATAAAATAAAAAATAAACTCATGGTTAATCAATTTGCAAAGAAATATAAGTTATACAAAAAAAATATATGTTTTTTGTATTTTAAAACAATTTGGAATAAATAAATATAATAAATAATTTACACATTGATTTTTTTTTTAATTTTATCATATTTTTGTAAACAAATTGTAGGAAAGTATAGTAGAATTTTATTATTATTCTTTGTTGAAATAAAGAATTTTTGACACAAATATTTGTTTGTATCATTTTACTTAATGAAATGGGGAATGATAAGCAGCTGAAAGAGAAGAATTTTGTATGAAATACAAATCATATTTAAATCAAAGTAAGCATATATAAGCCCTATACTGGGTCGCACGTACTGGATCTTAAAGTTTAATTGACTTAACTTTAGATTTTAAGATGAAATGTAAATCTTGTTCTCTGAGTTTATTTATACGAATTTTTTTTACCTCATCGGTACATACATAGATGAAAGCTTTAAATGCCATCAAATACAAAACCGCCAGTTAGTCAGTCAGCCAAAAAATTAAATTAGGACCTAATCGACCAAACCGGAGTTTTTTTTTTTCCATGGGTGGGTGTTACAACCTTCAAAAGGCTCTTTGAGGACCGAAAAACGCGTGCTCATAGGAGTGTGAGATACTTACTTCACTAAAACCACCTCCACCTCCCGATTGCAACTAAGTTGAAACTTATCTAGCAATTTATTTTTAAGTTATACAACGTGTTTGCAGGTAAATATCCGGCGATAGCTCCTGCGTATTCCGCGATTTTAAAAGCCGTTTTCCGTTTACCGCACCAAGTCAGAAGGTTTAGTCCTTCGCAAGCGGCGTACTAAATTTGTTTCGTCAAGAATTTCGATAATAGTTCTATTAGCGTGTTCTAAAAGTCGTTTTCAATGCTTTCGCGCTAAATTTTTTATTTCATTTCTTACCGTGGGGATCCACAGATCGCTGTGTAGGTAGTCGTTTCTAATATACCGCGGCGCATTAACAAATGTTCTTAGCAATTTATTTTCAAAAGATTGTAAAATATTTAAATTAGAATTGCGAGTACAACCCCAGAGCTGTATACCATAAGTCCAGACGGGCTTAATTACCTGCCTGTATAAAATCAGCTTGTTTTCTATATTAAGCTTAGAGTGTTTCCCAAGTAACCAGTACATTTCTCTGAATTTAATGTTTAATTCTTCTTATTTCTTTTTTATTTGCGAATGGAACCCGAGCTGTATTTACAAATATAGGTAATCTGTCGATTTTTTTGTACGTAAAGTCCAAGTGGACTGATTTAAATTCGTTGAGCGCTATTCGCCATGTTTTTGTCCATTCATTGACATTATTAAGCGCGTTTTGTAATTTTACTGTAGCTTCGTTGATCGTTTTGCCCACTGCTAGTATTGCAGTGTCGTCAGCAAACGTGGCTACAATAGTGTCTTCTGTTTGAAGTATATCATAAATAAAAGGTACAAAATTGGACCTAGAACACTACCTTGTGGTACCCCCGCCACTATTTCTTTGAAATCAGAATACACATTTCCATGTCTCACACGAAAGATTATATTCTCCAGATATTTTTTTAAAAATCGTGTAAGGTCCATCAGGCAAAACTTGTTTTAATTTGAATTTGAGGCCTTCGTGCCAGACCTTGTCATAGGCTTGCGACACGTCTAAGAAGACTGCGGAGCAAATTTTCTTTTCCTCAAAAGCTTTCTCGATGACGTCAGTGATTCTATGCACTTGGTCAATTGTCGAGTGCTTACTTCTAAAACCGAACTGATGTTCAAGTATTAAGTGATTTTCTTCAATTATTGGTTGCAGGCGCATCAGTAATATTCTCTCAAAAACTTTCGACAAGCGAAATGAGTCTATAAGATTTCTTTTCATGAGATGGTTTACCTGGTTTCAGAACCATTATAACTTCCCCAACTTTCCATTGGCTCGGGACATACTAAAGCCTTAGAGTGGCATTTATTATATAAAGGAGGTTTATTAATCCTTTACCAAACCGGAGTATCAGACTGTTGTATTTGATATAGCTTGTTATTGATAGCCGTAAATCTTTATGTGACCAATGTGGCAACCTTTTAGATTTAGCCTAGATAAAGAGCTGGCAGTGGATTTACTAACGTCACATTGATCACATATAAATTTAAAAAAAATAAAAAAAAAATATGCCACTGCGGTTCGGTCCAATAAACCCCATTTTTAGTGACTTTTAATAGATAAATCTAATTCTGTGACCCGGAGTGTACGATTGGCATTCTTACAATTTCGTCCTTACATACAAATGGCTATAATAGGTTATATTTATTTATATAATCATATTTTAAACTCAAGTCTAACTGAATTGGGGGTTTAAAGTCTATACGCAGGTTATAGACTCAGGTTTGGTGGCATTGTTTGGTATGAAACGGGTCTAAAATCTGTAGTACATAATATTTGCTATATTTCTACTTCAATTTTCTATTAATCTTTGGACAAACAAAAAATCACTGACTGTAAACAAACAGATATTTTTTTCTTTCATTATTTCGGTACTTATATTTATAAACAAAGACTCAGTGAAAGCTCTAATAAGCGGACACTCATGGTCCCCCAAATTTTTGTCGGGTTAATGGAAAGAAATTTTTTTTTGTAACTTCATATTAAATTGACATGTGCAAAAACGGAACGAAACGATGAGAAGGGGGGAAAATTCAAAAAATATATAATTTTTAAATTTGTTTAAAAATATAATTACCTAGTTTTTATACATTTATAATTAAGAAAAGATTTAGAGCAGGAAAATATTGACTTTATAAAACAATTCATATTTTTCTAAAGTATCAACTAGGTTTTAATATATATAAGTGAAAATGTGGGACAACATCAAAGAAAATGTTGACAAGATTTTTTAAAAAATTAATATTCTGATGTAATAAACAAATTAGACAAACAAAAAATAGTCTTAAACAATCTTATTAACATAAAGAATTTTACAAAATTTGTTTTACGTAAATCAGTTGAATACTTTCTGAGTTTATGCGTGACAAACTAAATAATTGTTTCGTCTTTATATAATTGTAATGATGATTTTCCTGGACTAAATGGAATACCGTTGCAGTTAAAAGAATTACTAATGCGCAAACTGTCATTCTAATCGCTTACTCATGTAGTAATGATCTTAGCTCTCATTAAGAAGAAAAGTTTTGAACGATCCTATATGATGGACTCCCGAAAATTTCACCAAAGGAAATTAAGCCTGAAATTATTTTTGAAAAAAAAACCAGACATTTTTGTTCGCTCAAAATTGAAGAAAAAAAAAACAGAAAAAAAAATGGAAAGGAGGCAGAAAAATTGTGCCAGATAGACATTAAAAAAAAGCCAGAAAACGAAATGGAAATTACGTCAGCATATATGTATGTATATTATGGCCTAGTCTAAGCGTTCAGTAGGGAATAAACCGTACTATGTTAATGTGCAGTTTTCTTGGGGCAACAAGTACCTTGTGTGGCTCACTTCCCGAGTTTTAAATTCCTCATTGGGTCTTCTGTACCGCTCACACAACTCCACTGCTCCGCTTATGGTATGTTCAGTGTTAACAGTTTTCTTGATCAACAGTAAGGGTTTTTTTTAAACAAGAAAGGAAAAATGGCCAGAAATCACGTTATTGGTGTTTTTCCAAACAATTTTTGTCAGACCTTTTTTTTATTTCTGAAAATGAAAAAAAACTCTAGAAACATTTTTTTAAAAAATGCAAGAAATTCTGGAGAGATTTACAGAAAAGCCTGGGGCCGAATTGCGGCGTCAGTGACTGAACGACACGTGAGGGAAATTTCATACAAAATATCGATGATATTCGACACGTGAGGGAAATTTCATACGAAATATCGAATATCATCGAATATCACAAAATGTATGAAATTTCCCTCACGTGTCGGAAATTTCATACGAAATATCGAATATCATCGATATTTTGTATGAAATTTCCCTCACGTGTCGTTCAGTCACTGTTGCCATAATTCGGCCCTGGTTCTTTTTCCTATATTTAAAGGATCATTCATTTTGTCAGTTTCTAAAGTAAAGCTAAATAAAACACACACAGCGATATATTTTTGATGAAAATTTTATTTAATTATAAAGTTTGGACTTCGCTATTAAGTGTGAAAAACAATATCCTACAAATATGACCGCCACGGGAAGATTCGCAGTATGCGATTCTTTTGTGGTAATTTTTAACCACTAACTTTTTCGCACATTTCGGGCGGTATCTCGGCCATAATTTGAGTAATGTTGGTTTTTAATGTGTCTAGAGTTCGGTTATTATACACGTAAATACGATGTTTTGCGTACCCCCACAGGAAAAAAATTAACGGTGTCAAATCGCATGATCTTGGTGACCAATTGACGTGAAATTATTCGACCAGGAAACTTCTCACGCAATAAAGCTATAATTGGTCGTGTTGTGTGGCTTGTTATACCCCGTCTTCTTGAAACCACATATTGTCCAAGTCATGATCTTCAATCGCCGGCCAAAAAAAAAACGGTTATCATTCGACCATATCGCTTCGAATTGACTGCAATCGTCTTCCCATTGGCATCTTCGAAGAAATACGGAACAATGACACTTTTCGACTATAGAGCACATCAAACAGTCACTTTGTTTGGGTGCAACGGCATCTCTTCGATCACTTGTGGGTTTTCTGAGCCCCATATGCGGCAATTTTGTTTGTGCCTCATCGCTGAAGAAAATGTTGTTCGAAAAATCAGTACGTTTGAATCACTACTTTTGTAGTAAATTTTAATAATTTTAACGCTCTGTTCGATTGTTAAGCGATCCACTATCGTAAATTACAAACATTCAACTAATATTATGACACTTCAAATGACAGATGAGTTTGACAGGTGTCAAATGCCAGTGTTACCAACTTGAAACCACGAAATGAATGATCCTGTATTTGGCGTTTTTTCCGTAAAAAATGTTGGCAATATTTTCAGAAGCATTAATACATTCTATAGTGTATCGTGTTTATTGTTAAACTCCAGTTTTTCCTTTGAAGATGGTTTGAAACTAATCGTGTGTATGAATATCCTAAACTCCATGTTTAGTTCAGCAAAGACAAAATGAGAACTTATCTATGACCTATATAAATAAAACTTTATTTCTGGTGGTCGATTTTGGTCTAATTATGAAGATCAAAAAGTAAAAAAAAAATTTTTTTTAAGTATTGTCTCATGATGATTAGACGCCCCCAAAATAAATTTTTCAGTTTGATGAATTTTAACCATTTAACCCCCTTAGACCCTATCATTGCATAAATGAAACTTTCTCACCACAAAGAATTTTTGTTAGATACCAAAAATTGTAATTTAAGTAAGTGCACCACATTCAAGCCGTCAAGAGGTCCTATATGCTGCACAAAAGATGTTCTTTTTACCTTGTGTTACTTGTTGTTGCCTTCAAAAAATGACATACCAAAAAAAAAAATATAAACTGCACATCAGATCCTTTTTAGATATTATGTGGTAAGAGGAGACCCTTCTATTTATATCAGAAAAATCTTTCTTTCTCATACATATGTACATACATACCTTCTATACCTTACTTTTTTTATCATATAAATATATACAAAGGCATAGAATGGGCTCTTATCGATTTTGTGATATTTTCCTCAAAACTGACGCATCAGTGCTTGATGCAGCACACGTGTGCAACGAAAGCATACTCACCTAGAATGGTTTTTTTTTTTTTTTTGTATATGGTGGCACTTGGCGACCTAAATTTCCAAGTCTATACGAGTATACCTACTTGTTGTTTAATAATTCAAAATTAATTCATATCGCTCGAAAGAATATTATAATTGAAAAAAAAATTGCTGAAGGACACAAACTTGGTGAGTGGTGTTTTTTTTTTTTTTGATTTGAACTTCTTTTGTCGTCTTATAAATTTGTCAAACAATACGAATTGATTGTTATTGTACCTCTTTAAGTGGGATATTTTCTGAGGCATATGGATGTCATATTGCACATCATTGTTATAAAATGTCCTGATTTCGCTGACTTTGCCTGGTTTTCTTGTCTTTGTGTTCAAAAGAAAGAAAGCCCATTATTATTTGACATTGTAGATAATGTAATCACAATCAGTAATCGGATTAAATGAAAGTAGAAATATTTCTATATAGATATTATCTAGCTTGCGGTTGCCCTTTGATGGATTTTTTTCTGTAGACAAACAATTTGTGCAAAGTTGCAGATTGTATTTTATACATAGATAGATAGATAGCCTTTGGTCTTTTATAGTAAGTACATATCTTATATGACTGAGAACAGTACAAATAAAACTTAACTACCCCAATGGGTGTATTGCATCATATAAATGTATAAGAAAATATGGTTTATTTACAAAACGAACAAAAAAAAATTCAATTTCTGTTAATGTAATTGAAATGGAAGCGGCATCAACTGAAGCATTATTTTTTAGTTTACTTTAAAATAAATATTACCTCTGGGTTATATTTAGAATTTAAGTAAAAAAAATTAATTTTGAAGACTCTTCATTTTGGAAAAGAATTTAAAAATCGTTAAAAAATTTAACGAAGAGAATTGTAAATATTAAAAAAGCATTGACAAAGCTGTTGTTAGTTTAGTAACTACATTTTAATTTTATAACCAGGGTTACCAACAGGGGTATTTTCGCCCGGAGACTCCGGGAAATCGATCTAATCTCCGGCCTCCTTATGTTTCGATTATTTTATTTCATTCTTGAACGCATTCCTTAACATAAAAAGAAATCTGCAAACAAAAATTGCAATTTTCCATTCCTTAGGTTCATATTAGCATCCATTGGCTAGAAAGCATTTAAAAAATGTTTAAGATGACATGAGTTGTTTTTGCGTCAGTGATATCAACTGTTTTTTTTATACAGCGGATTACAACAACACAAAATTATTCAGATCGCTTTGGGTGGGAATAAAACGAGTTTTGACAGCACATTGTAAACAATTGTAAGAAATTTTAATTTACGAAACATACTAAATATAGAGTGCAAAAATATCTGTTTCTGCGTTCTGTTACCCTTGCATCGATTAAATCAATCGAGAAACGATGAAAATTGAAATAAACCCTTTGAATTTTTTGTCCATTTTTCAAAGTTTCTCGATCAATTTTATCGTTGCAAGAGTTGCAGAACGTAGGCACTGATCTGACATTTGCGCGTTAGAATTAAGGTTCCCCCACACCAACGCGAATTTTTGGTGGCGACGACGAAAACAGTAATAACAACGTGTTGTTTTCATTGACAACCAGGTGTTGTTATTGTTGTTTTCGTCCTTTAAAGTTTATTTCGCTGTCATTGTGGTGTTGTTTAACAAAGTGTTAGATCTGTTTGGTAACATGAAGTTTCTTGCGAATTTGTACAAAATTTCACAAATTTTGACAATTTGTTGTCAAAAACAATAGGAAAAAAAATATGTTTGAGAAGTTTGAACAAAAAAGTTACCAAACAGGCATGTTGTTTGCGTCAAACACGTCAAAGCGAAAAGGCAGCAAAACAGCAATGCTTGAAAGCATAAATTTGCAGAACAACAAAAAGTAAAAGCGAAAAAGTGTCAAAGTGAAACAGCGACAAGGCATCAAAGCGATGAAAATGCGGCTAGTCGGGGTAGAGAAGAAGGACATACAATGGTTTTGGAAAAAATCTCCGGTTCTGGGTTTTTCCGAAGTTGGTAACCCTGCACTGAACATTTACAAGTTTTCGTTTGACATTTCACAAACACCCACTCCTGCAAAAAAAAAACCATAACAAAACATCTCATTTAAATAACACACTCACAATTTCTTTTGTCAGCAGAATTTAGCAGTTTTTTTTTACATTTGATTGAGCGCTGAATGTTTCGAAAGGTTTGTTTGTTTAGTTCAACTTTGAATTTCAACTAGTTTTCGTGAGGTTTTATATAAAACTTGTGGTTTACCAAAAATGTATGGTAAAACTTGAGTTTTCGATGTAGGTTTTCCGCCAAAACCGATAATTTCGCGAAAACCGCGTTTTGGGCTTGGTGTGAAAAGGCTATAGGCATTGGCGTAGTTAGGAATTTTGTCTAGGGGGGCAGTCAGCCAGTTGATATACCGCAAGTTATTTTTAATAATATTTATAAAAATACTTTCAAAAATATTTACTTTAAATAGAAAATCATTAGGTTTTATAGATAGAGCTTCTGTCAAAATCATAAGTGTTGTAATAAATGAGTTAGTTCACTCTCATACGAAGTGACACCACACTATACTCTGCTAAATCAAAAGTGTTGTTTTCTAAAAAAGTTGATATTTAAAAAAGAATTGGTATATTTTATCAAAATTTATTGCAAACACTAAATTAAGATTTTCAAAATAACCAAATTTTACAAAAAAAGACTTTGTTTGTAAGGTTTTGTTTTTTAATTAAGTTTTAATTTTACATATTCTTGGCTGAACTGGTTCAGGACTTTTTCGGAAGTGATTTTATTTGTAACTATTTCATTTTCAATATTAAGTAGTGATACATTAGAGAAACGATTTTGGAGCATTGTTGTTCTCGCCGCATTGCTGAGAAACTCCTTTCACAGCTGGCGGAGCTCACTGGAAGAGCTAACGCTGCCTGAAGAAGTTTGTAAAAGTTTGGAAACATCTCTTTTGAAACATTTTGTTTTAAATTTTCGATGCTTGTTTCGCAATTTTTCAGTTGAAAAATATTTTTTAATATCAGAGCTTCAGCACTCAGTGCTTACACAATCAACTTTAAAAACATCTTTATAGTTATTAATAAAATCTTCTGCAGTATGGAAATCATGTTTAATTTCAGGAAAGCGTCTACAGCATTTGCAAATGGTAGGTTTTCAAAACGGCGTTTAAAATTGACAATTATGTGATCCATTACCTAAGCAGTAATGCTGCAGTAAGAGCTGAAAAAATAGATGAGCGTGGTGGATATGACATTTTTGGACTAGTATACCTTTCTTAACGCATACTCCTGCAAAACCTAAATGACACCCCATATTTCCTATCTATAACTTATAATATCTGGTTTATATGCAAGAACGAAAGATCGAGTTGGACTAGGGTCGGATTTTCGCTCCTGCATATAAACGAATTACCCATTTGTTTGTAGGTATTGTATTTGCAATTAGTTTTCACGTATTACATACACATACGTACGAACATAGTGATACGTTGTTCTTATTAGGTCTGTTCCCAAGATTTCTCGCACTAAAAGTTGGTCAAATGTGAAATTTGAGGAGTGGGGATGAAATGCTCTCAAAAAAAAAGAAAACTGAAAAAATGTCTGGAACGGTTTTCGCACTAAATTGGACTACTTTTTAAACGTCAAAAAATATATTCGACTATGGTTGCCGTAGATCAGTGATAAATCTTAATCAAAATTTTCTAGAATCACATCCCAAGAAAATAAAATGTTAACAGAGAATAAACGTACAAGCTTACATCAAGTATATTAATATACAAAGAAACAAATCTTTAATTATACATTAAATTATGAAGCTTAAGCGTGTTTTTCTTCAAGTAGCACTATATAATATGAGTAATAATCAATATTGTCAATTTTAAATTTTCTTTTCAAGGAATAGTTTTGCTAATTGGCGTAAATTTTTTGTAATTAGTTGATTAGTTAAAAGATTAATAAAATGATAAAAAGTATGCTTATCTTTCAAAACTAAAATCAAAATAAAATTAACACTTGGGCAACCCTTGTCCGGCATTGATATTTGTACTCAACTGACAAATTACGTCATCTGACATACGGCAACCAGGCATTTGATATCCAGCCCAGAAATAGCCAGAAGAAATTCCTCGGACTAAAACTGGCAAGAAGGGGAAATGATTTACTCTCTCGAGCGCGCTCTCTTGTAAGAATTAGCACAACTTTTGAAGTCTGGAACGACTTCGGACTAAAAATGACTAAATCTGGCAGTCTCAAACTGTTTGAAACTGGGTGTTTATTTTTTCGTTTTTTTTTACACTACCTTAAGAAAAATACGACGACCAGCTGGTAAAACACCTTAATGTAGAAAAAATATAAATTTTGTTGTCTTTATAATGAATGACAAGTTAGTACTGTCGATTTTCTGGGGTGGGCAATACGATTTCTAGGGTGGGCGCCGCCCACCCTTGCCCACCCTTAACTACGCGCATGGCTACAGGTTTTGCGCCAAAACCGATAATTTCACGAAAACCACGTTTTGGGTCTGCTGTGAAAAGGCTATTACTTCGGTCGAGACTACTTTTGTTTCACTTTCATTCAGTTCAAACGTCAAATTTTCAAATGAAAGCATCCAAACAAAATTGAGCGTTTGCTGCTCAGTTAATGCACATCCCTGACTTTTAGGATGCGTTTGGAAATTCATGACTTTGTAAACATTTTCTCTTTCGACTTTCGTAACTCATATTGGTCCCGTTTGGGGATCAATCCAAAGCTATCCGGATAGGTTTGTGTTGTTGTAATATCTTGTGACAAAACAGCTGATGCAACAACAACCCAACGTATCTGAGAATTTTTGGGATAGGTGGATAGCCTATCTGATAGTTCACCGAACGCAAGGATTGACTTTATACCAAATACGCATCTAATTCATTTTGGAACTCAGCCACTGTAATAGCAGAAGATATTAAATTGGACTTACCAGTAACTCGGTTCCAATTGCTACACATTCAACAACAAAAAATTGTTGATGTTAAAAACGACATAAAAAAGGTAAATTTTTACTTTTTAACGGGATTTTTTAAATTCTTTATTATAAAAGATTCTTAAACTTGATTTGTCTCAAGTGTCCTTTCAAATAAAAGAGCAGATGGTTACCGCATAAAGCTTAAGTACTCGTCGTTGTATTTTAATATCAATTAATGTTTTTTCATCCATGAAAGGCGCATATATGTACGTCATATACCTATAATACATTTACTGCGTCGAAGTACAAAACAAGACAAAAGACAAGTTGTAGACTGAAAAATAACTTTAAATTCGTGTTTATCAACCAGAAATCACTTCCATTCATCTATAATATGAATGCAATCAATTTTACGCAAGACTGCACAACATAGTACTGTAAAACACCACATCACTTACATTTCTATACATTGTATGTATGTATAAGTATCTATACAGTACATTGTACAATATATATATTGTGCCCTTGAGATGTTTTAAAGGCAAAGATTTTTCAAAACTCAGTCCTTTGTCACTTTGCTGATGGGGGTTATTCGTTGCAGGGTGGTCGGTCGGCCGATGGTTTGGTTGGTTGGTTGGTTGGTGAATTAAATTTTGAAGATGGTGTGACTGAACGCCAAGAAGATTCAGGCTTCTTCGGTATATATGAAGTACATACATATATAAATCTCCTTGTCCTGAAGTTGATCCCTTTTTTATCGCTTCATTCATATATAACAAGGATATGGTTTTTGGGATTAACCACAGACAATATGGGTGTTTAAGTCGTCTTTTATGGTATCAAATTAAATTTTTTTTTTTTTTTGGCGGCTTATATGGAGGATGGGATATAAGAGAAAGTTAAACATTTCATTGTTTGCAAGAAGGAAGTAAAAAAACTTAAGTCGTATATAGTCTCCATGCAGAAAATAGCATTGTCCTATTTTATATCAAAAGAAGAAAATATGTTCTGTTCGGGTAGTTTTTGTGTGTAAAATATGGTAAACATATAAAAAATTGAAATTGAAATCTGTGATTTTACATTTTTGGGTGGTTACAGCATATAACAACTAAGTCGATATTTTTTAAACTTGGTATTTTAGGGATTTTACCAGATTAATTTTTTTGTATTTTTTTTTAATTCCACTTCCACTTTAACAACTTAACCGATTTCGATCGCGCTTTTTAAAGTTTTTAATAAAAAAATGGTGATTCTCAAAAGATCCAATAAAAATCTAGAGGGTGTAGATTAAATGAGACCACATGAGATGATTAAGAAAGTTTTTGAAGTAAAACTTCTTTTGCGGCATGGGGGTAAAAAATGTTTCTATGCAGCTGTCAGTGACATGTCAAACCGACATACAAATTCCCGTCACGAATTACAAAATTCAGCGTCACGATTTTGCAACGGTTCTGAGTTTCAAATCGGGTGCTCTGAGTGGTAGGACTTGAAAAATACTTGACCTTTTGTCGTGAAAGAAGTTTTACTTCTAGCGCGTGTACATAAGTACGCACACTTTTTTTTTTTTTATTAAAATCCGCCTACTGCCACTCCCACTTTATAACATTTTAAGTTTTTCCTTGTTGAATTCGTCGTTAGAACTTTAAAATTTTGTAATTAAGCTCTATTCAACCTAATAATATGAAATTTTGTTTTTTTTTTTTAATATTAGAACGTTATCCTTTTAAAATGTACTTAAAAGGCAGAAATTAAATAATAATCGCTCTTGAGATTAACATGTGTAATTTTTTTTAAGTTCCCTACTGAGTTGCGAGTTTTTTCCCTGTGCCTACATGACAATTTTTCTTTTAAAGTTAAAGTTTTATAGTTCTACAATTGCTCAATAGGTGGCGCTAGTAAAAAATAAACTACAAATTAAAAAAAAAAGTGTTTTTTTTTTCTGAAATTTCCCTATAAAGTGACAAACGTTACTGCAGTATCAAAGACTATAATATGAAAAGATTAAGTCTTAATTTTCCACTATCCACCTCTTGCAGGGTCGGTTAAAGTAAGGTTAGTTTTTCCCAAATAACAGCTGTATTTTGATTTTGTAACTATTTTTAATAAGAATTTCTATCTGAGGCTCCAAAAAGAGCCGTTTGATTAACACGACTATCTCGCTGAATGCGTAGATAATTGGTAAGCCTTATATAACATGTCCACTGTCCAGCCTATCATCTGCGTTTTAGTTTATCATTATATAAATATACAGGGTGTCCCGAAATCACCGCCTCAGAAGAAAACCATGAGTTCCTGAGATCATTTCAAGTCGAAAAACTTAAGAGGCAATTTTCTCGTTTTCGCTTCGTTTTCGACTTCGGTTTTTATGATATTTATTATTTATTCCTTTGACTGGTTCTAACTTTGCCAAACTAAAACCGATTTTTCAAATTTTTTTTCTGTGTGGATAACGGTTTTCCCGCAAATTATTTTCAAGCAGATTTTTTAAGCTTTTTTAGGTTGTTTTTTTTGACTTCGATATGATTTTTTTCAGAAAAACACGTTATTAAGTGTAATTTTTTTTTCATTATTATGAAAGTCCAATATGTTTTCTTAAAAATACTTAACATTTTTCCCCTAAAAATAGATATAAAATTATTAGAAAAATAAAAAACAAAAAAAATAAAGGAAAAACAAGAAAATATGAATTTTGAATAAAAACGAATAAAAAACTTCTTACGGTCTTACTCTTACTTTACTCTTTCTAACATTCAACACTAAACGCTCAGCGTAAGTTTTTTATTCGTTTTAATTCGTTTTCATCAAATATCACACTTTTTTTATTTTCCTTTATTTTTTTTTTTTTTTTTTTTTTTTTTTTTTTAATAATTTTAAAAATCGGTTGTAGTTTGGCAAAGTTAGAGCCAGTCAAAGGAATAAATAATAAATATCATAAAAACCGTTATAAGTCGAAAAAAAAATTACATCTTAAGTTTTTCGACTTGAAATGACCTCAGAAACTAATGGTTTTCTTCTGAGGCGGTGATTTCGGGACACCCTGTATATTTTTTTTTAAATTGGTTTGTGTATTTCTGTCACAGGATTCTGCTCAGAACCCTCTATCGTCATCACGTTCAAAATTTCAGGTCCCTCAAAATAATTTTTTATATAATTATAATATTATAATTAATTCCATTTTGAATGATATAAAGTATATTTTTCATTGAGTTGTATCGTTCTTATCCTCTGCAAAAGTCTTGCAATTTCGTTACTTAAAAATCCGATTTCCTTGATTATTTCGTTTTTTGTGCACTTTTTAAAAGTTTAAACTAAAATATGAAAAAAGTACGAAAAAGTGGAGGTTTTTCGAGCACCATGCAGTTAGCAGAGGTCTTTCGAATCTGCAAATTGGGGTTTACACTACTCCAACTAGTCCAACCCACATACAAAATAGTCGCTTTGCAACCTTAATGTCTAATTGTACTGGCCTATGTAGGTACTATATCGCACAATTAGAATGAAAATGACCTAACTCAAAATGTATGTAACTTTTGATTTTGCAATAAACTGACCTTAAAAATCTTTTTAAAGTCAGTTTATTGCAAAATCAGAACTTTCAGGAATGAAAGTGACCTAACTCAAAAAAGCTTTTTAAGGTTAGTCTATTGCAAAATCAGAAGTTACAGGATTTTTGAGTTAGGTCACTTTGATTCTAAGGGTGCGATATGGAAAATTATGAATTCGTAAGAAAAAAATAAATCGATCTCGAGACTTTGATTAAACTTGACATATGATAGCAGATTTAAAAAAAGTGGGTCTCACAATTCTGTTTGTCTGTCCCGTCCGTACAGCTGCAGCCTTAACGGGTGGGTCAATTTTCTTTAAACTTGGTACCTAGTGTTTTGTGGGGACTGCCCCCGACACGTCTCTTCATTTTTTTTGTTTAGGACAAAAAATGACGGTACCTGCCGTACAATTTTTTTTAGCAAAAAATGAAAATCCTATTTTTCCCAAAAACATGCCCAACACTTAATAAAAAAATGGATTTTTTTTTACAAAAAGGCTACCATTTTATAAATACAAAAATTTTTTTGATTTTCTCAAAAACGATTCAACTGATTTTGCGATCAATTTTTTTTAATGAAGAATCTTTTGAAAGTTTAAAAAGTTTTGTGTACCAAAAATTTTCAAATTTAAAATTTCTTTTTTTGAGATCTTAATAATTCGAAAATGCAGTGTTTTTAAAAATTATCTAGTAGATTTTAAATAACCAAAAATAACGGTACCTCCCATACAAGTGTTTAAAAACCGTTTAGGACAATCTCATTTATCTCAAAAACGACTCCTACGATTTTGATAAAATTTTTGTATGTTAGCTTTTTTCAGTACTATCTACCATATTTTTGGAAAAAAAAAATGTATCTACATATCTATTAAAAATGGTATCTCTCATAGGACCATTTTTTGGTTTTCGACTAACTCATTATCTGTTCAACCGATTTTAATGATATTTTGTACACGAAAGCTTCTAATAAGTTTGAATAATATTGCATACCAACATTTTTAAAAGAACAAATTTGGGATTTTTAAAAAAAAATTATTTTTTGAGAATTCGATATTTCAAAAAAAGGTACATGATTTTTTTTTTCAAAATATTTTTTTTTAATTCCACATTTATAGATACTAAACAATGGCATACCAATTTTTTTTTTCTTTAAAATGTTTACAAAATTAATGTATAAAAAATTATTTTTTTTTTAAAAAAACCGCTCCAACGATTTTCAAATTTTTTTTCTGATAAATTGAAATTTGTTTAAAAAATCAGATGGTGTGCATAACGTTCGTGTAAAATCGATTTCGATCAATTTATTTCTAAAATATAGGCATGGTCAGGAAAATGAGATCTCGGAGATCTCAGCAATCTCAGTTAGGTACCTGGGGCCTATTTCACGGAACATACATCACATACATTGTATGAATGTATGTACCTTAAAGTAGTCGCCAAAGATGGCTCAGTGTAAATTTTGAATTTTTCGAAAAACTGTGCGTCAACATAGAAAACACATTATTTAAAAAAAATTTAAAATTTACGCCAACTCATATGGTCTATTTTACATCACATACATTTCTGTAATGTATGTAATGTATGTTCTGTAAAATAGGCCCCTGAACAGGATTCCTCACCAAAATTTCTCAACTTTGCTGTCAAACCTCTGAGGGAAAAAAATCTTGAATTCGCTTGCTCACTTTTTTAGTGAGAAAAATTACTGAGATCTTATTTTTCTGAACACACCAATTATATTAATTTTTTACAAGTTGTCAGTCTAAACTGTAAGTTACATGCATATAACACAGTACTATATTGTTCATATAAATATCGTCACCTGATTGCAAGAACCAGCTAACTCGATTTTTTTTATTTTTGAGGTGCTTGGGTTTTTGCTACCTTGAATCGATTCGCATCGTAATTTTTACCCTTTACTACAACCAGTAGCGCAGAAAAAATATGGTGTTTTTATTCTACCAGGTACTATAATGCAAAAAATGAAATCTGAAAAAGAGGCCAAAAGGTTTTTTGCGACTTTCTCAATTATTGGGAAATTGAGTTATCTGGTTCTTGCAATCAGGTGACGATATGTACTCACTACCTTAAAATAAACTGCGTTTTTGGAAGATGGCATAAAATAAAGACTCCCTTACTTGTTGCGATCGCAATTTTTTAATCGGATCGATACAAAACTTGCAAGTGCGTTTCTAGCCTTGACAAGCTACACTTTTGGTTCTTTAAGTAGTTATCGGAGAAATAAGAAATGACGAGTCGTAAATATGATAAAAGTGGCCTTGGAATTGAGTGTATTTCACTAAAATCACTTTCTAAATCATCTTGCTGCTATAATAGGAGTGAACCCACTAGTCCCTATTTCTTTAACAGAACGTCCAAAATTGAGAGCTCGCGTCAAGGTTGAATTGATTACTAATGAATTGTTTTCTAGAAAGAAATCAACAATGGCTATTTCACTTAAACAATCTTTAAAAAATAACGATACATTTTCTTTTGAAAATGCCTTTAAAAATAGTTCATTTAATCATATTTCCATAATTTTGCAGACATTATTTATATTAACAAGGTCACAAAAGTAATATAAATCATTAGAAACTTTTTATCTTTGTTGGATGTACATTTTAAGTCGAATTAAATCCTTGTTACATAATCATGCTCTGTATACACACTAAACATTACTCTCATTCTCTCTCTCATCGTCCGTCGTTGGTTAAGGCATCCAGTCTCTGGCATTCCTCTTTATTCATAAAAAATATATAGCACCAAAGCGACAAGAATATTACACAAAAGATGGTTGTGCAAAATATCAACTAATTAGTCAGCCAATAAATTACTGTTTACACTATACAGCTTTTGGTATCCTTTTCTTTCAATCTATCCCCAAGGAGCTTACATCATCTGGAAATTAAAAAACTGTGTATATAGATATAAAAATTGTCTCTCATACTCTGTGTGAGCTGAGTCAAGTGGTGGTGGTGATGGTGGTTATATTCTGGGTTATCTATGTCTCGCCCACATTCATTAATAAAATTTATTATTTTAAAAGACCTTTAGGGCTAAAATGTTTATTCAATTGATTAATTACTAAATGATAAAATATCAAAAAAAAATTTAACATTAATAATCTTATATGTTAAAATCGTGCTTTCAACTCTGGCGCGACGCGTCGTTATAGATCCTGGAGAATATACATTTATTTAGGTATAGATCCCTTGATAAAATATGCTTTGAACCTTTTTAATGAGGTGCACTGTTTGGCAAGTTGAGCAGCTGTTGCAAGGACAACAAATGATTTTTAATGAATCTAGCGTTTACCAATTTTATGAATTTTCAATACAAATTATTCAAGTCTTACATACAAGTACATATCTTTATTAATTTCATTCAAATCTTCAATATTTATTTAATTTTGTTTATTAAACTTATAAGTAAAAAAAAAAGAGTTAAAAATATTCACATCTTCTATTTAAGTTTTTTTTTTTTTGAAGAATTGGACACATCATTTTTTTGAAATCGATGGAGCAAGTAGTCATTAGTATAATTGATTGTTAAAGCTCTCCACGTACACACCCATGATCTATTCGTTGTTAGACGTATTTACATATTATATACCTCGCATGTCCCTATTTTATAATCAACATAATCCTTGAACGTATATTTTAGCATATTAAGTCGAAATATCATAAATCATGGAAAATCCTTTTAGGTCACATACCTACCTAACTGAAAACTCAAAATAACCAAAGCCATCTAATAGATACTTATTCATCATCATCGTCATCATCATTAGCGTACAACATTATTCTTTTTATGTCTACACAGAAAAAGATTCATCAGTTTGAGTGTTGCCTAATTCAAAAAACTGTAGGTCATTTGTTCTGAAACCCACATTTACACATGTAGTATACGAGTATGTACGAGACTTGTTCTTATGCGATTTTTTATGTTTTTAGTAAATGAAGTTAGCCGCTAGTGGCTAACGGCTAAATTTTTTGAAATGCAACCAGAAAAAAGGTCCACCATTAAGTTAAAATAAATGGTAGGTACTGTATGTATAATAAATTAACAGATGTTTATTTAAATTGCAAGAATTTGAAAAAAAACATGGATTTTAATAATTTATTTGAGACTGATTTAAAGGGGTACACAGTGGTCCGTTTGTTGATTGTTGGCCAAAAAAAAATCATTTTTTAATTCCTGATTTATGAAATTTGGTACACTTAATGATTTGTAGATGCTGAAATCATTGCTACTACCTATTTTTGTTGTATTCCAAATGGTGGCTTTATAATTATAATTTATAACTTAGGTCAAAATATGGTAAAAATTACAAAAAAAAAAAACTAAAATCATTGCCAAAGTCAGTTGTAAAATGTATGTTTGAGATGTATAATTTGTTATTGAATATGTATTTTCATATTAAAATTATGTATATACCAATTTAGATATATAGATACCAGATTTAGAAAAAAGCAAGTCCAAATGTTTGTCAATGTTCCCAAGGGATTAGAACTAATTTATGTGCTATATATTTAATATATTCTTTAATTGAAAACAATTTTTACACTGATTGATTCTGATAGAAGCCATTGCAACTACCCCAAATCCTATAATGTGCCCAAGCAGGGGGGTTTTAGGGGGCAGCATGCCCCCCCCCCCTCCATACATAATAATTTTCAAAAATCCATAGTGTAAATGTTAGTAGGTATTGAGTTTTATTATTATTTGGGCGTCATTTCCTAAGATTTGGGCGTTATTTACTTTTTCTGGATTTTTTAGCGATATTTCTAGTTTTGGGTGTTACTTCCCATTTGACTTTTAAAATTTTTATTTTGGGCGTTCTTTCCCTTAAAAAAAATTAGAAAATTGTAAATAACGCCCAAATCGAGAAAAAAAACAACAATTGTTCAGAATTTTTTTGGGCGATATTTCCAAATCAATTTGGGCGTTAGTGACTAACGCCTATTAAGTTATCAGATAATTTCAACATTTTTGAATAGAAATTTAACAGTTGTTTAACACCTTTCAACTTTCAGAATTTTTAATTTGACTTATGGCCGATTTTACGAAGGACTTTTAAACATTTAACAGGCTTCTAAACCTTAAAATGGGAGATTTTGGTTTCACCAAGCACTTTTAAATTAAACAACCTTTTAAACACCCTTATAAACTAAATGGCCATTTTTGGTTCATTAAATTTTAAAAGTGTCATTAAAATGTCGTCAGATGCAGTTAACAAGAGGATATATCAGCTGAAATTTGCAGAAAAAATTTTGGAGCATTTTAATTTTCAATTTTTGGATATACAATATCAATTAGCCCATATTTTTTGTGTAATTTTTACCTCTTTCTCTTCTTTTTATATGCGCATTCATTGTTAAATTTAATTGAAACTCACTTTATAAAAATCTTTCTGCAGCGGCCCATTTTTTTTTTTAATTTGAAGAAGTTTATCGATTTATTTTGCAATTCTTGGCATTTGTTTCAATACATAATGCTTTCTCTTTTTTTCTCATACATTTCGCTTATAAGAAAGAAAAAAACCAATTTATTTTTCCAGGGATGTGAAGAGAACTCGATTTTAACAAAAATTTCCCTGAAATTTCCCTTTTATATATTTTATATATATTTAAGGGCCCTATAAAATTTAAGAGGGTTTTTGATAAAAGTGCTTTTAGTGTTTCTTTATGAAATTGGCCATTAAGCAAGCAGAAAAAATAGTGACGCTTTTAAAACTATTATTTTAGATTATTCCAAGTTAAGTCGTTTTCTTTTAAATTTGTTGCTTATACTTTTAAAAATTGAAACTGTCTTAATTTCAGTTTTTGTCTAAAATTAAAAGATAATTATATATATGGCACAAAAACAAGTTCTAATTCCTTAAGAACATTGTGCAACAATTTGGACTTGTATTTATAAATTTGGTATACATATCCGTTTTGGAATTATTTTCATACTTAATTACACATTCAAGCACACATTTTAAGACATTTTATACGATATAAATTTGACTAAACTCCTGACTTAGGAAATGTTTTTTTTTTAGTTTTAAAATTTGGAACCATATTCTGATATAAACCATATAGTGCTCGTGTTTTAAAAAACACAAAAAAGGTCAAATACTTGGCGCCGCGCCGGCGCGCCTTGAAGCAGGCCTGGTAGTATAAGAATTTTGTATAGAGCGTGTAAAGATACTTCGTTTTGCACGTTAGGATTTCTGAAGTTTTGACCCGCACTTGTTTAGCCAAATCAAAATAACAGCGAATTCCTAGGGAAATTCTTCGTCGGATTTTCACTGAGGTGTACTTCATGGAGTTAATATTTAGTCCTTAGTTACTTATGTGCTGCTTTCAATAGTGAAGCTTAAAATTTTCAGAATTGTATTTCGTACGAAATTTCAAAGTAAAAAAATTAATTCAAAGTCAAGAATTTGATCAAATTTATGTTTAAAATGACTTAAAATGTTTGCTTATATATGTACCAAATTTAGAAAAACTTATCTAGAAATGCTCTTTCCAAAAGATCCTAACTAATTTGTTGTGTATTATAAAGCTTTGACATCTTTTTTTTGAAAATTATTTTTAGACCAAATGTAAAAGATTTTGATAAAAATTTGACAATTTCAACAACTAGGCCAGCAAAATTTTAATTAACAACTAGGAAGTCAAAATAAAATAAAATAAAATAAAATAAAATAAAATAAAATAAAATAAAATAAAATAAAACAAAATAAAATAGGTAAAATAAAATAAAATAAAATAAAATAAAATAAAATAAAATAGGTAAAATAAAATAAAATAAAATAAAATAAAATAAAATAAAATAAAATAAAATAAAATAAAATAAAATAAAAAATAAAATAAAATAATACTCCTTATTTTTTCTTATTGCTGTATTTAATTTTAACGCCATATTAAGAATTCTACAGTTGATTGTGCCTTTTGAACCACCTAACCGCTCGGCTGTCATAGTTTGATATAGCCCAAAATTTTGTTTAATAAAATACTGAGGGACTGTTTCACAACGTCTGAATAAAGTCCTGATTAGTTTCTCGTCACATAATATTGGCACAGGGTCATAAGTTCACATTCTAAAAGAAAATTATTAGTCGATTTATAACTCATTTGTGTGGCTCACAAGACAACAGTGATTTTTGCTCCTTATATGGTAATGGACGGGTCATAAGTCCCAATGTTTATGTGTCGGATAGCTAAACAGAACTTTACTTAGACATTGTGAAGCAGACCCTAAGTATACAGTAATTGTAAACCTTAAGCAAGGTCATTGTTTAAGTTTTGCTTCCCTTTTTTTTCTAATTAAAACCTTAAATAAACGAGTCCCAAAACCACTCAACCATATTATTATAGCTTAGCTTCTTGGTGTAGTAACAAAAAAAAAAAACAAAGTAAAGCAAAAAATTATGTAATGTCACCATACCAAGCATAGAAGAGTGTGTATCTAATTAAAATTCCTAACCTACCACCATCATTCATGGACTAACTGTCTTTAAAATGAAAATGTGATAAAAAAAAAAAACAAAATTAAATGAAAACAAATTTAATTTTATAATATAGACGCGAAAAGAAGAGAGTTTTGAAATATAAAGTAGCTTGTGGTGGCGCTTCTGTTGGTGCTATAGTAGAGGTAGAGCTGTAGAAGTATAGGTACAAAAGTATTATATTTACTTATAACACCTAAGGTCTTTGACACTCTAACTTTCCATTTAAAAGTGCGGCTAAATGTATATAGGGTGTAAAATTTCTCTTAATTAAAATATTACCTTAAAAAGGTATTTTTCACTTTTACAATTTTTTATAATTATTATTACCATGGATGTTTTTGTTTTTTTTTTTAAATTATCAAATCATTTAAAAAAATCAAACAACCATAAAATTACTCTTCAAGCTCTAATAGGGTGTGTTGTTGATCATTTGCATTCATTATGGTTAAACACAAAACAACAACAACAACAAAAAAATAAAACAACTTGGATTCCAAAAAAACAAGTGCGGCTAGTCAGAAAGTTATCAAGTCTTTTGTTGCATGTAATTTATTTGACGTGCAAAAATTAATTCATTAGAAATTCTCAATTATATTTTTTTTTTCTTTGTTTCTTTCTTTATACGTGAACGGTAATTCTTCTTTTCGGGCAACAGTAAACACCTCATGGGGAAAAATCTATTTAGCGCGGAAAATAATGATTCTCATTATGATTTTCATGGTCATTGGATAACACGATTCAATCTATAGATTACCACAAAGCTATATAGCATCATGTTGAACCGAGATGAGAATAACCTAGAAATGGAGGTGATTCAAATTTACTGTACAAGTACATATATACGAGTTATACCTATCATACTAAATAACAAAATATATTCAAGATAAAAGTAAGCTCGTTAGGAAAATACTTATAAAGTATACCTGGTGTATACCTGGTTACAATTTAAAAAGACATAAAAAGGCATAAAGGAAAACAGCATGAAGGATATTATACAACCCAGGATATAAATTCTAGTCTCTTCAAGATAAGGAGAATCTAGGTGATTCGAATGGGGAATAAAAATAAACTTGATAAACTTAAATCACAATGAGAAGTTTAACTCGAAAATTGACAATTAATGTTCATTCTAATGAAAACAAAAAGAAAGATCTTTGGCAGTAATTTGTTGCAAGAATTTCATTTAAAAAAAAATGATGTCAATGTTAACCTCAAAAAGTATTTGATTGATTATAATGCCCATCTGGTTACAGAAAAGATAGATAAATAGTTAAAGTTAACTAATTACTAATATCAACATGGTTGATCATGTTGAATATTTAACAATAGGTATACAAGATTGTAATGTCATCGTGTTGAATCAACACAAAATAATTGTCAAATCTGCATGACCTACCTTGTAAACTAAATAAATAATCCTGTTAAATTAACACGAACAACTATATAAATTAAATGGGCTTACTTTTAAACTAACAGCACTAGCCGGTAAAATTAACAAGACTCCAGGTTTAATTTAACCAGTTGCATTGTAAAGTATGCTAGAGAACAGTGAAAAATTTGCATGGCGAGATTTAATTTTAACAATAACCACCTTTTGACTTATCTGTGTACATATACATATACATATTTAGAACATCGGGCCAGTGTTTGTTTTATTATTTAAAAATCTCGATGTTCCTTCTTAATAACTTTTCAAAAAAAAAAATATTGGAATTGAAAATTAAATTAACTTGTTTTGTTTGTTTATAAATAGTATGCTATGAAACTTAAATTTATATTTTAATTTATAACGAACAATAAAGATTCGTTTTCATTCTTATCAAACATTCCTTCATTCATTTTAAACACAAAGGACGTGTTTTTCATCAGGTTATGGGCCCAGGCAGCGCCGTAAAATAAAGAATCCGTAGAATAAATAATCCGTAGGATAGAAAATAGAAAATGGAAAAATTTGCTAATTTTGAAAAATTAACAGGAAGAGATAATTTCCATAAATGGAAATTTTCTGTGGAACATGAAATCAGTTTTAGGAACTGAAACCGATGCAGATACTTTAGAGAAAGCTACATCAAGACTAGTTTTATGTATATCATGAGGTTAGCTTATTGGGAGTTTATTATTTGCAGCTCAGTTAACGCGGCCAGATATATGCTATGCAGTTAATAATTTGACATTAACTTACAAGAAAATGAAGATTCTAAAGTAAAAGGCTATTGTGATGCTGATTTTGCAAATGACCAAGACGAAAGAAAATCTGTAAGCGGATATATATTTTTAAAACAAAATGGCGCTATTTCCTGCGGATCAAAAAAGCAAATAACAACTGCACTGTCTACTTGCGAAGCAGAATACATGGCGATAGGCACAGCCGCCCAAGAAGCTTTATGGATCAAAGGATTGGAGCAAGAAATTTTTAACAAACAAATTGAAGCAACTGATATTTTTGTGATAATCATGGAGCGGTTCAGCTGGCAATTAATGAAAACTATCATCAGCGAACTAAACATATAGATGTCCGTCACCGTTTTATTAGAGACACTATAAGTAATAATAAAATCAGACTTAAAACGATTTCTTCAGATAAAATGATTGCTGACATTTCAACAAAGCCTTTTCCTGGATCTAAAATTAAAATATTTAATTCATTAATGGGACTTTGTTAATATATTTAATTTTAGTGAGGATATTGGAATTGAAAATTAAATTAACTTGTTTTGTTTGTTTATAAATAGTATGCTATGAAACTTAAATTTATATTTTAATTTATAACGAAAAATAAAGATTCGTTTTCATTCTTATCAAACATTCCTTCATTCATTTTAAACACAAAGGACGTGTTTTTCATCAAAAAATTTTCGATTTTTTGCCGATACGTGATTATTATTAACTTCTCACAGCATTTTAAAATAAGATCACAGTATAAGCTTTAGTTTGCATAAAAATTAAAGTTGAGTTTCTTTTTTCATTTCGTAAAAAAATGACCAAAATAGAATAAAAAATGATCATGTGACCAAGTGAAAAATTAATGACCAAATTTGGTCACAAATGACCAAAGTGAAAACCGTGGGTAGAACATGGTTACTAGTATTAAGAGAAGTTTTAACTAATTTCTAAAAGCGAAAGCAATTTTCTCAACTAGTTTTGTTAACAGTCACAAAAATGTATTATTTGTTGTAACATTAGAATAGCCTCACAGTATTTATTTAGTAGAAACAAAAACCAATTGATTAATTTTTTTAAAGAAAACAATTTGTACTTATTTTCTGTGGTTAACACAATATTTTAGAACTTTTTAGAGCCGTCCAATTCTTTTGAATTACCTCAAAAAGCGATCCTTTAAGCAATCATAAAAAATCAATGTTCGATTTCTTAAACAATCGCAAACGATTCCTTAAAAATCCAACGAAATGTTGGCGCTGGCCACTTTGATAGCTACGATGAACTTTACTTTTCTTGTGTACATCCTTCCATTTCCATAAACCTTGCGTGTTTGACAACTTCACACACATTTTTAATGAGAGTAGGGTGGTAAGGATAATTGCTGTTTATTTAAGGTTTGCAACATTATAATCAAAGCTGTGTGAATAGGCTCATTGTCTTGCTGCAAAAAAAATCGGCAGCCTTAAAATACACGGAACCCAGACTGTTTCCAATAAGGTATTATATTATTTCGATGTCATTTTACAGTCTACAAAATCTAAATCAACAGTGCCAAAAAATGGTACTGTATCCCAGTACCATAGTTCATCCCTCACAGCTATGATACCGATCAAAACACACATTTTCTATTCTTAAATCATGGAAGTAGTATTAATATTCATTTAACAATGAAAGCTATAACTGGCCCCTAAGTTGAACTCTCTTCAACTAAAAAGATCATTTTTTGCCAATTGTTTGAATGGATGCTGCCTTCAGCATTTCATGACATTCGGCATCTTGCTAAATTAAGCTGCTATATATAGTTTACACGCATTGTGAAACTGAGTTTTTTTCATCAGCATTAAGTGCTTTAGGTGTCCGGCACCTGATAACCCGACTTAAGGTCATTCGCCTCACTTCTAACCAAGCTCCGTGTCTTGATTTGCTCAGGGAGTGGTTGCAATTGGAAGCTTATCATATTATTTTCGTCATTGATAGATAAGATAGAATTGACAAAGTACGTTCTTGTAGTTTTTTTTGCCTACATTTACGGATTTAAAAAAAAATTGCATACAAATTTGAGACTTTGGTCAATTTTCTGACCAATAAAACGTTTCGTCAGTCTTTGATTCCGATAGGCCTCTGTTTTTGGCAATCTCCGTAGCCGTTAATGAATTTTGTCTGCCCATTTAAACTTTCAAATTGAAAAATCACAAAACATAACTGTTTTATCACTTCCTGATACCTTTTCGAGACCTACGCTGCCAAATTATAGCTTACAAAATGGAATAAAATCAATGGAGGTTATTCAAATGTTACAAAAAAAATAATCTTTTAGGCCCGTTTGCTGATATTACACATAACGATTTAAGTTGAACTTAAATTCTTAAGGGGTACTTTTTCCATGTCATAAAGTGATACTTAAGAAATTAAGCTCAACTTAAATCGTTATGTGTAGTATCAGCAAAATTCCCTTAGTGAACTGTGAACAAACAAGCTTAAGAAAATTTAGTTAACTTTAAGAAATTTGTTAAAAAATTGTCTTTATCTGAGAGACAGTTCTCTAACCTTGTCTTTAAATATAAATTTTCTTATGTACACATCAAATAAGTATCAAAAACAGTTGAATTGAAGAAAGTTAAAGTGTGAGGCTATTCAAATATTACAGACTGTATGTGCCAACACAACTTAAAAATACAAAAATGTAATATTATATGTAACATAGAATTAAAAACCAATTGTAAATATTTCTGTTCAATAAAATAGTTAAACAGTTTCAACAATTCAAAGCTTATCGGCTTATGATTTTCTTGGTTTCGAATTAAAAGCGCCTATGTATTATAATTTCAGAAAAGTTCAATGTTATTGGCCCTAAAATAACCCCCTTAAGAAAACCGATCTCTGACATAGTTTTAATATAGTACCAGTCGCGAATACTTAGTGAGTTCCTTTTTGAAAGACTTAGGCTCCAGAAGTGACAGTCGAATTCCAGGTTAAAGTATATAGCTAGTGGCGTCTGCTATCTCAGAAGCCCCAGACGCTTCTTTGGTAAAACCTTGGACATGATGAGCACACCTCAACATATGATAAAAAGCATCTCACAAGTTGATTTTAAGAAAAACAATTAAAAATAAATAACAATTAAATAAACAAATTTAAGCCAAAAAATATTTTTAAAAGTTTTGGGAATGGTTGTGTGTGGAGATAAATGGTCTTCTGTGTTTTTGATTTCTTTCTTTGGCACTTGTCAAATGAAAAGCAACGTCTCGTTGAGTTTATTTTTTTCAATTTTTTGAACTCTTGGCGTGACGTGACGACGGTTTATTGTATATATACTCTGCTTGTAACTGTATACAGTGAACTCTCTCATAACCGGACACTGATGGTACCCAGAAATTTGTCCGGTTATTAGAGGTGTCCGTTTATGAGAAAACGAAAAAAAATAAATTGAAAACCTTTTAAAAAAGACATAAGCATATTCATATTCTAGAATTTTCCTATTCTAATCCAAGTGTCTTCTCGTATTGTAAAAATTGGAATGCACTTTAAAAACAGAATGTAGTTTGCGAGATACAACAAAATTTCACCTATGAATGAATAACTGTCCAAGAAAAATTTTTGTGATTTTTTTTCTTGTGAGGATTACACCACTATAATCTTCATATTCCTACAAGTTATTAATTTACTATCCAAAAATACCGAAATGGACCTTATAAAAATTGAAAAATAGTACTCAACATGCACTTTGTCCGCGCTTATGAGAGATCCAAACTCGGTTATTAAATTTTGTGTCTGCGTCCGGTTATAAGAGAGTCCGCTTATGGGAGAGTTATTACTATGAAAAATCTTGAATTTAATTCTGTTCTTTGAAATTTGTCCGGCTATGAGAGGTGTCCGCTTATGGGAAGTGTGCGTTTGCAGAGAGTACACTGTATATTGCTTGAAATTGGTTTGACAACTGCGACGCCGACGAGTTCAAGTTTCGCCCTCGTCTCGTTTCCTCGTCGCATGTGAATCAGACCTCATTCTTTTAATGTTCAAGCCATTTAAAAAAAAAATCTGTAAATTCAAACCCGATAACGAAAAACAAATCTGTACTTGGTCCTTTTTTTTAATTTAATTTATTTTTTTTAAAAACCTCATTTATGTGTTATTTCTTCATATTATAATAAAATTCATCAAATATTCCATTTAAATGACAAAATTACCTTGACATTGTGAAGCACAGGAGAACCTATTTCATCCAACAGTCTTCTCTTGTAGCTTGTATATATATAGGTACATATGAATGAATGAAACACCCCCACGCCCTAGACATCCAAATAATATACAAAAAAAAACTCACTAAACCAAGGCCAAACAACAGCGAGCGTGCCAATGAAATTCAATAGACATTTATTTTTTCTACGCTGCTAATATCATATGCATCACCTGATGAGCTATATGAAACAAAATATTTCAATTTCCATAAGGCACACGTGTTCTTCCACACATGGTTGCACCATGTTATCATAACTGATGATGTGTAGTAGGTACGTGCTTTATCGGTAAACTAAATCATATCAATGTCAATATTATTACACAACGATCTCTTAACTTATTTCAAAAGGTAAGAATTCTATATACTCTACAATCACTAGTATTGGTAGTAGATAACCGTCAACTCACGTATCACGCTGTTTCAATTATCCTTACAAATAACCTAAACAACAGTCTTTCATGTTGCACACTATACGGTGGTGGAAGACAATTGAATCAAAAGAAAATCACCACCCCCACCCTCATTCGAAATAACCTAAATGTCATTTCTAAAAACATACAAAAAAAAATAAGAATATAAGAATAAAAGGTCAATGCAAACGAACAAAACTGTGCGTAAACAATCTTCTACGCCTTAACTAAATAATAATAATGCTTCACTTCGAAAACAAAACCTCAATTGGAATGTGTATATTAAGATTCTATTACGTCTCTGAAGATATCCCCCGTCAAGGACAACAGTCATTCATGCAAATAAGTAGACATCTCACTGTTGGTCCTTATCCAAAAGGGAGAATACTAATTTCCCTTTTCAATACACAATAATACCTAGATAGATACTCCTTCATTGATTCAACTATCCGACGCAACACATTTCTCGTTGTCAATGGGAAACAGAACGGAAATCTATTGGAGCTTATATAGATATCGTCTTCGTATATCCGTATCCGTATTCGTGTATCGATATACTTCGATAATAATAACGGAAATGCGGACTTCAAAGTCCGGAAAAGGAGGAAAAACATATAAATAGCTTAAAAAATGATGATCCAATATAAAGTTATATAAATACTAGGTATATATTTTTACTTTCTATTTCTCTCCATTTGGGGAATAAAATAATGATTTCTAATTTTCTTTTATAAGAGATTCATCTTTCTTCGACGTTGAAGTCGGCGGCCGCGGCGGCAGCGGTTTATTTATTTGTTTGCTTTGTTGAATCTGTGTGGTTTTGTTGAAATGGTTATATTTGATTTGGCTTTGTTGTACAGTGGGGCAAACTTGGTGGCAGAGTCGGAATAAATTAATAATTTAAATTTTTATAATAAGTTTATTTTTTTAAATTGATTTATTTCGAGTTCTATTGGTCGGAGGAAAGTAAAAAGGATAAAAATGTTCATCTTCGAATAACGAAGATTGTTTGCTATAAACAATATGCATAGTTAAATCTCTCTGCAGCAAATATATATTAATATAATTAAACCAGCTTGAGAGTAAAACCCGCTTATCTGAAACACCTTTTTTCAACCCCGAGTATTTATCGACCAATTACATATACATGCCTCCGCTTAAGACAAATTTGTTTAAGTGAAAAACCCGGGTACCTGAACCTTATTTTCAGTTAAATTTCATATTTTTCATTGAAAAAAAAAAAACTGTATTAAGTGAAAAAAAAATTAAATCGAACTGAACAAAAAAATTTCTGAACACTTTCACGTTTTTTTTACTTTTCACCTCCACCAAATTTTCACCAATATGTATTTGAATTTCTGATATGTCACAACCGTTAATTTTCGTTTTGAAAAAATAAATTAAATTTTTTTTCCAGCTTTAAATTTCCGCTTAGAAGAATTATTAAATACGCTTAAGTGAATTTTTTTTCACTTATCCGGACTTCGTTTAAGAGAAAGACCAGCTTAAGTGAAAGAAAGACTGTGACATTTTGCGTTTCTCCTAAGCGGGTCTTATACTGTATCGAAAAAGTAAGAGCCATCAAATTTATCTACGATCACTTCACCACCATTGCTGTCATTTAAAACTCCAGATAAGAGAGTAACCGTAATCAGAAAAATTAAGAGAGTAACCGTAATCAGAGAAATGGACTTTAATTGTAAAGGAAGAACTATAATAGTCGGATGCCGACGTAAGTGGTCGTACGAGACGGAAACGAATACAAAGAATTCATATGACGTGCCCATAATTGAGGTTTGCTTCGTTTCGACCAATTTTCGTTAACTTTTGCTTTCGGAAGTGAAGAGCGCTCACCGACCGCTCCATGCGTAAGTGAACTAAGAGAATTTTCTTTCGAGATCTTCCGACTACTATAGTTCTACCTTAAGAGTTGTAGATCTAAATAAACAATATCTAAAGACAAAAAATTAAAGACAACCCCATGTCACCCCTCCGCCACATACACCCTTTTAACCGACTATTCCCATCCTCCGATTAATATACCCACTTTGACTTACTCACTCAATACAAGATTAAAATTTTATTCGTACTTTATTTGGGACTATTAAAGTAAAAAAATGAAACTTTGGCAGGGTTACCGAGGTGGTAAGGTTACCATCTAGATTTTTTAAAACGCACAAAATTGGTCGTTTTATTCTACTAGATTGACTTTTGATGACTTTTTTTATTTTATGCATTTGCATACTTAAAAAAAAACATGTTAGACGGATTTTGCGTGTTGCAAAAGTTTGCCAGACGAGCTTTAAGATGAAATGACACCATTTAATTTGAATAACGTCTTAGCTACAAGGCTAAAACTTCTTGTCTACTTTATTTGCTACCAAAGAAGTTAGAATATTGCGATTTGGCACCATTTCCGCAAATACAGGGTTGCCACGAAGTAATTGTTCAAAATATAAAATAACTGTAAAATTTAACATTCTTTTAAAAACTAGCATACAATTCAAAGACGTTTTAAATTGACAATTATGTTATTAAAAAAGCTTGGTGTGCAACCCTAGATTTGCCATGATCAAAAACAACACAGATGTCAGTTAAACTGAAATAAACGTCAAGATATTTCTGACAACATTGAACATATAGTTTGACAACCATCGATGTTGTATCATTTTAACGCAAGAAATAACCGGTTGACCAACCATGATTTATGGTTAAATAGAATAAGATTTAAATTATAGGTGTGTTTTATTCATTGCAGCATAGCCAGCGCAGCAAAATTTCCCTTGGCAAACAAAAACAATTTGATTGCTGGCTAAAAAAAAGTCAGTAAAAAAAAACTGTGCTGGCGATAGAGCTTTCAATTGTTGAAATGAACGTATAGAGTGAGTGATCGTTTTATTCAGCAATGAATAAAACACACCTATTGTCAATTATCTAAAATTTTGAAGAAAAAAACTTGTCAGCAACCCTGGATTTTATGACCCTACATTGAAGTCAGTTAAATTGAAGTAAACGTCGAAGTATTTCTGACAACACAGTTTGACAATCATCCATGTTGTATTATTTGAATGCAAGAAATAACCGTTTGGCCAACCATTTTGTATGGTTTTCAAAATATTTTGAAAACTTGTTCCGATTCCATTAAGTCATGTTGTCAAATACGATGATCCATGTTAACCCTCCTAATGTCACAGAGCTATTATTTTCCATTCATGTCAGATTTTATGAAATGAATTATTGCTTGTCGAGGCCCAGGGTAAAATAAATTGTGGTTGCATTAAGGTTGTCTACATAGGTTTTTTTCTTTAGAGTATCACAATGGATCTACATTGATGTAAGTGTGACGGTAACAAAATCAACTGTCAGCCCACTAACCTTACCTAACCTAAGGTTGTTTATATGTGAAGAATTGGACTTGTTAAACCGTAAGCCCTAGGTGCTTTATTCAAATTTTAAAAATTATTCCAATTTTGAAACTATTTTGTCCCATAGTGTGCTTCTTTAAATAAAATCAAAATAGATGACGTAAGCTGTAATGGAAGAAGGAAGAGAATGAGATGCTTTTTATAATCACATCTCAGGTATATTTTGTTATTTTGTTGTTTATGATTTCGCTATTAAAATTGATTGGAACAAAATAATAATTGGATACTTGACAGCGAGTGAAACACTTCAACTACCTATCTTTGCAAATTTATTATAATAAGGAAGATTTCCTTTCAAAATTATTCGTATAGTAGGTTCAAGGAAGAGATGTTTTTCAAGGTTTTGATAAAAAAAAAATACGATAAGACAGTTTTTGCGTGAGTAAAAAAAATCGAATTCTAGCGTTTCAATAAATCCTTAGATTATAAGTACGATAATACAAAAAAATAAAAAAGGGATTCCGTAGGTAAAGTCTTCTCTTGAGGAAAAATTTTGGATTTTTCGATTATTTTTAAGATTAACTTAAAAAAGGTGATTATGATTCATTTCTGCATCGATTTATTTCTGTGTTTTTACAGCTATTTTGAAAGAATAATTCAACAAGTTAAAAAAAAACAGTAATCTTCTTATCAATTGAAAAGTGATAAATATTGAAATTTGGTATTAATTAAAAAACTGATCAAATTCTCATTGATAAATTTTATCAATTTTCATATAATTCACAACAATCTGCATCATTAAACGAGTCAACACAATTTTGGTCACATGAAACCGAACTATACTTAACTTTTCCGAGGACTTTTGATTCCTTGAATTGGAATCCAACCTCAGAGATATGCTCAATCAAGTAAGGTTTTCGAGATATTACAACTTAAAAATGCAAAGAAAAAAAAAATAGTTCTATATTTTAAGGTTATAATTTTTCTTCAAGAAACACGTTAAAACATTTTAGAGCAATAATCCCCCCTTCCACATTTAATGTGAACTGTGATAATCAACTATCAAAATTTTTATCAATTTGGTGTTAACTATCGAATTTAATAATTATCAATTGATAATTGTAATAGGAGTTTAACACCAGTATTACAATTGTCAATTATCAATTGATAGTTGATAAAAATTGAAATTTGTTGAAATAAAAACTAAATTTATAAAAAAAAAAGAAAACTGATGAAATATTCCGTAATAATTATCAATTTTCTTGTAGTTGATCTGCCCCTTTCTTAATGATAAAACTTTTGTCAATTGGGTTGTTAAATAATCAATGTTCAATGTTTATCAACTATCAATTAATATTTGACAATCATAATAGGGGTCCCTTCTTTTATACTGATTCTTATTATGTAGTGTCAAAAGTTTCTTTATAAAAATAATTCTCGAAATAAGTTCAAAGTAAAAAAAATTACTTCATTGTTTTTTCCTTTTCAACTTATTTCGAGAATTACACACATTCAACTTAGAATGCTAAGTTTGCTTTATACAAACAAAAAAAAACTTACTGCATTTGGATAGTTTCTATTATTATTATCGAAAAAGTAATTTCAGAACGGAAACACTTAAAATTTACGAGTACTTTAAGTATAAAAAATTGGGAATTATTTAAAATTTATTGGTATAGGTACAGTTATTTCAACAAAAAACAAAAAACCTTATCTGATATGTGCATTCAAGATAGTATTTCCAAACTTAGCGCAAACTGCACACAAAAAAAAAATAAAAACAAAAACAAAATAATGAACACAGCCTCCTCTGTGCCATCCGAAAGGATATTCTTTATATGTACACATTATTGCAGATAAATTTTCATCTTCTTGTTCAAGTGGACAAAATGTTGTACCAGAGAGTAACTGAATTGGAATGAAAGAGGAATTGTCTATTCAAATGCTGCATAACGAATTTTGAAGTCCTCCGAAATGGTTTCCATTATTTGTTGTCTACTCCTGGTCTCTGGGCGAAATATAGTTAAGCAATGAAAATACTAAAAAAAATTGAATCAGGAAGAATTGTATATGCATTGCGGTGAAGTGTATTTTCTATTCTACATATTTCAATAATACACATATATACACACTATATAACACATAGAAACAGACACACAATATACACGTCTACACTCGGAGAAATTGACAAACTTAGAAGCAAGAAAAAAAAAACATCTTAATTGATTTAAAAGCATTCTTATATTTTTGAACCAATAGTACAGTTCTCTAAATAAAAAAACCATATTTTTTGTGAATTTTAGCAATGCAACACCTCAAGAAGGGAAATTTAAGCCCGATGATTGTTTTTTAAGCCGAAACGCGTTGCTTCAACTAAAATTTAAAATTAAAGTTGTGAAATTATAAAATATCTAAATAAATATAAATTATTTTTTTTTTTATTATTAACCTTATAATTTCTTTTATTTTTCTTATTGTATTTAAATAGAACGAGACTGTAAAAATTTCAATTTATAACAGTTTTTGGCACACCTTAAAAAAACTTTAGGTGCCCGAAGTTTGTCTACCGCTGGAGGGTCCTGGCCCTGCGTAGTTACATAAACACTACTTTTATAAACAAAATTGTTATAAACTGTTATACAAAAAACGATTTATAATATAAACAAGGTATTTATGGTAAGCGCTGGGGGTTATACGTCAGTTTCTTTATTTAAACATTTTTTTCATGTGTATAAGATTTTGTCTGAGTGTATATATGATGCAACTTATACTGGATTTAAAGAAGAATCCAAAGAACGACGACAAAACACAACAAAACGTAGACGACGACGCTTTATATCTTTTCTCGCCATCTCATTAAAATTAATTTGTTGCTTCGGAAACTTTTTAATTGCGAGTGTATGCGGTGTGGTGCGGTTCGTCTTTTATCCTGTTTGCACCATCCAAATCCTTATGTAGTATTGTTTGGTATTATGTATTTTTTTTATATATTTCCTGACCGATATATTCTGAACTTGCAATGTTGCACTTTCAAGTCTATAATAATGCGCCAAGTTGTTGTTACCGAGTAACGAGAAAACTTTCATTTCTCACTTCCTTTTATTTTTGATTGTATGCTGATGAGATGTATCTGACAAAACTTATGTATGGTTGTTTTTTTTTTTAAAGTTTAATGATCCTTGTGGGTTACATATAATATGTATTTTGGCCAGCCATAACCACAGCCTAGACATCATGTTGGGTTGATGCCCGGCAGAATAGAGTTGTTGAGTTCTATGAACTAGACAGACATGATTGGAAAGGAAATGTGGTTGATGCATGTTTTGTTCTATATGATTTCTGGACAAAAAACTGTCTGTATTTTGGAAGTTTTCATCAACAAGAACAATATGTAGGAATGCGAGAGCAGGGGTGAGGGAGGTTATTATAATGAGAAGAGTTTGTTGATGGGCATTGTGTGGTTTTTTGATTTGGTATACAATAATTGTAGCAATGCTGTTGTCATTTTATAAGATTTAAAGTTATTTAGTTTTCCTTACATATTTTTTTTTTTTTAATTTAAAAATAAGAAATCTTTAGCGAACATCGGCATCCTAACAAATATAGTTGCCAAAACATACATAACTTATGAATTTATGAACTGGAAGTTAATTAATACGGTTTTTCGAATGTTTGCTTTAAAAAGATATATTTTTTTTAAGAGAATCGATCGAAAATATTTTCAACGATAATATCCATGATGCCTCAAGTTGGGCGCCATTTAATGTTTTAAGTTATACTACCATATGTGCTTTGCTATTTTTTTTTTCTTGTAAGCATTTAGCATTACGAAAATAGTGCTGAATTCAACATGAAAATTCCAGCTAATAGATTGCTAAAGGGTAGGAGAACTGCAATACATGATGCCCCACGTTGGGCGCCATTTCATGTTTGAAGTTATACTTCCATACGTGCGTTGCTATTCTGTTGTATTGTAAGTATTATAAAAATTGTGCTGAATTCAACATGAAAAATCAAGCGAATAGATTTCTAAAGGGCAGGAGAACTACAATCCATGATGCCCCACGTTGGGCGCCATTTTATGTTTTAAGTTATACTTCCATACCTGCGTTGCTATTCTGTTGTATTGTAAGTATTATAAAAATTGTGCTGAATTCAACTTGAAAAATCAAGCGAATAGATTTCTAAAGGGCAGGAGAACTACAATCCATGATGCCCCACGTTGGGCGCCATTTTATGTTTTAAGTTATACTTCCATACCTGCGTTGCTATTCTGTTGTATTGTAAGTATTATAAAAATTGTGCTGAATTTAACATGCAAAATCAAGCGAATAGATTTCTAAAGGGCAGGAGAACTACAATCCATGATGCCCCACGTTGGGCGCCATTTTATGTTTTAAGTTATACTTCCATACCTGCGTTGCTATTCTGTTGTATTGTAAGTATTATAAAAATTGTGCTGAATTTAACATGAAAAATCAAGTGAATAGATTTCTAAAGGGCAGGAGAACTACAATCCATGATGCCCCACGTTGGGCGCCATTTCATGTTTGAAGTTATACTTCCATACGTGCGTTGCTATTCTGTTGTATTGTAAGTATTATAAAAATTGTGCTGAATTCAACATGAAAATTCAAGCGAATTCTTTTAAAAGGCAAGATGGAGTAAGCTTGCAGTCCTTAAGAATATTCTATTCAGTTTTTTATTTATTCACTTCCTATTAGTTTAAAGGCTCGCTTTTATTGGCACCTTAAAATTTAAATGCTTTTTAAGCAAAAATTCCAAGGAAATTTTGTTGTTATTTTGACTTGACATTACCTGTCACTTATGTCCTAAATGCAGTTTAATGTAGTGTCTTTTTATTTGCCCTCAATTAACATTAAACGTCATTTAAGTATTTTATTTTGAAATTAAGAGTGAATAAATAGAAACACTTTATTAAAACCTCCATCAGGGCTTAAAATCCCGCTTAAATACTACATTTTCTCGTTTAAGCTTGATTTTTCTTTAATTAAATTAAACATGAAGGCAGCTTCCATATAAATCTTTAAAAGAGCATGAATAAATAATATTTTTTTTTTAATTTGAATTTCCATTTTTAAATGTCAATTTTAAATTTAATTGAGAGTGGACAAATTAGCCCTTAATACCTTAAAAATCGATTGTTTTAATAGTGAAATCTTAGAGATATTTCTAAAATATAAAATATAAATATAAATAAAAAATATTAACGATTTGTTTTCCTTTTTCAATTATACTTAATGTTTTTGTTTTGGTTTAAATTTATTGTTCATGAAAAATTAGATGGAAAATGGCTTGAGGGGTAAGGGGAAGATAAATATGACAATATATGAACGTTTTTGTATCAGTGTGAAACTGTTAGTAAACTCTACATACGTCTGTAACATTTGCAAGCGGCTAGAGTTATTTTTAGGACCAACAAGACTTAACATTACTGGTACACGCAACGAATACAGCAAGAAAAGAAACCTATGAAGTTATGTATAACAATTGCTATACAAACTGAAATTATCTGGAAATATATTCTCTTACCTCTTTTAATTCAATAACAAGAAAATCATGAGTCGATAAGCATTGAATTGTTGAAATTTCTTACGTCCTCTTGTTACAGTTTCTGCCATAACATAGTGTGAACTATAAAGGCGACAAAATAAATTAAATTGTTTTTAGTGTTAACGTCGAATTGTATACATATGTCATGCATTGTGATATCGTTGGGTGGTGTGGATGGCTGGTGTTTGGTCATTCCTAAAGGACGAAACGCCAATTTTTGCGGACTAAAGACTGTAAAAAGTTGTTTTGAATCAGTAAAGTAAATTTATTTATTTAAAATATTGTGCTTAACCGAAATCTACAAATGTATGTACTTGTATGGAAAGCAATTTTTATTATGAACAAACTTGTTGATTTTTGTTCTGAAAAGTTGTTACATAATATTACAAATTAACAACCCACTCTTTATTAATATAAACATTGTTTCATTGCTCCTTCTCTTTAAATTTATTCACAAACTTGAAAAAAAAACTTAACTCAACTTTCTCATTAAAATGCAATGCATGTAGCTATAGCTACGCCCTCCACATATGTTAAAAATAAAAACTATTAACATGGTTTCATAAAGTTGTTCGCGTTCTGGTTGGTTATCCTTGTCATTATCAGGCAATTAAGCCCTTAGTTCAAGGACATAACTCACAGTTAACTGATGCTTTTTATATAGAACCAACCCATGGGCTCTCGCATATACTTTGTATGATTTATCTAATGAATGAGGTGGAGCTTAAAAAGCTGTCCTTGATGTTGCATAGTCCTGGCAAATTGTTCACTTACTTAACACACATTAAATGCAGATGCCTGAAGACAAAAACGTTTTTTTTTTGTCGAGAAAAACAAAACAAAAAAATTCGTTCTGACATATCGATTTTGGTCTCATTTTAGTTTTGTTTTTTTTTTTTTTTTTTGCCTCCTCCTCCGCCCACAGTGAATTTTCTCACATTACGTCATAGTGCAGTGTTAAGTGTACCCGCGATGCTGCATGATTATGCACCACTTGTGCCGACGACGACGACGTTTTATAACATCCAGTCAAGCAAACGAGGTCAAAGTCAGGGTGAAATGTATTCAGTAGTAGACAGTTTTGCATTTCCCTAGCTTTATTTTTTTTTTGTTTCCTTTTTTTTATTGTTGCTGGCTTTTGTTGGAATATTGAATTTTTCCGACAACAGCCGGGCTGCTGCTGCTACTGCTACTGAGGATATTGCGCGTACACTGGGTCGTATACGTAACATTTTTCGTATTAGTACTACTATATAGGATAAATCCATGAATTTATTGATATTACATATCTACGATGTATGTATGTATGTTCATGAGTGTATATAAAGTTCCAGACGACGACTGTTTTTATATATCTATACTGGGCTTGGCGCCATCAGCCATCGGCAAAAACGACAGTGCGGAGCCTGTATATAGACTTTTATCCTGTATGCGGACTATTTAGGTGGAGTTATTTCTTTTTTCATGAGAACCTACTGGAGAATTATTTCTTTCGGCTCTTAAACTTAATGTGTTTTGACAGAAGAAAAGAGAGGATAAACAAGAATTTTATTTAAATGCAAATATTGATAAAGTTCTTTTTTTATTTTGTTTTGCTTTGCTGCCAATCGATGAGGAACGTAAAAAAAGTTTGGCAATCTTATCTGAACTCGGTGATGTCAGTTATATTTTTTTTTTAACGACAGATTTAATTTAAGGATTCTTTCAAAGAAGGTGATAGGTGATAAAAAATACTTTGGACAAAAAAAAAATTGAAATTACAAATGAGAATAAATATTTGGCATTAAAGGATGTTTTCGACAGTTTTAAATGTCCTATAGTCAGGCTTCTGTAATTTGAGATTACTTATACATGTGCATATGTATGTACGAATTATCTAAAAATAAATCATTCTATATGTGTTGTGTACATATATCTGTTTACAACTTCCCTCTATAAGTGTCCCCCCACACCACTTAACTGATTTTGTTTGTATATTTGTTATTTGGAAATCTGACGGTACGTTGTTTTGATGAAAATTGTGAAAAGTTACACGATAAACTATTTAAAAAAAGTTTGCTTGATAAAAATAATGTTAGGGTGTAAGGATCAGCTGATCATACTTAAAACAGTAGGCGTTTTTATTGGTAACCTCTTGCTAGCACAGCAATGCAAGTTCGAATAAAACGTTAAAATCCCTATTACTATATCCACATTTAAATCGTCGCTAAGTTAGTATCGCTGTCGAATTCAGCTGTCATTGAAAAGAATAATTATTTTGAAACAAAATAGAAATTTAAATGGATCAAAATGGCGTTTATTTGGACTTGCATTATTAATACATTATTTTTCTTTTTTCTACAATTTTGGATCTTCACTTCTAGATTCTTTTCCAAAACAAAACATGAAATACCAACGAAGTATCAATTCACTTTTGAAAAAATTAAGGGATGTGTTGGAAAAGTCCAGTCAAGTTGAATTAGAGCTGAAATTAATGGTTATATGAAGGCGAGTACCCGTTGAAAGATTAAATGACAAAAAAGAAAACAGCTCGGTGTTTTTCTAAAATTTAATTTCCATGTATTAACTGACACATTATTTACTCGATACATCTAGATTAAAACTTTAATCCAGATCTAAATCATACAAATTCAATGCATCCTGGATGTATCAAGTGAATAATATGGGCGTAAGACTTAGTTCGAATTGTGAAAAAATAATTGTCCGGGTCGCTAGTTAATTTTGGGTTTTAATAACTGAATTAAAGTTTTTCTCTTTTATTTTAATTTAATTTAATTTATTTTTTATTTATTTATTTAACAAAAATAATCTATAAAATAAATTTATAAAATTATTTAAAAACTAAGACATCAGGGCAACAGATGTCATTTTTTTCGATTTACATTTTATATAATATAAAATACATAAGTTTCTTTTTTTTTGTAATTTATTTATTTATTATAATAGAAGTCACTGATTTTCCTCTTAATTTTCTTGGAATTATAATGGTGGTGGGGGTTCCAGTCGACGGCTTTGTTGATCTAATACGGTTTACACCTAACCAAAATCTTGGATTTCGGCAACAAGACTGAACTGTTATTTGATTTAAATGAAACAAAATGTATATATTTTTTTTGTTTTAGATAACCACTAATTTTATTTTATTTTATTTTGTTGTTACAGCTGTTTCGGCACACAGAACCTTCTTCAGACTAAATAATTTCAAACTAAACTTTCTATGACAATGTAAAATAAACTAAACGTCAATAACAATAACAATTACATGTGTAAAAAAATATACATACAACTTAATACATAGTCAAATGATTTACAAAAATAGGTTACATATAATATAAATGTGTGGTGTAATACTAAGACAAATTCAAGTTTAGTAGAGGTGATCTGTTTAATTCTAACATATCGTTTAATAATGTATTTGTATTTTTTAGTTTATGCTTCTAATAAATCTAACATTTTATTTTTATTACATGTGTGTAAGATTTTAAATTCTTCATTAAATGTATGGTTCTCATCAGTTAAATGACTTGAGTAGTTAAAAATAAAACTTTCCAAAATAATTTAAAAAATAATAAAGACAAAACAAATAAAGAAGATAAATCAGGTGTATATGAATTGAGTTGTGGGACATGCGATAAAAAGTATATCGGACAAACAGGACGGGCATTTAAAAAACGTATAAAAGAACATAAATATGCATTTACACATAAACTAGACAAGTCTAACTACTCAAGTCATTTAACTGATGAGAACCATACATTTAATGAAGAATTTAAAATCTTACACACATGTAATAAAAATAAAATGTTAGATTTATTAGAAGCATTTGAAATCAATAAACTAAAAAATACAAATACATTATTAAACGATATGTTAGAATTAAACAGATCACCTCTACTAAACTTGAATTTGTCTTAGTATTACACCACACATTTATATTATATGTAACCTATTTTTGTAAATCATTTGACTATGTATTAAGTTGTATGTATATTTTTTTACACATGTAATTGTTATTGTTATTGACGTTTAGTTTATTTTACATTGTCATAGAAAGTTTAGTTTGAAATTATTTAGTCTGAAGAAGGTACTGTGTGCCGAAACAGCTGTAACAACAAAATTAAATAAAATAAAATTAGTGGTTATCTAAAACAAAAAAAATATATACATTTTGTTTCATTAAAATCAATTAATGGATTTCCATCAAGTAGAGGCCAACAAAATAAAACAACTGAACTGTTATATTCGCGCACGAAAGATCCTCGGCTCTAAAATTTATTCTTATGACGTTTTTCTGACAAAAAATTAAATGGCTTAGTTTTTTTTCTTTCATTCATGATGTAAGATGGCAGATCTTGCATTCGGAACGAGTGGAAATGAAACGGAAAGGTCGTGTTCTTGTGTAATAAGAGATGCGTTCCAAACTTTTTGCTTTTAAGGTGGAGACGCATTTTGATTTTTCATATTCGCTTTCTCCCATGGTATTTCAGATGAATATTTGAAGCAATTAAATTATGAATTGAAGAGAACATAATATTTTTCAAAACTTCACGTTGCTGGATAAAATTTTACTTGAAAAAAATTTAATTCAAATACGAAACTTAAAACCGTATATAAATGGTTTTTCGTTTATGCTGCATTTACACGGGTGTCATAGTTCTGTTACAATTTGACATTTATGCACACGAAGTCAAAAAATAATTAATCGTAAAAATTATTCTTTCTTATATTTTCTCAAAATTTGCAAAATAGTGTAATTACCAAAATATTTACACGACGCGAAACGAGTGTTTTATTAAACACCAGTGCCTACGTTCTGTAACTCTCGCATCGACAAAATCAGTCGAGAAACGATCAAAATTTAAACAAATCGTATGTGTTTTGTCCATTTTTCATTTTTCAACGTTTCTCGACCAATTTTAACGATGCGAAAGTTACAGAACGTAGGCACAGATATACGAAACTGGCAGATCTAAGATCATTTCCACTATGAAGTTATAAATCTTTTGAAATGGAGAAATCAATTGGAATAATGGTTAGTGCGTAGGACTGTTATACGCCGAAGGTCTTGGCTTCGATTCCCAGCCTATGCGACCTTAAAAATTAAATGTTTTTGACGGGATACCTCCTCTTGCGAGGAATTGAAAAATCCTCCATAATATCTCTTGTCATGAAAAAGTGCTTCTCATCTTAGCCGTTTTAGCCCCCCATTCCTGTCAATAATGCAGACACAGGAATGAATCTCATGATTTTTCACCCTCATCTCATGAAATCATGAATTCATTGAAAATCTATGATTTTTTCTTTAAAACGAAACAAGATTGTATAAGGGGTTTTGTGTGATAACACATTTGCAGTTAGGCTGCCAAGCTTCCGCACCATCATATTAGTATTGAAAGTTTGAATGAACAACAACACTTGAGTGAGCTACCACCATGTTTTTATAGGCTGGAGTTATATTTTTTAAGACTTACTTAAAATTTCAAAACAAACAAAGCGAAAAATGACAAAGTAATAAACGACATAGAAGAAATTTGGCAATATGTTGAAAAAATTAAACTGGCCGATGATGATAGCTTGAAATCTTCTCGATGCCAAATTCATCAGCCAATACGGAACGAATTTTTCATAGGTTACGCTTCTCAAAACTAAAATGAGAAGCGACTTGAAGTCGATTCAATCATAGGACTTTGCATGCAAATGTCTTAACGAAAAATCAAAACTGTTTGAAATTTGAAACAGGCTTATTGTGAGTTTCACCCGAACAACTTCACTTTTCGCCTATTGTGAGTTTCCTCCGAAATTTCATGTTCGAAAAATTCCCTTTATTGTGGTTATTCATTTGGGGCGGAATGTAATGCCATTGACAGCTTAAATTTTCACTTATTTTTAGTAGGCGAACGAAATTTCGTTCGGTCGAAACTCACAATCAGCCTTATATGGACTATTTTTCACCCGAAAAATATTTCACTTCAAAACTTTCAGTTCGCCTGGAATTTTAAGAGCTATTGTGTGATTCGCCTGAACGAAATTTTGTTCGCCTACTAAAAAAAAAGTGAAAATTTGGGTTGTCAATGGCAATACATTCCGCCCGAAATAAATGTTACATTAATTATATTTTAACTTTTATATAGAGGTTTTTGTGTCAAATGTCGGATGTGAAAAATAAAATGTCATTTTTTTTTCTAAGAATTATTATCTTCGTATTATTTTTTTTATAAAATATATTTTCGAAAGTATTACTAAAATGTCACTACTGTGAGTACTGAAACAGAAGATCCAGTGACAATGACAGTGACAGTTACTTCATGCTCTAAATGAAGATTAGATTTACCACTTGTTGTGGAATACAACGTTGGTCCAAAAATTAATTCGAGAAATTAAATATGTTATTAATAAACAATTAACTGCTAATAGCAAATCTTAAAAAAATCTACTACATTCAACAAGAACTATACTGTCGCGAAAGATTATTATTTAGTCGGCAGACATACACTTTCATACAAAGTATGTATTTTTACAACATACTTTCTCATTTGAGATTTTAAATAATGATGCCACTAGCGTTTCTGTTCTTTTTACCTCTAGTAGTTGGCAAACATATATTAATTTTAACTTAATTTCTCGTTAATCCACCTTTTTGAGTAAATTAGCTCATTAGTAATAATAAACTTCAATTTTGTTTTATTGATAAGATTTTTGTTTTAATTTGAGTTTATTAATAAGGGCGTTAATTTTGAAAAATGTTAAACAAAACAAAAGTAATAAAAAATGGACCCACTTCAGTAACGTTTATATTTTTTTTTTTTTAATCTGCAACGTAGATTTCTTAAAATCGCTTTGGTATGAAGTTTTATCAAAATCGTTATGGCCTATTTCGAGAAAATTAAAAAAAAACTTGTTTTAGATGTGCATTAGCTTTTCAGAGCAAAATTACTCTTCCAACGAGTTATACTACTTTAAGATTTATCCAATGTTCAATAACATCAAATTTAGCAAGAAAAACTTAACCTCAATTAAAAAAAAATTCATCTTAGAAGAAAGAATTGAACGTAGATTTGAAAAATACTTGAGAATAATTAACACATTATGAGCAAGTCATGTTTTCCTTATCGATTTGTCTTGAAGGTAAAAAAAAAACAAAAACAGATTCATTACGAACGACATGATATAATTACACGTCAAGCACCATCTATAGATATCTAAGCTTATAACGAGCTGCTGCTAGAAACAACATCAATTTGCAATTTCAACGATGTTATTTTACGATTATGTAGGTACTGTGCTGCTAAAAAGAGATTTCCACCCCATCTATAAATGAAAACATTCATTAGATAAAGTTTTATGTCCTTAATCGGGCTAAGTGGAATACAATGGCTAATTTAACTTCACAGCTATAGCACAGTGAAACAATTTCAAAGGCATTTACCTACTTATAAACCTTTTTTTTTATTTTTTTTTTTGCATTTCGATCAATACCAACCACATCGATTAAATCTGTTCCATTTAAATTGATATAGAGAGAAAAGTTGGCGTGTGTGGTGTGTGGCAATTGCAATATTGCTGCTTTCAAATTTTATTGATTTCAGCCCCAGCATTACACTGACTTCGAAAGTACATCGACCTGACGATATGAGGAGAACCGATTGCTGGACAATTGTTTGTTAATTGCCAGCACTCAGCAACTATTAGCAGAGCAGACACACATTCTCTAAAGAAAAAAAAAACTGATTGAATGTGTGATGGAAGTGTTTCCATTCGACTGCACTGAAATGCGGATGAATTAAGAAGTCAAAGTGAAAAGACTGATTCTACAAACCAATTAAATCCGCATGAAACTTTCGTCCAAATGACTGCTCATTCAGCACCACGTCATGTTAAAGTATGGCTGGATATACTGACTGAGTAAAGTGCATGTGCATGTTCAGTTCCTGTTCCCTCAAAGATTAAAACTCCATTTTTATTTGCATTTTATTATGGAAATATTATTCAATCTTTTTATTTAAACTGTATAATGGGCTTTAAGGCTATGTATGTAGTTATATTAAGTACATAATAAGAGGAATTGTGTCACGAAAGATTAAGAGCACAATTCTTTAGAGCTAAGAAGGTTGCAGGAAATCATATCAAGCTCATAATAATTTACATTTCTAAGTGCAGCGTTTCAAGGACATCACACTTCTGGTTAAAGTGCGTGCAGAAATGCTTCAAGTTATATTATTCACTATGCAAAATAGTATTCGCGAGAATTGTATATACTTAAGATGAAATGACTTTTCGTGATGCAGAATTTTAACTTTGATATTTGAGGCACAATAAATATGTTTATATACATTAGTGTAGATGGCTTCTACATTAATTTAAAATTAAAACTTTAAAATGAAATACTTAACAAATTGACATTTAAAAAAAAAAAAAAACTTCATAAAAACCTTATGGCAAAATGGTAAGTCGAAGCATACAAATTAATGGATTATTGTATGCTGAAGGCTAATTTAAGTGTCCACACCGAATCCTGAGTTGATTTTGCTTAACCCACCGCACCTTCCTACCGACATTATATTTTATACCGTCCGAACCCTGGGTTGTTTAATATATTTTCTGCTCCGTCATACCGAACCCTGGGTCAGCTTAGCTACCAATCCACTTCACCCACAGTATATAAATCTAAGGTAATAGGTCTGTTTGGTATCTTTTTTAAGAAAAATTCGTAAAACCTGTCAAAATTTGAAAGAAGAAGAAAATACTCTCAGAGAGAGAAAAACTTGTCAAAAACTCAAACAAACGCACTGAACCACTTTTTTTATAAAATATCATTTTTGTGTACAAGATGTCAAATGGTGGCAAATCATTTTGAATCTTATAATTTTTAAATTGTAAAATAATTTTGAAAACTGAAAAATATCGAACGAAAATTTAACGCTGCTTTTGATGGATTTATCTGAATCTTCGTCCAGTGGATGGAAACAATTTGAATGAATATTTTGTAAACTCCTAGCCGACCGACGCTCTCTCAAGTGACAGCCACTGACAGGTGTGTATTTGACAGTTTTTACACTCCTTGCACACAGACATTTGTGTAGCAGAAATATACAAATTTTTTAAATAGGCAAACACGTATTTGAAACAATTTGTGAAAATTTGTACAATTTTGCAAGAAATTTCACGTTACCAAACAGAGCTAATATATTGCGCAGGTTGCCAAAGTTGAAAGTGTCAGAAATTAAAAATGGCTGTTCGAATGCGCAAAAGAACTACTCACGCCATCATTAGAAACAACAACAAAATATTGAAATTAGACAAGATAAAGGATTTTCCTTGCGATTTTAACAGATGCGTAGAACAGAACAGATGCGCACACAGTAAACTAGACCGGAAGAACATTGTGTGTATATTTAACGGCTTTAGCTGTAGGAGTATTTATTTTTTTCAATTTGACAATAATGACAGCAAAAAATCATATGTTTTAGGGGGGGGGGGTTCACATTCAACGAGTGACGCGACGTGTCACCCGTCCGGCTATCGTTCACATTCAACGTCTTTTTTTCCTTCATTTGAAAATAAATTTTCAATATTTGCACCAATACTAGCGCATCAATTTTATGATCTTACGAAAAAAAATTAAAGAATCTTGCGAAAAAAATTGAAAGAAATTGAAATTTTCCTTCGTCCAACTGCAGTTCACACTTACTAAAGTTCGACGGAGCAAATTAATAAAACATTTGAACTTCAGACTTAGTCGATCGAACGGTCGTTCGCCTGGTGTTGACATTACAAAAATCTAACGACACGACACGTGTTGATGAACATGTCGTTGACCGTGACGGCGTTGACGTGACTATTTCTCCTGGCCTTTGCTAGAGGCGGGGAGCGAATATTCTCAACCCTCATAATTCTGGTTACTTCCCCTAAGTACATGGTAGATGCATTCTGTAAACCGGGGTAATAATTTGTGAATTTTAGGCAAAATAAAAACACATTAATTCGGAGTTTGAAAAACTCTTAACCCAAATTTTGTACTTTCTTTGGGGCAAAACCTGGACACCGACGAGTCTACCTTAGCCTCGAATAAAAGCATCACAATTGCTTGATTCAAAAAATTATTCAGCCTTATTGTGAGTTTCGCTCGAACAACAATCCACCCGGGAAATTTGATTGTCCACTTTTCGCCTATTGTGAGTTTCACCCGAAATTTTGTGTTAAAAAAATTCCCCTTATTATTTCGGGCGGAATGTAATGTTTAGTCCAGTCAATAAAGCATTTGACTCGGAAAAAATCGCCGGAAAGCTGGATTTTGGTATATAGCTTCCTCATAGGTGTTCTTATAAAGAAACTGTCAAAAGTCCCCATCGATATGAGCGCCGCTAACAATTTTACGGGGGGTTGTAGGCCCCCCAAAATTGTTTTTCAGGAATAACTCACAGCCTAAATGTTCACTTGTTTTAGTAGGCGAACTTAATTTCGTTCGGGCGAAACTCATAATAGCTTTTAAAATTTTAAGGTGAAACATTTTTCGGATGAAACTCACAATAAGGCTGATAATTCAGAATATTTAGCTTTTAACAGCCTTTACTGTACAAAACCCAGCGGTTTCGCTTACAATTTTTGTGAACTAAAGGCCGTTGCCAATTAGAATCAATGGCAATTAATTTTGAGCCAGTATTCATTATGTCAAAATAAAAATATGGGAGCGTGTCGAAATTCTGGTCTTAAAATTCTACTTTTCAAAATTCTGCCTACCTTTACAAAAAATCTGCTTTTCAAAATTCTGCTTTTCAAAATACTGACAAGAAATATTTAGAAAAATAAAATTCTGCTAATTCTGATTTTTTTTTTCAAGAAAGATTTTATTAACGACTTTTAACAAAAAGAAATGTTTAATGCAATTAGAATAAGAATAAAAAGCGCGCGCTTTTTTACATTTTTGATTTTTTTATTATTATTTGCAAAATTTTGTAAAACAGAATTTTGAAAAGCAGAATTTGAAAAAAACAGAATTTTGAAAAAAGAATTTTGACCTTGGTAGAATTTCGACCCCAACCCTAAAAATATACATATGTGTTTAAAAATCTTTACCTGGATTTTTTAAGTTCAGCCTTCAGCCCAATTTGTGATGAACGATCAAATAAAGAAATATATTTTTTATCCCCACTACACGAATGTTGAAGGATTTACATAAATTTAAAAACAATATGGTCGTCATATCTCCTATCTAATCCTATCCTTTTTTCTTAATGCTCGCATTGTGTTAATCAATTTTAGGGTAGGCAAAGGGATTACCCTTTGATTCTCTTTAACATTTTGTGAATTTTTAGTTTTCAAATTAGTCGTGTTTTTTTGGGAAAGCTATTCACAGTACAGTAGGATTTTACACAAGTTACAAATACAACATCCACAGTAGAATTACTGCCAATAAAAGCAGAAGTAGAATCCTACTGCGAATAGGTAGGCTACTGCGGACGGTTTTTTTTTGGGAATTTTTTACTTTACTATAGATAAAATCCCAAAAAAACACGGCTATAGTTGAAAATTCCCCCAAATATTTCGAGCCGCATTGAAATTTTAATAATAGAGGTTTTATTGTATAAGTTGTTGTATATTTTACGCATGGTTAAGTTTCTTATGAAAACTCATAAATTGGATGTCAAAATAACTCATAACATACTCGTATCATAAACAAACAAAATTTAAACCCAAAAGATCCACATTTTTTGACATTTATTAAAATTACATGTCAAAACTTTTTTATTAAGGTGCAAACAAAATGCATATAAATCTAGTAAATTTTATTTCTCAAAAAAAAAACTTTTTAAATTTTTCCATCTATTTGACACTGTGACATGTTTTCCTTATTCCTTGTTTAAGAAAAATAAAATCTTAATCAAACATAGTTTAAAATTCAGATTCCTTTTTCATTCAGCTTTTCTATTTTTGTGGGGCATCATACACTACACTACACATAAACTGTATAATATAATGTTTTGCCCACTATACCTACATAATAACATTCTTGAAATAGGTCGTATTTTACTTTTTTAGAATAAAAGCTGAGTTGAAGTGGTGAAGAGAAGTGAAGACTGAAAAAAGAAAATAGAAAAAAAAACACCAGGATAGAAAAGTATGATTGGAGAACTGCCACAAAAAGCAAGTCCTTTCTTTATTCTAATTTTCCACTCTGATGAAAACAGCTGCCTGCTTCTGCACTTTAAATGAGCATTATAAGTTCACAGAATCCTGTCACTCTTATAAATATGTATACATATACAATTTACATATACATAAACACACACACACATATATATAAATATAATATGCATGCAAATTTTCTTGGCAACTTAAATGGTTTTCTTTTTTTTTTTTAGTGGGTCGTAGTGGTAGACCGATAGAAGGAGTATAGTAAATTTTTCGAAGTGCATATGGTTCAACAAGATGCAACTTTTAGTAACATTAAATACATTTTCAATAAAAGTGTTTAAAGGTCGATGCACATTTGAACATCTGATGATAAAAGTAAAAATCTATGTTTGTTTCTTTCTAATTTGACAGTTCTAACTGAGCTGTCAAACTATATTCTTTTGTTTTTTTGCTTGTTGCACGCTGACGCTGAAAATTATATTGAAACATACATTTTGGATACATAAAGATATTCAGACATAACATAATATTATAATATTTCAACATTTGTACCATTAATTTTGTGCGGGAAATGACATTTGAGTTTTATTTGTATTGTTTTTATTGTTTATTTCATTGTTCGTTCTTTGTGTGATTTTGGGTTTTTCTGTTTTGATTTTGTTTGCAACTCCTCACGGATATTTTCCGCTGTGCTTTCGCAATTATTTTAACAATATACGCAAATGAACAAAATGGTCGTGTGTGGTTGCAGAACAAGTCTAAGGGCCCAGTTATAGCTTTCATTGAAAATTTAAATTTTAAGTTTTGAGACACTTATAAAGCAAAATCAGTGATTATTTTGATGCCAATATAAAGCTACAGACTTAATTATTATTTTTTGTCAAAAAAAAATTTCGTTTTGGCCCAAGTAAACACGTGAAACGAATTTCCTTATTTCATTGATTGAACTAACTTACCATTGATCATTGAAATCTTAGAATTCATTTTATCTGAAAGGTTGGGCCAAAATTAAATATTTTTTTGACAAGAAATAATAATTGAGTTATCAGCTTTTTACTAGTATCAAAATATTTACTGATTTAGCTTTCAAAGTAATTTAAAATAAGAAATTAAAATTTTCAATGATGAGTTTCAATGAAAGCTATAACTGGCCCCTAAAGCTACGACTAGACAGTCAACGTAAATGGTCAATGGGTTGATTCTATGATGTCATCAAAAACATCATCTATAAAATAAACCTACTATCAAAATAGACTTTGACGATCACACAAGTGGCACCATAGACGGTGTTGACATTGGACTGCCTCTTCCGACTTTTTTTTTGACATTTCTGTACTTTATTTCACTCCCATCTTCATGGCGAGAAAGAGATGACCAAAAAAGGCAAGATTTTTTAACTTTTCTAAAGATTTGTGAATTTTTTTGACATTTTCTTTTGTGAAATCTATTTCCTCTGTCTTTATACATTTTCTTTTGTACTCAAATAACTACAGAAACGTACTTTTTAATAAAATATTATTTTTATAATAAAAAAAATCGATTTAATCATTAAACTAGTCCAGATTTATGTTTTTTTTTTTTTTAACGACTACTGAACCGTGAACGTCAGAGTGAGTTGCTGGTGTTGACATTAATTTGTGTCTGATGTTGGATTAATGTCAAAAAAAGTCAGAGGAGGCAGTCCAATGTGAACAGCGGTATATGGTAAATGGTGTCAAAAATGCGTTGACGTTTATTTGTGTAAAAGCTTTTTTATCCTTTGGTATTAACGCATAAAAACGTTTTCCCATCGATTTTTAAGTGAACTTTTCACGACTAATATAGGTTGTCAAGCTATATAAACTGTCAAATTTCATTTAAGTATGTTTAAATTAATGCTGTTCCGAAAAATGGTGTTTAAGAGCTTTTGGATGACATTTTGATCGAAATATTCAATATACACACATACGACAAAATATAGTATGTTGCTTATCTCTTAAGCTTCAAACTGTCAAATTCCATTAAATATTTTGAATTTGTAACAATTCATTTGTCGGATTTTGTATTCCGGTCGAATTTCACGATATCAGAAATTTTTGTAGGTATATAGAAATTAAATTTTTCTGAGAACTTCCCAATAGATCTTATTATAAATATTTAAGTGCAATAAAATTAGGGATATCGTCCCATTGAAAAAATATTCAACTTAACCTTTAATGAACTTAATTAATATTTATATTGTTTACTCGAGCGAATGAACCTTAACTAACAGAAATATTAAAAATAAACAAATTTGGCATTATATGTATGTATGTAGGTACTTCTTTTATTTAACTTGAAAAAAAAGTCCTTAGGGTTAGATAAATAACGTAGCGTGTGAATAAATTAATATCATGCTGTCACATTGCACGTTGTAAATTTATGAAATTTATGAGAAACCAATATAATTTCATTAAATATAAATTCTATGCGATGTAATATGTCAATCCCACACATAGCACAATACAAATCTAATTTATTACTCGATGGACAACAATATACATAGACCGATAGGACACAAATAATGCAAAATAATGAAACAAAAAAAAATGGAAAAAAATAGAAGACCAAAATAAAAACAAATTGTTTTTCATGTCGCACCATAGATATAACGCAGCTTGATTTATTCGCCGTAAGCTATGACCTCCAATGACAAACTCTTTTTGTCAAGCTCATTTATAAATATAAAACGATTTTTCATTCTAAAAATACTCCAAACGATAGTTTGTAGCAAATTGTATGCAAACATTGGACAAATTATTCCTATAAATATACTCCCACTTATAATCCAGGTCTTTTGTTCTATTTCAAGAAGTTTTAAGGTCCCAGAATGCCATTTAAAGTTTGTGTGGAAAATTCAATTATCAAAGGGTGATAAGCTATATCTACACTTAGCTTTACGCCTTTGTTTAATCACTCCCTCTTATATAAGCTAGCATCTTATATTTTATACATAAGTGATTGTTTGACCTGTTTTTCTTCCGCCACCAACCGTGATGCTCTTAACTGTCTCAATTGTAAGGATGTTTTTTTTTTATTTTCTTTATTTTCAATCTAACCTATTTTCCAGCTCAAATTATGGACACTAATTAATTGCCCTTCTTTTATAATTTCACTCTCTTCACAAGAACATTCTTCACTGGTTGAATTGTCTTCTTCTTCTGCTATTATAATTGCATCCACAGTTTTTCCTTTAACAAAGAGTCTTAAAAAAATGATGATGCTTTTTACTTTCTGCTGTATGTTATTTTCTTATGGAAGAAGAAATAAGGGAGCACATAGGATAACACAAGATAAAAACAAAAATAAAATAAAAACAACTCACTGATGAACTAGGTAAAGAGTTCTCATAGAAGCTATACTTAAACTTTCTGACATAAGATACATTGAATCCTATGGGAATTTAAAACTGAAGGACCACATTTAAAAATCTCCCCATTTTTATGGGAAAACAAATTTCATTTTCAGTTCTGGGTTATATCAATGGGAAAAAGAGAGATTGTAATAAAAAGCAACAGAATATAGGAGAAGCAACTGGAAATAAAGTGTGCACTTGTAGCCTGTAGGGTAGATTTTTGCTGAACGATTTGATTACGCCTCGTGTAAACTGTAAAGGTATAACTAGAGTACAACTCACACGTGCACGCGTGGTGAACTCGAGAAGAAAAAAAGAACAGGCATCTATCTGATGTTTATTGCCCTGACACCTCAGTAAATTCAACACATGATTCAAATTTGTGTGTTCTGATTGCTATCTTATAGCCTTTTCACACCAAGCTGAAAACGCGGTTTTCGCGAAATTATCGGTTTCTGAGGAAAACCTACATCGAAAACTCAAGTTTTACCATACATTTTTGGTAAACCACAAGTTTTCGTAAACCGCAAGTTTTATATAAAACCTCTCGAAAACTAGTTGAAATTCAAAGTTGACAGACAAACCTTTCGAAACATCCAGCGCTCAGTCAAATGTAAACAAAAACTGCTGAATTCGGCTGACAAAAGAAATTGTGAGTGTGTTATGTAAATGAGATGATTTTTTTGCAGGAGATGAGTTGGTGTTTGTGAAATGTCAAACGAAAACTTGTAAATGTTCAGTGTGAACGCTTTTCGGGTTTTTGAAAACTTTTTGCCGAAAACCCGGTTTTGGGTTTGGTGTGAAAAGCCTATTACAAGCAATCTGTTGGGACCTTAATAAGATTCAGATTCTTTTACGGTATGTAATTTTGCTTAAGGATTTTGTGCTATAGAATTTAACTGAAGGTTTTAAATCAGATAGACCTAAATTAAAGCAAGTCTTAAGCATTTCTTAAAATTTGGACTAGAGTTTAACAGCCCTATGCTGCTATGCAATTCGATTGATTTTTTCGATACACGTGAATTGTTCACTTAAAATTTTGTCACAAATTATTCTTTAAACACTTCAATATAGGGTGTTTTGAGGGAACAAACCTTATCTTGACACTCATGGCGTTTTTGTTTTGGTTTCAGTCGAAAAAAAAAATTAATTCGGTAAAAAAAAGCTGTGTTGTGAATTTGTAAATGCTCGTATAGGTATGTTCCATAAGCATCATATATTCTACATATCGCACCCTTAGAATTAAAGTGACCCAACTCAAAATTTTTGCAACTTCTGATTTTTCAATAAACTAACCTTAAAAAGCGAAATGAACTCTAAAACCAAGTGGTAAAAAGATGCCGAATTTTTTAGTTAAGTCACTTTCATTTTAAGGGTGCGATAATATGTACATGAAATTTTTCGTAGTAAATTATACATTTTTACTTCAAGTTGTATTAATTTAATATTAAATATCGTCTAATTTTTTTTAACGGATTAAACGGATTTGCATTTTTTTTCAGACGGTGCTAGGATTGTTTTCAAAGAAATGACAGGTTTAAGTACAAAACACAATTTTGTAAACACTGTCGGAAGTAGACGTTGCTAGAGAATGTGTGTTTTTTTTTAACTTAAGTACTTTTTGTAAAAAAAAATTTGAATGTAGTTAAGCCTTTAAACTTAATGGACTCACTTGATGAGTTATATTTTTTAGTAAAATCAAAACAAGGTATAAAAAAAAGTTTATAAGTGTTTTTGGATTTTGTAGAGTTTCCTGAAAAATTATATTTAATGGCCGTGTGTAAATGAGTTATTGGATCAAAATCGCTTTAAATTTTATGCAAAGTTTATTTTTCAAAATTTATTCTGGGATAAAATGTGATAGAAATTTTAATCCAATTCATACAGGGTCTTAGTTCCCGATCCGATTTAACTTTGCGAACTGAATCGATTCAAATTATCCCATATGAAGACCAGAGTCGAAGAATTAAAGAATTGAGATGACAGCTTGTTTTAATTGCGTGTGTATTTTCATTTGTTTTGCTTTGTGACCAATAATTATAAGATACATACAAATTGAATTCTGCATGCACACACTCAACACAAATCTGTAGTACTGTTAAAGTCTACTTTTATTTATTTCGTAAAAAATAGCAAAAAATCTTAATTTTCCAAATTCAATAAAACACGACCTTTTTGTTTGAAATATATTTGAATTGTTATTTTATTTGGTCATATGACTTGATGTAGGTATAGTCGAATCTATACATTAAGGACATTATTTTATGACATTTAATGACAAGCGATCATTTGTGGATCGTATCAATCGATCTGTTTGTTTTGGGCATCTTTTAGTTATCATAGTTCTTCATAATGTTGAATTTTAGTGCTTGTACTTTCGTACAAGTACATTTCGATTTCATTTGAATTTAAACTTAATGAAATTTCAATTCGGATTTGATTCGATCTTCAAATCCACTCATGTAAATGGGGTTTATAGAAAACTAATTATATTTCTTGGAAAACTTAATAAAACTATTTACCTAATTGCTTTTTCAGAATTATATCCATTTATAAATACGTAAAACCCGCTTAAGAGAAAAACGGAAAAATGTCACAGTATTTCTTTCACTTAAGCGGGTTTTTTACTTAAACAAAAACAAGTGAACAAAAATTTCACTTAAGCGGATCTAAAAATTCCAAAAACGGTTGTCCATATCAGAAATTCAAATGTCGTTTTAAAGTGGAAAATTTGGAGGAGGTGAAAAATAAAAAAAAAACGTGAACTGTTCAGCAAATTTTTTTTTCTGTTAGATTAAATTTTTTTTCACTTAAAAGAGTTTTTTTAATGAAAAATATAAAATTTGACTGAAAATATGTTTCAGTTATTCGGGTTTTTCACATAAGAAAGTTTCGCTTAAGTGGAGTGTTTTGAAGGTAATTAGTCGACAAATACTCGGGGAGGAAAAAAGTGTTTCAGATAAGCGGGTTTTACTTTATCTATAGGTCTTTTTGGTATTTTTTTTTTAAAGAAAAAGGTGTAAAACCTGTCAAGCTTTAAAAAAAGATGAATATACTCTCAGAAAGGAGAAAACTTGCCAAAAAGTTAACAAACGCACTGAACCACTTTTTGTATAAAATGTCAATTTTGTATTCAAGACGTAAAAATATTTTGAATCTTGTAATTTTTGCAATGTAAAATTATTTTTAATATTGAAAAATGTCAAACGAAAATTGAACGCCGGTTTTTATGGACTTATATCTAAATCTTTATCAAGTGAATGTGAAGACAATCTGAATGAATATTTTGTAAATTCCCAGCCGACGTCAAGTAACAGACACTAACAGCTGTGTATTTGACAGTTTTTACACTCCTTGCACGCAAACATTTTTGTAGCAAAAATTTACGGAGACGAAATTATTTGCCCTCTCGCTGTGCTCTCTCGTTGCAACTTTTTTTGAGTTAAAAAACAGGAATTTAAGACAGTTTGTGAAAATTTTTGCAATTTTGCTAGAATTTTTACCAAACAGACCTAATGTTGCTCACAGCTCAAATGTCATTTAATGTCATGAATCAGTGCTGCCAAAGTAGGGAAAATGATTTAGATGTATTTTTCTTTCTTCAAATTTATGTTATGGACACAAGGGTGGTATGCATGTAAATTTTTCTATATTCAACAAGAAATGTTAGATTTTTGACAAAAGAAACATACAATTATTTAAAAAATATTTAAGGCTAGTTCAGAAAACTAGATCTTAGTAATTCCAAAAACGTGAGAAAACTGATTTTTTTTCAGTTTTACTTGGTCTGTTTGGTAACGTGAAATTTCTTGCGAATTTGCACAATTTTTCCCAAAATTTCACAATTTGCTGTCAAAACCCATAGAAAAAAAACGCAGTTTTTGGGAAATTTGTTGGAAAAAAAGTTACCAAACAGGCATACTGTTAAATCCTGAGTTGGTCAGTTTATATTTCTGCTCAATTTTTGACGGAGCAAAATTAGTAAGGACTCTAAAATATAAACTTGCCAAGTAAATAGCTGCGTTTTATTGTTTCGTTTTTTTTTCTGTTTAGCATTCCAACTAGCTTATGAATTGAATTTTTTTCCATTCACGAGTCCATTACTGACTTGTGAATTGAACGAGGACTTAAGCTAAAAAAGAGCTTAAGCGTTTACAACCCTGAAGTGAAGTTGAAAAAAAAATCTGTTATCAAAAACTTTTCTTAAATTATGTAGAGTATTCAAAGTTTCTTTAACTAATAAACATTTTATTTTAATTTTAATTTTCAGCAAAATGGTTCAAGATAATAACAACGAAGAAATCAAAGACAAAAATAACTACACGCCACAAAAGTCATCAGCTTGGAACTTTTACAAGAATGTTCTAAAGTCTCCTAAATATATCGTGAGTTTTTCTCTGATTTCAATCTAATTTTAATTTAATTTTGATGATATTACAAATATATGCTCTATTATAGGTAGCTCCAATGGTAGACCAAAGTGAACTTGCATGGAGAATGCTTTGTCGGAAGTACGGTGCCGACCTTTGTTATTCACCCATGTTCCATAGTAATCTTTTTTCAAAAGACCCCAAATACCGAAAGGAAGCTCTTCAAACTTGTCCCGAGGATAGACCACTAATTATTCAGGTAATTTACCTTCATATATTTAATTGCAAAAAACTTTTGTGCTTTCAAGCTATAAGGAAACGAACTTAAATTGACATCAAAGCATACTAAGTTACCCACTTGTATGTTTAATTACATCCAATTTTAAAAACGAAGAGGGATATCCAAGTCCGCATATATACGAAATAACTAGGTCATGGTTGCTACTTTTTATTATTACATTGGTAGTGTGATAAGCAAAAACAAAATTCATTTTTTTAGCACTCCTTAAATCGATGCCAAGTAGAGACATGGGACACAACAAAAACTGTCCTCAATGTTCATTTTCCTCAGGTGCTATTTCTGTAGTTTAAACATTATTAAAAGGTTGCTTGTGACTTGTGAGAGCTGTTACTACGGATACTGAATTACGAGACGAGTGACCTCTTGTTTTGGTTTTAATTATATTTGCAATAAATTTTGTTTTTCGTTGTGTTTTTTTGCACCACAGTTTTGCGGGAATGAACCGAAAACAATACTGGAAGCTGCACTTCTGGCTCAGGAGTACTGTGACGCTATCGATATAAATCTTGGTTGCCCGCAAGCCATTGCCAAACGTGGGCACTATGGGGCTTTTTTGCAGGACGAATGGGATTTACTCGAAAGTATAGGTGAGTTCCATTTTACAAGGTACATATATGTGTAGAGTGTTCTTAACGGGATTAGTGTAGTGGATGGTGCGGCATATACATGTAATGGTTTTAAATTAATGACATCAATATTAACCAACCCAATATGAGTGTGACTCCCACATGAATGAATGACCTGATAAATTCCGTGACAAATGGCATTTTCAGATTTGGATTTCACAATCACATGGCAAAAAATAATTCAATTTCGTATCGCTTCTGTGTACACACAAAAACATTCAGGGTGATTTCAATTTAACTCGATAAACTTCAAGAGGTGAAAGGTCAGACTAAAACAACAAAAATTATGGGAGGGAAATCCATTATTTCTTTATTCGATTTATACAGCTTTCTTTGTTTTTTTTTCTCAATCAAGTTCTTGTGAAATTCATTAGGTATATTCTTATGTGCCAAATTTACCCGACTGTCAAGCTCCCATAACTTCTGTCAAAAATGACGTTCATACATTTACACGTTGTCAAATAATGGCGCTCTGATGCAATTTCAAAACTATACACAGTTTATTTAGTTCTGTTTGCTTAGGTTAATCCCGTTATTTTTTATTATTTCAAAAATTATTGTAGGAATCAAATGTTAATTCTTGACATTTACACTTATCAACCAAATGCAAGAATAATTGGGTTTTTCTTGGCAAAAAATTGGATTTTTTTGATCCAGATCTGTCAAAACACCGGTTTTGATAACTTCGATCTTCCATTGGGACCAAAAATAGATTTTCTTTTTGAACAAAAATAAATTTTGCAATCTGAATTCTTTGGCAGGTGTACATAACTCTCTTTTTACTAAATTTTATTACGCTAAGTACAATTCACAACAATCCGGTTCGACAGCTGCCAGCTCAACAGACTCTTGGGGGATTTGTCAATTCCTCGCAAGAGACAGTAGCCCGTGAAAACTTATATTAAATAAACTAGAATATAGATTAATTATTATCTATGTACTTATTAATATATTCAACAAAATAACTAATTTATTATAGAAATAAATATTGACACAGCAAAAAATTTCTTTATAAGAGTAGGCTGTCATTCATAATTGTTCTGTTTGTCCACTTTATCGGGGAATTGTTATTAAACAAAATTTTGTACGCAATTTTATTGAAATTGAGGTGATTTGAGATTATTGTGCAAGATTGAAGAAGATTTCGGAATAAAATCCTAAATTGCGCAATTTCGTTCAGTGAGAACGTACTATAAGATGAATTTGGAACTGTGTCACTCAGGAGACAGTTGTTAATTTGCCGACAGGTGGGAATATAAAATTTATTTATTTTTCATAAATCTCGCCTTCGTCCCTAAAATTATATTAGGTTAAATTTTTCTACTAGAATTTTTCCAGTTTAAATTTAAACCACCCTGTATAAAGAAAATATATAAAATTCCATCATATTTTGCAGTAAAAACTCTACACAATAGTCTGTCGGTTCCGGTGACATGCAAAATTCGTGTTTTCGAAGACAGACAAAAGACAATCAAATACGCTCAAATGCTCGAGGCAGCAGGGTGCCAGCTGTTGACTGTACATGGAAGGACACGGGAACAAAAGGGGCCATTGACTGGCATTGCTGATTGGAGCTATATCAAGGACGTGAAGTGAGTTATGGTTGCGTGTGTCCTTAATGAGGTTTTACTTTGGACCAAACAACAAAAAAATCCTTTTTTCTCTTTTTCCTTCTATATACCCTCAGGGAGAATGTTACAATTCCCATGTTTGCCAATGGAAATATACTTTCGTTAGAGGATGTCAGTAGGTGTATGGAGGATACTAACGTTGATGGGGTTATGTCTGCCGAAGGTAATCTACACAATCCAGCAATTTTCATGGGAATCACACCGATGACCTGGGATATGGCAAATGAGTACCTGAATTTTGTAGAATTATATCCTTGTCCGATATCATATATTAGAGGACATTTGTTTAAAATTTTTCATCACCTGTGAGTATATTTTTTTTTTAATCAAGGATCATAAACATGTTTTGTCCAAAATTGCTTTTTTTACTATACACTATCCCGACACTATTTTTTTGTACATATTGTTCTTCTGTTCTTTATTTCCCAAAATTGACAATTTTGAACAATTCTAGTCGAATTTTATTTTGTTTGGGCTAAAATGGGTAGAAAATGGAAGTTTTGGAAAGAAACAGACCTAATATAATTTCAACGTCACTTTTATTAACATTTTCCATAATATCATAAGCGTTTTCATTTTTGTTCAGTCATCTGTCAAAATCGTGGTAATACGGTCTAATTTCAATATTTGATTGTTGCTTTTAATGATGCGTGTTGAGTTCCTGTGGGCACTCGACACTTTCAACTTTGACAACCTGCGCAATATATTACAGGGTGTCCCGAAATCACCGCCTCAGAAGAAAACCATGAGTTCCTGAGATCATTTCAAGTCGAGAAACTTAAGAGGCAATTTTCTCGTTTTCGCTTCGTTTTCGACTTATAACGGTTTTTATGAATTTTATTCTTTTTTCTTTTGACTGGCTCTAACTTTGCCAAACCACAACCGATTTTTGAATTTTTTTTTTATTTGAACAAGAACAGTTAGAAATTTGTATCTACCATACAACTTTTTTCTGTGTGGATAACGGTTTTCCCGCAAATTATTTTCAAGCTGATTTTTTTGAATGATAGTAATGAAAAATGTTATTTCTTTTCAGATTGAATCTACGTCCTAATGCAAAAATTAGGGAAGCTTTGGCAGTTTCTAGAGAAATGCCTGAATTTCGGAATGTTGTGACTACGCTGAAAAATAAGTACGAGCCATATCACAATGGTGAAATTCTATATCTAGATGAAGAAATTGATCCAAATCTTGTAACTGAAAACCAAGGGGTAAAGATTATCTAAAACATAATTGTTAAAATTACACACATTCTCATAAATGATTTTTGTTTTTCTTATTTACAGTTTAATTTATCACTGCCACCTTGGCTATGTCAACCTTATATTCGTCCCGCACCGGATGTGCATAAAAAGACAATTGAAGAAAAAGTCCGTATAGCTCATGATCCGAATACCGTTAAACGTCACTTCTTTGATGAAGATGGAAATCAAATTTCACGAAAGAAAATGAAAAGGCTCCGAAGGAAAAATCGTCGCCCCAATAAACCAGAAGGAAAACATGAGCGTAGCTTAGATAGTTGCGAATTGTGTGTTAATCCAGTGGTATATTCTTCTTCTATAAATGAAATAATTTATTTTTTTTTATTTTTTATATTTTTTTATTTAGGGTATCAAGTGTGATTTTCGACTTTGTCGCATATGTTGCCGTGAAAAATGTTACACAGAGAACTATGATTGTTCCGGACATAAGTGCCTCATTAAAACTCGACGTGAGAAAGCAAAAGCTTTTGGAAATACAGGACCTTACGTAATGGGGGAAGATAAAATTATTGAAAATGAAGACTCGAATGAAAGTGACAATGAAAGTATAAGTGAAGCAGATGAAGATATTTCCTGTGTAGTTTCAAAAAGTTGATACTTAGTAGTTAATTAGCTGAATTCGTGTGTTTTTGTATTTTATGTAAATACTTATGTATATATAAGCACAAATAAAATCTACAATGACTAAAAATATTATATACTAGTTTCTAGTGGTTGGCGCAAAATCTTAGCATGATACTATACTCAGCGATTTTCTAACTTTAAAGCTCTTTACTTAAATGTTCTTCGTTTAAAATAATTTTTGCAAAAACTATTCATCAAAATGCTTCAATTTTAAAAGAAATATTCATCAAAGCGACAAAAGGCAAAATATGGCCAAGGTCGAAATATGGCTTTATGTCACTTTGTTAAAGCGTCATTAGACTATATTTTGTAATATGGCCTTATGACGGATGGCCTTATGTCACGGCACCGTGTAGTTTCACTTTTCAAAACAATTCAAAATGGATGCCTCTTCAATTTTGACAATGTCGAGTGAACTTTCAATTCAATTTCGTTCGAAATGCAGGACATATTTTTAAAAATTTACTTACATGCCAATTTACAATTCTGAAAGCTAGCTAATATTGGAAGGAAAGGCTTTGATATCGTTTTTCTGAATTGTTCAATCTCGCATCTGGAGTCGTTATGGGACATGGGATGGAGTAATATTTGTGTAAAGCTATGAGCAGACGGCATATTAAAGTCGAAAATATTTGCTACTCTGACGTCAGTCTTACGACTTTCATCGCACAACTTTTTTTTATAAAATGTGTAATAATGGCCGAGCATAAAAACTTGCAAATCTCCATTTTTGTATCAAAAAATATGTTAAAATCTTTATCATTGCAATATTGTTTTAAGTACTTACTGAGTTTTTCCTTTGGATCGAAGATATAAAGTTAATGAAAAAAACACAACTAGTCCAGCTATTAACGAGATAACTAGACATGTATCTATGTACCTAAAACAAAGGTGCCGGTGTCATTAATGGTGGATTTACATTCATCTTCATGCGGAGTTCCGCAAATAAAAGGGATGTAAGATATAAAATTGACATTTGTTGAATAGAGAGAAGACAAAAATGCAGAGATCTTCGTGAATGCAGATTATAGGAAGATGCCATAATTCAGATATATGATGAACATGTTCATCTTTATGTAGGTACTCTTTCACACATTCGTATTTTAGGCATGAATCTGTCCCGCTCTAGTTTTCTTGATATTTGCAGATGAAGATGAATGTAAATCCACCATAAAATTATTTGTTAACAATGGCTGTTTTTTATTTTTATTGGACAATGGACACCCCATACTGAGTCTGGTAAAGCTACCCGCAAACCAACGCGATGGCAGTGGCGATCACTATAAAAATGTAGATGCGGCACATATAAAGCAAAGGATAGGTACACATCAATTGCGTAGATGTGTCCCTCTCCCTTGATTCACATGTACGGCATCCACCAGAGAGAAGGAATTAATAGAGAGATTTAAATTCGACGGTGGCTCTCTTTTAGCCTACAAGCTACGATGTTGCGACTTGCGCACCATCTTGCATGTATAATTATTAACTCCATATAAAAAAAATGTGGGGACAAATACATATGCAAGAAGATGTGCATACTCAGCACCTTTTTTTTTGTTTTGCACTGCCCGAGGTGAAAACATGTACACGCCGATAGGAATTCAACACGTTATAAAAAATGTTAACAAAAGGTTTCGAGGGGACGGAGACGAGGAAATTTGACTCTCTCTATTAGTTCTTTCTCTCTGGCATCCACATTTTGATCGTGATCGCCACCGCCATGGACGTACATACATATATATGGACTGCTAGTCTAATGTCAGTTTCATACAATAATTGTGAAAAAATTAAAATAAGAGACCTTCCCACGCCACTTCAGAAAAAAAATGAACTTTAAATATTTTGACATAGTAGCTCGCGACATCTGTTTTTAAAAATTCAAAAAGTCGTATTCACGGATAAACCATAACTGACATTTTTAAAATTCCTGCATAGAAATGTGCGACATCTATGGTATTTTGTCTCTTATTTTTTTTCAGTGTTGGTTTGGAGGTTGGATATTCAAAATGAAACAGTTCACCAAAAATAATATAATTGATGATGAACAAATTGCCGAAAATAACATTTCAACAGGAATCCCAAAAAAATGTAACAGCCCTATTCTGGCAAACCTTACTGATACCTCACAAGTCACAACAACCTCACAAGGAAAGGTGAAATCGATTTTGTGAGGTTTTCGTACCCTCAAAACTGTAAGCCTTATCGAAATTGTGATCTCCTTTTGAGAACCTCACAACAACCTCACAAGAAGTCAACCTCACAAAGGCTTGTGACTTGTGAGTTGTGAGCCCTCACAACGCCAGAATAGCCCTGTTAGTTTGCATTTAGTTTAAATCATCCACAATAATATTCGTTTGTAGAAAGTTCAAGCAACATAAAACCGAAGAACTAGGACTGCCTCATAGTGGGGCAGCTCTAGAGAGCGCCGTGATATAAAGTCCATCTCAAAATTTTAAGCAACGGGAAAAAAGGTTGTTTTTCTCAATAAATACATTATTTTTGATAAGACATGGAAGAACTTTTTTTGGTAAGTCACCTATGCTAACTTAACCACGCTGTCAAAGTTGATCAAGTTGCTGCGAGAAAGCAAATAAAAAAACAGATTTTTTTGTTTAATTTTTTTTCTTATAAAGAGAAGTGATAAAAATGTCAAGTAATATTTCTGATATTGATGAAGGTGTGTAGTTTTTATTTTAAGAAAGAAAAATTTGAAAAACTTGTTTAAGTATATTGCCATTATATACTTAAACAAGTTTTTCAAATTTTTCTTTCTTACAAAAATTAGCTTTTTTCTAAGGTCTCACATGAAACTTAGAGCAATATTTTCTGTTTCGGCATTTTTCAACCAGGTCTCTGCGTGTTGCCAGATGAACAGATATTTGGTGAATATAAATCAAAAAAGATTAGTGCTTGAAAAATGCCGAAAATATATTTTAGAATTTTTAAGTTAAAAATGATTAAAACTACAATTTGTTATGGTTATTTTTAAGGTTATTTAATTACTTATCAATAACCGTTTTATTTTGTTTTGATTTGTTTTTATTCGTGGCTGCATAATAAAAAATTAAGTGTTTCTCTTTATTTTTTCATTGGGCCCTACTAATAATCAAATTTAGCGACGACTTAAATATTTCAGTAAAATTAACCTTAATTCTGGTGATCCCAAATAATGCACCATTCATGTAATGTTTAATTTTTTGAAGTCCATTCCATATATGATTCATTATTAAGAGTCCACTTGAATATTAAGGTCATACTATATATGGTTTATTAGCTAGAGCCCATTCTATTATGGTCCATTTTACTGAAATATTTAAGTCGTCACTAAATTTGATTATTGGTAGGGCCCATTGTGTTTATTAAAATATGGCAATGGACAAAAAAGTATTTTAATGTTCCAGACGAAAACTGTTTGATTTATATTTTAACAGCAAGAAAAAAAATTCGAAGACAAATTTATCGCCATTGGGACCTTTCTTAAAAATAAAACTTCATGTTCTGCAAATTCTAGCCACTTAAAACTGAAGCTAAAATACTTTAGGTACCAGTTTAAAAGTAAATGGGATTTCAAAGAGAAGAAGCAATATAGCAGAAAATCTTCCAGAAAAGATACGTTGACTGACATTTTTAATCGAATGATGATTTCTTCGGATCTTCGGCAAAATTTGAAAAAAATCAACTTCAAAATAAAAAACTACAATTTTTTTTTCAAAATATTAACTTTAAAAATTTATTTTTCAAAAACTTCACTTTAACAACTTCAATGAAAAAACAAATTAAAGAATAGAGTATTAGCTTTCCAATAAGCTATAGCGGATCAATGTACGACCTTTTGTTAATTTTTCATGTTTTTTTTAAACTAAGTCAATTTTTCACAAAATTGCCCCTCTCGCCTAAACGAGGGGAGCTGGATCCCCCCTCCTATACAATTTTTTTCTTAGGCTATATCCAAGAATATTTCTGCAAAATATCGTCTGCGCTTTATTTATTTAAAAAAAACTCAACTTTTTCACGTTTAAAAATAATAGCCGTTTTTTTTTGCAAGCCCGGGGGGAATTGGATGGAAAAAACGACGTCGGTGCTAAACAATTAACTTGTTAAATGCAACAACAACTAATCGCAGAGAATTTTCGGGTTTTAACTTAAGCGCACAGAAAAATTGTGTTACCGGCATGAATTACATACATGTTATCGATAGTTTGTATGAAAACTCCATGTTTTTTACTGTCATGGCGTCGCTAATTCCCGCTGTCGTTTTGTTCAACCAATTCCCCCCGGACTTACAAAAAATCACGCCTTTTGTATTAATACTCAGTGGGATAGTGTGGAAGGGCTTTAATTATGAGCACCACCTTAATTGTGCTCTTACCTTAAATCTGTACAGTGGTTTCTTTGACAGCCAAAATGACTTTTCACAGCGAACACCGGACACGTGCATCGAAATGTCATGCAATAAAGAAAAAAAATTTGTTTGTTTACAAATCTTTTAAACACTTTTAATTATTTTTTACAAAAACACCGGCAATATAATGGAAAAAACTAAAGGATTTTACGATCTCTGTGTACCATTAAATAAAGATAAAAAAGTTATGAAATCTTTAGTCAAAGAACTCATTGAACGTAAATGAAATTAATAAAATTTTCAACCCAAAAGAAAGGTTTCAATTTGTGTATATATTTTCAGTGGGATACAAAACTATAGCAATTGAAGAAGTATTCGATCATTCCAAAAAGGATTTGGTTAAAAAAGGATCGGAAATGTTTCCAGAACCAGCCGATGTCAGTTTTCTCAACGAATTCAAGAATCAAATCAAAATCCTTAGCCGATTAACTATTATTTACGTTGATGTATCGGTATCACATGCTATGGTGAGTCTTCATAGGTGAAAAATTCCAGAATTAAAAATGTTAAATCACTAAATCTATTTCTAGACAAATTCTATAAACATAAAAAAATTTAATATTATTGCTGGATTGCCAAAGAATGACGTTGCACTAACCGTAAGAGAAATCAAATCTTTTTTTTAATTTAAAATCAAAATGCCTTTGCTTCTAGCACTGTTGTACGACATTCAATGGTGACATTGTATCCTTCGATCCCGAGGGTGGTAAACTCTTGGTAAATCGCAAAAACTACCAAGTTGCTGTTAAGCGCGGGGTTTTCTTCGAAATCAAATACTCACCGGTTATCACCAATTCCAGCTGTCGGAAGGATACAATCAAACTCACACATAATTACCATGCAAAAGGTAAATCAAAGAGCATTATACTTTCGAGTAGTGCCAAGAGTACATTTGACCTGAGAGGTCCCTATGATATTAGCAATTTGTAAGTTTTCCAAAACATAGGTACTTGAAGAGTTCTTATACCTCCATGATTCGTATTTTTAGAGCTTTAATATTTGGTCTATCTGAAGATCAAGGAAAAAATTCAATCGGAAGCACTTGTCGGCAATTGGTACTCCGAGCTGGTATGAATTTTGTAATAACTATTTAAATTTTGGTTTATTATTTGTAAATTTTTTTTATGTAGAGGCACGTCGATTAGGTAAAACGATTATGTTCGCCAAAGCATCTGGTCCTATTTGTTTATCGTCATCCTCTGGTGAAAGTTCTTCAGAAGACGAAACCGAAAAAGAAGACGATGATGATATGAGTGAACAACCAAATAAAAAGAAAAAATTATCATGATATTTTGTTTGTTTTATTTTTCAAGATTTCTTCGTGTTTTTTAAATAGGTAGGTACAATTTCCATCTGGATGGCGTCGCTAAGTCTTAGAAAAAATCATTCTATTAGATAAGCCAATAGCGAACGGTACTTCTTAAGCGAGACTATGAATTAGGTCTAACATTTTGGGAACCCATATAACTTCTATAATATGTCATCTTATTTTTATTCAATTTTCAACAAAAATAAAGTCTTAATAATTGGAAATAGGATCTTTGGAGCTACTTTAAAACGGAGTAAAATTAAAGAAAACTCTATTTTATGATTTTTTTTGTTGAAAATTGCCCTTTCCGATTAAACGGGGTAATCCCATACGTTTTTTTCTTGCACTAAACGGCCTGTATAATTTAATCTACCCTGATTAGGGCTACCAGATCTTTCCTCAATAAAAAGAGGACATCCAAAAATATACACAATACTAGATCCGCAGTTATTCTCAGAACAGTGTTCTCTTTTCTTTTCACGACAAATGGGTAAAGAGAAAAGAGAACACTGCAATGCGGATCCAGAATTGCGGATTCCATAATCGACATGAATACAAAAAAAAAACGTTTTTTACTTTGAAACAAAAAAACTTCATAACATAGAAGACCAACAAAATAAATAAAAAGTTCATTACATCTATCTGCTATTTAAGATTAAAAGAAAAATAAATTTAATATTCAACATTTATTCGTATTACATAATATGTATATTGTTTTAGTACCTACTATTCAAGTAGATACCATTTTAGCTTTGATTGCATTTGCCATTGGACCTTATTTTCTTTAAAATGTCGTTGACCTTAGTTAAATATTTTTTTGATTGCAAAAAAAATTGTCTTTTGGTCTATTTCGTTCCTCAGTCCATTGGCTCGTTATGAATGAAAATATGCGCTCAAAGTTAGCATTAAGGTTCCCCCATACCAATGCGAATTTTCGGTGGCGACAACGAAAACAAACAACGTGTTGTTTTCGTTGACAACCAAGTGTTGTTATTGTTGTTTTCGTCGTGGCCACCGAAAATTCGCGTTAGTGTGGGGGAACCTTTATGAGTAGGAATCGACAACACAAGCTGTGCAATTATCAATACTCAATATCCGTGTATTTGTTTTTAATTTCTTCTTCTAAAAACGTTTTTCAATTATGAAATTCGTCAGACAATTTATTTTCGTTTATGTTAACACAAAAAAAATAGAAAAACCTAAAAAAGAGGACAAATCGCTTTTTTTTTCAAAAATACACCGGACAAAAGTTTCTTAGGTTAAAAAGACGACTTTTCACCATTAAAGAGACTTCTGGTCATCCTAACCCTGATCAAATAAAATAAGAACGGGAAAAATCGAAATTATTTCCGTATAAATTCAAACCACTAGTTACTACATTATTACCGGTAAATTGTATTCCCTGCAAATAAAATTATTTACGCAATGAATCTTATCGGAAAACCATAGTGAAATATTTTATTCTCTCAAAATTTTGTGTGATATCGTGAATCCCCCCGGAATGAATTTTCCTCAAACAAAAATCCAATTAAATGGCAAATTCCCCGAAACCAATAAATTCCGAGGGAATCTTTTAAAGTAGGCAAACATTTCTTGGTAAATTTTATTCTTGATAACTCCCAATGTCCTTATAAATAAACCTTGTAAGAGCACCAACGTGAGTGCATGTAGCTAAAGAGAACATGCAAGGGCTCGGTTTTCTAAACCTATGATTAATGTAACACTACGTTTTTATTTGAGCCGAAATGAGGTAATTTCGAAAATTACAGAAAAAGTATTTTCATTGCAAATTTCATAATTTCGTTTGACAGATAATTTCATTAATTTGAATTTGTTCTGGCAGTTAATAGCTTCTTTTTGTGGTGTTCTCTTTCTGTTTCTGTTTTCTATACATCGAATTTTGACATTTTAAATAGTTTCCACTATGGATGGATCCCACTTGTGTAATTTCCAACCAAATTTCGTGCAAATTTTGTTGAAATTACCTTATTTCAAAATGTGAATTTGTATTGGAAATGAGATAATTTAGAATCGAATTTGGAAATTTTCAACGAAATTATATACCTCATTTGCCTCAATGAAAACGTAGTATAAAATTTTATTTTATCAAAATAGCATATTTACAAATATTTCGAGCTATTTTGAACTATTTAGACACTGTTTAATTAATAAAAAATCTGATAAATACGCCTGTGAGTTTCCAGCAACTGTCAGTTTTTAGGTGAGAAGGGCACCAAGTAAGGGGAATGATCGGTTTACGATTGGTGGAAATTGGAAATTAAAAGAAACTTTCAAAAAATATCCAGCAACTTGTTTCCTCGTGTGAAAAGAGACAAAAAAGTGCACAAAAGTACGGGAACCCAAATTCACGGAATTCCGTACGACCTAGTGTGAATGACACGCACGACATGATTTGACTGAACTGAGAATTTCTGTCTAAAGAAACTTCTTGAACAGAAAATTTAAGGTAAAATGTTTTGCGATCGTTCTTGTTTATAAAAAAATAGCTACACAAAGGGCCAGTTTGTTCACAGTGGGTTAAATCTAAACTTTTATTGGTAAGGCCCATTGCCTTTATGTATAATATAAGCCGTTTTTTTGCAAGCCCGGTGGGAATTGGATGAAAATAACGACGTCGGTGCCAAACAATTAACATGCTTAATGCAACAACAACTAATCCCGGAGAATTCTCGGGGTTTAACTTAAGACCACCGAAAAACTGTGTTAAAGCCCTTCTACACTATCCCACTGAGTATTAATACAAAGTGGAAAAGAATTCCATGCTACTGCCAAATTTGTGAGAAAGAAATTTCTTTTCATTTTTTGACCACACACAACAGTTTAATTTAACCTCAATAAAAATGTGATGAAATGTGTGACAGAATTAGAACCATTTCTAAAAATTCTCATGTATTAACACATGTCAAATCGTGTAGGCTGGGAATATCATATTTTGTTTCCACATTAGTATACATAATTTGTTTCACACTTTTTTGACATGTATTAATACTCAGTGGAATAGTGTGTAAGGGCTTTTAGGCATGAATTGCTTACATGTTATCGATAGTTTGTATGAAAACTCCATGTTTTTTACTGTCATGGCGTCGCTAATCCCCGTTGTGGTTTTTTTCAACCAATTCCCCTCGGGCTTGCAAAAAAACGAAAAACGCCTATATTTTTGTAATCAAAAAAATGCGAAATGTGTGCAAGGCCATACACTTTACTTTGAAAAAAATCGGCGATGTATTCACTACCCTTACTAGTTGTCGCATCGAACCGTACAATTAATTGTAAAAATTGGCTCTGCAACCTACAACAACCACTGCCGCCATTAAAGAAAAATGCGGCGAATTTAAAAACAATCGCTCTTTCTCGCTTCTTCTTATTCTACCATACCTACCCAAAGAAAAAAACTTCTTGTAGAATTTTTTTCTCCCATCTTTCTCGGTTTTTGCTCCCTTTTACATAAAATATCATTCTCAAAAACAAAATGGAGGTCTTTGATGTGGTGCGTACGTTTTTGTTGAGTGTCTAAATAAAATTTCAAATTTCGGTAATAAAAACTTAAAATTTATTCAAAAATTTACTGAAAATCTATTCATTAATCGGTTTCGAATAGATTGTGGTACAAAATTCCATTGAAACCCGTGTATATATTGCATAAAATCTTTTCCGAAAAATTATGAAGTCTTTTTCTCTGTCTTCGGTGGAAGAAGAAAAAATGAAAAAAGTGTGATGTCTGGATTGAAGCAAAATTTTGGATTTTTATAGAGGAAATGTCATTATGAAGAAAATGTAAATTTGTGCAAAGTGCGAAAATTTCGTAAATTTTTTTGAAAGTAAAAAAAAATTCTTTTTGGTTTTGTCGAAGACTGCAAAAAGATGGTGGAAATTACGGCGAGTTAAATTATAAAGTGTGGGAAAGAGAAGAAGACAATTGGGCTGGATTTTTAATTCTTATTTTTCTCTTTACTGATTGTTTTTTGTGCTTTGCTTGTTCTTTCGGTGTTTAATTAATTGAAATTACAAGAAATTTGAAAAAAAAATTATGATAAAAAGACGAGAAGAAAAAAGTGGAAATTATGAAAAGTTTAATAATTAGTGCAATTGTGTGTTAAAGTAGAAGGAAGAAGAAGAAAAAAAAAGATGGGTATTGTAATCGGAAAGGAGAATTTTAAATCAAGTGTTGGATTTTGGATTGAATTGGTGAATTTGTTGAGTACGACGACGACGATACGATGATGACAAGAAGAGAGTTTTTGTAACACCACACGACGAAATGAAGAAAAGATGGTGGTAAATGCTACTCTTTAGCGGTGTTGTCTTTCCGGTCACCGTCAATTTAGCCTTTTTTGTATTCTTTTCATTTCTTGATTTCTTATAATTTTTTTTCGGTTTCCCTTTTTTGTAATTTTTCGTATGTTGTGTGTGGATTATATGTTTTTAATAAAAAAAAAAATAAAATGATATAGAAATACAGCTTGTGTGGCGGCGATGCAGTGACGGCGACGAAACAAGAATGCGGCTGTCGTACACGATTATTAAATTATAATTCCTTTTCTGCCAATTTCCCTACAATCTTCTCTTCTTGTACGTCTATGCTTTTCATCCAGAGAGTTCATACAAATGTAAAAGAAAGACGAAAAAACTTACCTAATTATAATAATATACATGTGTATGTATCTCTTTCGATTTATAATAAAGAATAAGACTAAAAGGACATCTTTATCAAGGCATATTGAATTTTTTATATGCAAAAACCTTTTTTCGCAATTAAAAGACCCAAAGTGTTTAGTTCTCTCTGTGTTAAAATTATCCACAACCATGTCAAAACATTTAAAACTGAAATTTAAAAAAATTTATTAAAACTTTCAATTGATTCACAAACTACATTCAGGCGTTAGGCAATTTAACCCACACATTGCATTCAGCACAGCATCGATTTTCGGATTTTATTGCTGCACCTGCCATAATAATTTTTAAGGTATGTACACAATAATTTATTTATTAAAAAGAAATTTTTTTATGCTCAAATAAATGGAAAATTAAATTTGATTTTCATTTAACGAGAATACCTACCTATGAACATACCTATATATTTTATAAATTATGTTGGCATGTTTATATTTAATTAATAAATGAAATGAGTAGTTTTATTTGCATTCGAAAACCACTGATCTTGTAAGCCAATTCAAATAATACACAAACATTTGACCCTGAAAACTCAAAATTCAATTATGAATAAAATCCGTGGGCTGTTTTTGTTCTAAGAGTCAATTGTTTTCTTAATATTTATACTGATAACCAGTCGTTTAACAAAAATATCAGATCACCATTCATACAAAATTTGTAGGTATGATAGTAACGTAATCACGAAAAAATTTAGTTCTCAATGAAAAGTCAGAACAAAAAGAAAACTAAAATAGCTACCTTTTTATGTTTCTAAGATCTTATGTTCCTCAGTAAAAAATCTCAATGTTGGTGTCAAAATACCTACTAAGAAAATAATTTGATCAATTATTCACGGAGTAGAATTTTGACTTTTCGAGTGCTCGGTAATATAAAGGAGGTACACGAATGGGCCACTTTATATTTCTGTGCACTCACAATTTTCCCCCTTTTTTTATTGCAAATCGTGTTCTGTCATAAAATAGGTGGAAATTATGTATTTTAAAATGTAGTCGTGTAGATAGGTACATCTGGAATAAATAATTAAAATCACATACCTACAGAAAATTATTGAGGTTAAATATCAAATATTAATAAAATATAGTACTTTAATGAATGCATTAGATTTGAGAGAGACAGCGAGAGAGTAAGAGAAAAATGAAAAAATGAGTTTTCTACAACAATGGATAGGCAGTAAATGATTTTTGTAATTTCATCATCATCATCTTCATATTCTTCATATTGGTTTGGGTAGTCGACTCAAATCGACTTGAATATCGCAATCGTATGCTTGTGGTGTCGCCTTCGTGTGTCGTCACAATCCCAGAAACAACGGGGGAGTATGTAGTTAAGGGTGAGGTTATAAAGAACACGCAAGAAGAACAAAAACAGCAACAAAAACACACTTTCCAACATCCATATTATCAGAGACCAGCAAGCACCACCAACCAGCTAGTAGAGTAGAGAGCTAAGACGACGGAGCTCTACCTACCTTTTATTCAATTCACTCTTTTTATTTTATTTTTTGCTTTGGTTTGGTTGTTTGGTGGATGCTTGCTGCGGCTGGCTCATGGCTATGATGCTGTTCTCTTCCTACAATCAATGAGTATGAGTACCTCTACCTATCTAGCTACCAACGTACGTATATCTATGCATATTTGTATAATACAAAGTTCATGAGTATAGAGGTAAACTACTATACACCGTTGTGTTCTGTACTTGTCGTTGGAATTGAATTGAATACAAAACATGCTTTTCCACCAATTCCACATTTTATTAATTTTTTTCTTTTTAATATTTCAGTTTGCTTACATACTACTAGTTCTCAGCTGAATCTCTCAATCTCATGTTGATGTATAATTACATACCTACCTACATACATATGTATAAATATTTTGACTCTCTTCTTCAATGGTTATCTTTTTTTTATTTCTTTTAATTTTACTTGGTCTTATTTTTTTTTAATTATTCTATATACCTACCTACATACGTACATTTGTATTTATTTAAATCGTAGGTAAATGTACTGTTAGGTACTAATTTTGTTTTACTGAAGTGTACCTATGTACCTACATTCTTTCTTTTTTTTTTTTATTTCATTATTTTTTCATAATTTTAATTTGTTTAGTTACTTATTTTAATTTGGTTCTAGTATTAGTAAAACTATCTAGTTAGGTAGGTACCTAGCTAGGTACCTACTTATTATCCAATGTTGTGTGTAAATTGAAGGTATCTCTATGTTGTCCCCTCTTAATACATACAGGTAGCTAGGTTCATAGGTATATAATTCTCCTTTTAAATGTTCTTTTCTTTGCAATTGAACTATGATTCTTCTATTCTTTAATTTTTTCTATTTTTTTTTTCTCCAGTTGTAAGTAGATTATCATATCTTAACCGAGTAGGTAGGTATCAGTTATTCTAATGTTTGTATCAAACACTACAATATTATTAAGGAAATAACAAAAGAATAAAAGGAGATGTAGGTATTCTTTGAGTTGTTGTTTGTAAGTTAGATAAAAGTTACTGCTCAGGTCTAATTCTTAAAAAAATGAAGTACCTAGGTACCTACAATTTAAAAATTTCTAGTAAGATACCACCTACTCACTTGTTACAAATTGTTAAGTCTGTAGGTATGTATATAGATACATATATACCTATGGACCTCAACTGATAACCTAAATACCTACCTACAACTTTAATAGGTATAACTGAATTTAATTTTATAAATACTATTAGAATTCCTTTGACTTAAAATTTATCCGGATGAGTTCAAGGTCGGTCATATCATATCATAAGCAATACAGTAGTACAGAAGATCGAATTTTCAAACTTAAAAGAGGGAATTATGTAATTGGAATTTTATAGGTAACTAACTGATTTAGGTAGGTATGTACATATGTAAAGGCATCAACATTACGGAAATACCTAAGTTTTTAAGGTTATTTCAGGCAATTGTTCTATTTATGGGTTATTGACTTCTATCTTTAAGTAGAATATTGTTTTTGAATTGTTAAAATTAAAAAGCAGCATTATATTTTTGTACCTACCTATGTATGTACAACATACATAATAATATGTAGGTACATCATACAATTTTCAAGTACATTTAACTTTTGTTGTAGCACAATTTGCATTCTCTTCTATGTGTGCAAATATTAATTTGCATTATTCCTTCAAAACTTAGCCAACTCACCAATCAGATAGGTAATAATGATATCATTGGGTAGATTATTACTTTCTCTTAAACAAATTTCGAATTATTTCTGTGAATCAGAACAAAAAACTTCGTGTTAATATTTGAAAGTATGATAAAGTTCATTTGCACTATACACATGGAGAACCTGTAAAAAAAATTTAAAGCTTTTGTAATGAGTAAAAACAATATTCTTCTTCTTCAAAATTGTTTGAATTGCCGTTCTTTAAATACCTAATTGTTGATCTAGTTTTAAAGCTTTTTAAGTATAGCTTTAAAATATCAGCAAATTATTTACTATTACTTTTAAATTCATTTTTATTATTAAATGAGCTTCCAAAGTCCCTTCTTTCCCTCCGTAATTGTTTTATTCCAACGTTTTAGCTTTATTTTATTATTTACAACTAAGACATGTTTAATACTAGTTTGTTTCTGATAAAGATCTAATTAAAAAAAAATATATAACTCCTAATTGACACACAAAATGTGCAATTTTGCGAATAGTGATGAATATTAATTCATACGTTATCGTGACAAGTTCTGATTTAAGACTGATAAGGTATGAATTGGATACAGTAAACTCATTAATGTTGATTTTGATAATTTGCCTTAAATTAATTGCGTTTCATTTTTGTTGAATTCAATGAGCTTTTCATCTGCATATCAGCAGATAATGCAGACTAAGTAACCAAGTAAGTAATTCATTTTATTGCTTTTTTTTTTGGATACATATGCACATTGTTTCACATTTTTGATTTAATAGCTATGGCGTTGCCGTCGGCTCGCTTCACAAGTTCTTTTTTTTTTTTTTAAATTGCATAGTAAAAATTCCCATTTTATGGAGAACCATTTTAAATATGGTATTAAATAGTTGTATAAGAGATATTTTTCTGTAACTCATTGAATCGTTAGAGAAGTTTGTTTCCGTTAAATTAAGTTGGAGTTGTTGATATAAGATATGTAGGTACTACTTTCCCAATGATGATGAGAAGTCCAGGAAAGCGGTATATACCTATTTAGATATTAAAAGAGATAAATTTTCATAGTTAAACATTTTTTTAGAAAAATCGACAATGATGGAAACACGTCACGAAGATTTTTTGAAAATCCAGAAGTTACGTCAGCTATAAGCGGAGTAAATGAAGAAATAATAAAGAAACTTCAAGTGATTTAAAATACACTGTCATCTAGGGAATATATTAACGTGGATAATATATTCAATGAGTATATTAAAAACACTTCCAATCTATTAAAAGCCAAATACACTCACAAACTCCTGACCCCAACACTTCACAAAATTCTGGACCATGGATTTATTAAGCATCAAATTTTACCAATAGGAGAGCTTTCAGAAAAAGCACAAAGATCAAAGAATAAAGACTATAAGCGATATCGATATCAAAATACTTGCAAAGTTTCACGGAACCTTCAAAATGAAGATTTATATAATATGCTGGCTATTATCGGATTCACATATTTCATCTTTAAGTCACGGGAGATCTCAACAAGAGTTGAGAAAGAGTGATTGCCCATAACAAAGTGTTGAAAATGATGATGATGCCAATGATTTTTTTTTCTGAAAATTAAAATCTATGATTAATTTAAAAAAGATGTAGGTACATTAAAACTCGATTATCCGGGATTCTTTGAACCGGTACGCTCTTTTAACCGGAATTTTTCTTGAGCAAAATATTTGATATAAATAACTCTAATAACCGGCATTCACTCCAATATCCGTAAAAGAAACAAAAACGTTTTCTCTCTTTGAATCCGCGAGACATATTAATAGACAATGTATTTATTTGAACTCTATTATGCTGAATTAACTCTACTATCCGTAACATAAGAACAAGACCGAGAAGTCTACTTTATTTCTAAAAACTAACAGAATTTTGTATCTGTTTTATTGCATTTAACAGCCACGCACAAATAAGTTAGGGGATAATACTCTTTTCGGGTTGTGTTTTTGATTTTTGTTATGGATTTTATTCAGTTTTAGTTGGAAAATCTTAAGTTTCTCGTCGTGATGATGGCTTTTTCTTCGTTAAGTGCAAATAAAAGATCACTTAAAGTTTTATCAATAAAAGAAAAGTTGATTTGATAAATGAACATTGCAAGAAAAAATTGAAGTAAAATCTACATAAGTTCTAATATAAATAAATAAATACCTACAAATATAAATCATATAAAATTATGTATTGATTTAGTAGAAGAGATTAGGATAAATTTTCTTATTATCCGTCATCTAGGTACTTTAACTTTATACATATGTATGTACATATATAGAAAAGTTTATACAAGAGAATACATAATATATTTTTCTTAAGATATGATAAGAAATTGATATCGATAAGTAATAATAATCATACGTTTACACTAATTGGCACAATGTGATTTTTAATATGTACACATGTATACGTTTTACATAATCATAAACCTTAAATGATCGTCATTTGATTGTGACATGTGAAAGCTTTCACCATTGAGATATACCTAATTACCAATATGAATGTATGCTTATGTATAAACTTAAACAAATACATATTCATAGTTTTTGAACGAAAGAAAAAGAAGAATGTTGGATTTCAACAGAAAAAAAAAAATATAAGAAAATTTAAAGGTCTGTCTAAATTGTGATTATAATTATTTTTATATATGCATATCTTATTATTATGTACTTTCTGTAGTTGGTTAACCCTTGTTCGTTCTCATGTTTGTATGTACATACACTGCATACATATATATACATAACGACATAACCATAAGCAGATAAAACAAACAACTCATAAAAATTAAAATATAAACTATAGCTGGTTGTTTTTAGTGCTCTCCACATTGACCTAACAGATACATTTATGTATCTCGAAACACCCAAAAGTGCCTACATACATACATAATGTATAATAAATAAAATATATACCTACATACATTTCATTTAAAATGGCGAATACCTAAAAAAATGAATTATAAAAAAAATGAAGAAATGTCATTAGTCATCGGACGGACTGTACATTTTGATTAAAAACATTTATGTTTGTCGTTCGATACAATGTAATGAACAATTGGCTAATGGATATGTATGTAGTTCTTACTGGAAATACCTATATCTTTAAATATGTTTTACATTTATGCAATAAATGCAAAAAAATACTTTTGAAATGCCAAAGAACATTTCAATATAATAATATGTAGGTAGGTGGAAAAGTTGCAAGTAACACTATAGATTTAATAGCGGAATGAGGTTAACGAACTTTTTTTTCTTTTTTTTTTATTATTATTCCTCGCTACTTTTTGTTCGCGCTGTGCTGCTTAGCTTGTACACACTCACTATCTTTCATTCTCTCTTTTCGTCGCTCAGCGTCAGTCTATCTCGTTTACCCCTTCACATTCATAATCGCTAAGTATTTCATTTCTGTGCGCGATTGCTGCTGCTGCTGCTGCTGCGAATTATTTTTCGTTTTCTAAATCTCGAACTTATACTTAAGTACGTGTATTTGTTTAATTGCATTTTTTTGTTCATTCGCTACTTGCTCTACGTTCAGTTTCAGTTTGCATCGAATGACTACGGTCTGGCCTGGATGGGACGTGTGTCTGCTTCTTTGGGGTTTTGTTGAGGAAAATTATAATAAATAAAAAATAAAAAAAAAACAGTATTAAGAGATACAAATGCCTCTATCTATAGTGAGCCTACCTAGCGCGCATTTTAGTTCGAACTTCCACTTCCATCTAAAGAGAAACACAAGACAAGAGGAGGTTAAAATAAAGATACTTTCGAGATATTTCTTCTTTGCACAATCGTTCATGTGCCATAATAATGGGTGTTGTTGTTGTTTGTGTTGTTGTTGTTGGTGTTCGTCTTCTTCATGTACCTACATTCATTGTAATCATGTCGTCTAATATACATTTTTAATTTTCTATATCCATCTATGTTTCTTTTTGGCGTCATCGTCGTCGACTATCGTAGTCGTTTACATGCTAAGGCAACAAACTGGGGTGCACACTTTCATGAAGATGAAGAAGCGCGTGTATGCGCTTCCAGTGTGCTGTTTGTTGTCTGCAATTGTAATCCAATTTTTCTCCAGTATCCAATGTGCCATGCATGCTATTTTTTTTTCTTGAATTTCTTCATCTTCATCTCCATCTTCTCTTCTTTTTTTTTCAAATATAGTTCTTCCCTCGTCGTCGTAACCATCATTGTCATCTTCACTCCGTATCGCCTTAGCCCTCATTTTCTGGTTAGAGAGTTGTTAATCTTTGTTTTACCTCTTCTCTATGGTGTATCAAATTCAAATGTTTAACTTCGATTCCAATAAAATCGAAAATATTTTCAAGAGTTGTTTTTGTTATGTTTGTTTAAACAGCACTGAAGTATGAAGTGTCGAAAAGGGCGCAGCGGCGGTGGTGGTGGTGAGTGGGTTTTGATACTTCTGCTACATTTTGTTGCCTTCATTTGATGCTAGATTTTACCGCCAAACAATAACCGTATTATACACCATCCTATATCTATTGAAATAAAATGAAAAAAGTAAATAGCGCCTCTAGGTATCGTTTATTATTTTTTATAGGTAAAGTATTTCCCCAAGAGAGGTTAATTCAGGTTTGTTTGAAATATCAATTATGGATCAAAACAAGAATTACAAACAAAAACTTACTTTACAAGTGCAGAATTCTAAAATCTTATTTACGTTCTTTTCTACCTAATGTTTTTATGCGGTTGATGATGTTGACGATGTAATTTTTCTGTCTCCGATTAATCCATACATTTCGCAAAATCATCTACTCCAAGCCCTCATTAATTTTTTTTCAGACAATCATGAAAAATAAGTAGGCTAAAGCTTTGCTTAATCGACAATATAATTAAATATAGAAAATGTTTCACAAAAATAAAAGTAGATAGGTAACACTGGCAACCCATAATTTAAGTTTTTTTTACTGACTGTAAAGTGACATTTGACCGAACGATTACTTAAAGATAGCTCTTAAAATAAAACAGGCAGGTGAAGCACCCGTTAGATTGATACCCAAAGTAGATAATTTAGGTCTGTTTGTTTACTTGCCCAAAGCTGCCAGATTCTACCAGTTTTATTTTTTTTATGAGAAATTGAAATCTGATAATCTTTTGAACTAAAAATGTTAGGAATGGGCAATTTAATTTTCTGTTTTCTTTTTTATTTCTGTTCTCTTAACAATTTGACATTTAGATGCGTTTCCTTTTCGCTAAATCTTGTTGTGAACTTCTATGGCCAATGAATTATTGTTTTTGACATTTGCAATGTGACATATTTTCTCTTCTCCTACATACATGTAGATAGGTAGGTACTCGTAAATATAGCAAAACACAAATTTTGTTTTGTTAATACTGAGTGAGTTTTCAGTGGGTCTGTTTTTTACTTCCCAAAACTGCCACTTTCTACACATTTTAGCTCAAAAAAAAAAAAAAAAAAATGACTACAATAATGGTCAAAATTGGCAGATTTGGGAAGTAAAGAAACAGACCTAGTGTGAACATTGAACATCGTCGATATGACAGTTCTCTTTCGAAAACGCTGTAACACCCTTCTTTAAAATGTGAACGCAATGATGCTTACTAACCGCCATATTATTCACTCGATTAATCCAGACTCTGAAGAAAAAAATCTGTGATTCGCTTCCTCACTTTTTGAGTGAGAAAAATCTCTGAGATTTCATTTTTCTGAACCCGCCAATTGTGGAATGTGCCAATGTGTAGGCTTTTTTTCTTTCTCGCTCATCTTCAACCTGTAAATTTGTTTGACAATTCAATAAGGATGGGTTCAGAAATTTTGTGAAAGTTAGACGGCGGCGCATCATTCGCATTGTTTACAAGGAAAAATTTTAAACGTTTAATTTTCTATGTAGTGAATTAAATTTTGATTCAGAATAAGTTTCTCATATCATTGCTTTTCTTATAAACGTTTTTCTTATATGAGACACATTATGGGAATGTGCAGTATATTTTGGAATGTCTGTCTTATAAGTGTGTTTTTCTTACATATAGGTATGAGACTTTCTTATATCCGTCATCTACCGTAGGTATAAAGCAAAAAATTTCAATTTCAAGTTGTTCAAGGTTAATTAATTAAAAAAATGACAACTCTGATGAATGAATGAATTTATAAACTAAAATGCAGATAGGTAACCTGCTCTGTAAAAAAAATTAAATATCATTTTTACTTACATATTTTTACATAGGTTAAGTATAGGTATATACCTACATATTAAAGTGCACGCAATTATATACCTATGTATACTATTTACTTGATTTCTCTTAAAAGACAAAACATAAAAACGCTGCCAACTTCCAGACATGAAAACTACATATTTCTGTCTATTAAATATGTATATACATTCCTACCAACTTACTTAATCTACAAAACTAAGGTACCTACCTATACCTACAGCTGACTTGATTATCGAATTTCTTTATCTATCTTTAAAAAAAATAATATTTCTCTCACTTGCAGCTATGTCGACATCACCCCTTAATTTGTCTCTTTTTTTCACTGTAAATGAAGTAGCACTTTTCGTACAAAAACGTGCTCCCATTTCTACCTTCATTACATCTTGAAGTTATTTTGTCGTATGGTAGCGTGACGTTGCTTTCAATGGCTAAACGAACGAGCAACGGCCAAAAGTCCGACAACCCGATTTCGTAAAGCCATCCATCTAACCATAGCTAGGTAGGTATCTACGTACATATGTATGTACATATACTTGTACTTTACCTACCTACATATCGGATTAAATTTATAAAAAAAAGAGAGTACCGATGAAGAGCATCACATGCAAAATAATATAATCAAATAAAAATGTGTATACCATCTTATATTTCACTTCCATACAATGACACATGTCGTTAATACAACCTAAGCATTCGCTCATTTGCTATCATTTCTTCAACACTATTGTATATGCATTATTATTGATAATAACTGTAAATCATTGTTGCAAAAAATGGGAGAGGCTAAATATACCTATTGCATCAAATAAAAAAGCTAGAATATCTAATAAAATCTCTGTTCAAATCAACCCCTTATTGCAATGTTCGGACAAGAAGTTAAACAAGGTATTTTTTGGAAAACGCGTTTTCTCCCATTTGATGAAAAAAAGGAATAAAAAAAGAACAATCATAGGTAGGTACATGGAAAATCATAAATCTCCCTAGATAAATTTAAGTAGGTAGGTAGGTAGGTACCTACACAGGGTGACATTTTTCTTATTTTGTGAATAACCTTGTAAATAATCATTTCGACATCGATATAAAATTTTCCAATTTTTCAATATCTTTTAGCTAGGTATGTAGGTAGATACCTATACCGTATACCCATCCGTTCATATCATTTACCATCTGAATCCCACGCCAAAAATTTCAACCCCACCGTTCATCGTATACAAATCTTTATCTCTTTGGTTTCTCTTGCTCTAAAAAGAATAACACTTGCACTCTTTGCTAAAGCTCTTTAACTATTGATATTACTCTCCTGCCAAGCGCCACATTCAGAACAGAACCAAAGCCAGACAAAACGACGGACAACTGTCAGATTTTCTGGTGTCGCTGCTGTCGGTTGTGTTGTGCCTCGTGCAGCTGCCCCTCTTACTTGAATGTGGTCTTCATTCTCCAACAATGTTCTGGTACGTTCGCCTTTGCTTGCTTTCATTTTTTTTGTATCTATCGCATTCGCATTAATTAATTTTGGTGTATGCGCGTCGCAAGCACACATATTACTTTTCGAATCGAACCGAACGGCGGCGTTGTTCGTTGGGTTATACCTATTATATTATATACATATATAATATGTACATATTTTTTTTATAACATTTTAAACACATTCCCTTCTTATTCTTACTCACTTGAAAGTCTGTACCTATTTGCTAGTTCTTTCTCCTTCATTTTGAATAGTTTATTGTAATACTAAATGCGTTTTCTGTTCCAATTGATTTATTTGTGTGTACTAGTAGGTATGATATTTGTTTAAAATGTCATGATTTTATTTTATATAATGTCATTGCTAATTATTTTTTGTCTGACGTAATTTTAAATTGAAGAGAACTGTTAATAAATTTTCAGTACCTACCTTCATATTTTTTGTTTGATGTCATCATAGCATAAATCTGACGAAATGTCATATCTTGCAGACTTCTCTACCCCTTTCTTGTCAATGTTCACCATTTACTAAGGTCATTTTGGTTTCTTCATTTTACAGCATCTTTCCTTATTCTCGACCGATTTGTGTCTTTCTTTTAACAAACACACCTATTAAACCTTTGTCTATAACCATGTCCCTTTGCAGATGTGAATAAATAATAAAGTATCTCAACACATAATATAATATGCTTACCGCTTATACCTTTACAAAGTATAAAAATGTTTAAATACAAACATTTTCGTTTTTATATTTCACTCTTTTTACTTCTCTTTATCGTCAATTCCTCCACTTTCATTCATTCACTTGTTGTGTTGTCGTCTGGCGTTTGACTATGGATAACCATCCTACTACATAACACGCTACTGTTGTTGCCGGTATAAACACACAGAGCACCGGCATGCCGCATTGCCAGGCCAGACATCACAGACTTGAATACCAACAACAACCACAACAACAGCAACAAAAACAACAACAACAAAAAGAAAAAAAAATTACCGAAAAACCAAATAAAGTGGGCAACAAAAATAAAAAAAATAATAAAATAAATTGACAGAGAATATGATGGAAAAGGATCCTTAAATATTTTTTTTTGGAAAATATGGGAACCTGTCAGATGGTTGTGCTGGGAGTGGGTTTTTTTGAAAGAAAATGTAAAAAAGAGTTAGGTCAGGGTTCACGCAAATACATATTTTAATTTTCAGCCCTTGTTTTAATTAGAACACTTCACTTTTCATTTAAACCAAAATCGAAATAGCAAAATTTCTCTTAATCCAAAAGATGAATTTTGACAGGAGAACTTTGGAAGGTATGATTTATTGTCTGCTTGGCATTATCTTGCAATTTAGTAAAATGTTTGTTTTCGACAAGTTTCTTGTAAGTTAAGAAATTCTTATTAGTCGGAACTATTAATGGCCATTTAAAGTGGTTCATTTTGTTCAATAATTAACAAAGTTTGTGACTTTATTTGGTTCTTATCACTTTGAAAGTCCAACAGTGCATTTACATATACCTAGTTATGCTTAAGGTTATTTACACAGGTACTCGCATGCAAACACCAAAGTGTTTTCATATGGCTTGCATCCAACATTATGTTGTAGGTATAGGTACCTACCTAGTTGAAGTGCATGTCAAACATTTTCATTTGAAATAGGAGATGTGAATTAAATATGTCAGGGAGATGCGAGAAGAAGAGAGGAGAAGATAAGAATATTCTGTCCCAAAACTGTCAGTATTTTGTCGAACAATGAACGTAACTGTGGAAGGATGAAATACACTTTACCAGAAATTAAGTAACTAATTTTCACATTTTACATCACTGGATTAAAACCAATTCGCATAACAAAAAATGTAACAAAATGTTTGCCATGGACCATGCTGTTGTTGGACAAACAGTAATTGAAACATGGTTTTTGAATTCCGTTATAAATCGAGAATCGTATCTACAGTTTTTACGAGAACTTATGGCTGATTTTGCCATAGCAGGCAATGACACCAAGAAACTGACTTAAAGGTGATTTTATGGCCACCAAGATCAACAGATTTAATTCCTTTATATTTGTAGGTATGCATTGGAATTCATGAAAAACTATTTTAACGCAGTTGCATTTTCTTTTAAAAAAGAAATTTTAAAGAATGATGTATAATTTTCCCCCGGCAGATAGCGTGCAACGTTGTGTAGGTAATTAAAAAAAAATGTACAGGATAATTTTAACCAAATACTCTTAAACAGGTTTTCTAAAAAAAAGGTGTTATAGGGTTAATCCAGGGATGGAATCGTGTAAGGTGATTTTCGACTAGTGAAAGTCACAATCAATCAACCAATTCTGTTTCTGTGATGGCATCCCGTTGTGGTTTTTTTTTAAACCAATTGTCCCCGGGATTGCAAAAAAAAAACACCTGATATCACATTTGATAGCTAAAAGCCCTTCCACACTATCCCACTGAGTGTTACACATGCCAGAAAAATGGGAAACAAATAATGTGTAATTAAAAAAAATATGACATGTCTATGGCCACAAGGAATTACAGCATAAGTAGACTAATGTCGAAATTGAGTTTATTACAGTATCTGATGCGCAATATGCGAATCTATGCTGTCATATTTTGTTCGTACTTTTATCTCTCACGGTTTATGAACTTTAACACTTCGTCCATAAGTTGTTAACCCTTTTTGTAATCACAAAGGAAACAAAATTGTTCTCCCGAAAACTTGCAAAAGGTGACTTATGCTGTTTTTCCTTTTTTCCACAGATGTGTTAATACATGAGAATTTTTAGAAATGGTTTTAATTCTATCACACTTTTCATCACATTTTTATTGAGGTTATATTAAACTGTTGTGTGTGGTAAAAAAATGAAAACGCATTTCTCTCCCACAAATTTTGGCAGTAGCATGAAATTCTTTCCCACTTTCAATTTGACTAGAGTTACCACCAGCCTACAAAAATTTTACATCTTTTTTTAGTTCTTTTTTTTTAACTATTCATAACTACAAAAAATGTTACTACATTCCGGAAGATAAAAAAAATATAAGAATTATGCAATGATGTCATTTTCCATTGCTCACTAAAACATTTAAAACATCCACTATGGCAACCATGTTTTTAATAAATGAAAACTTAATGACAATCACATGTGACTATATTATGACAATCACTTATCACCTCAGACGATTCCACCCCAATACTTTGCCACTTTATTGTATACTAACTATATTGAAAGAAAATAATAAAATGATGGTTAACCTTCAAAAGTTTTAATTTAAAAAAAATTGTTTTCCAAAAAAAAACTTTTTACTAACGCAACTTGAAAGAAAATTAAATAATGGATCCCTAAAATAAATTTCTTATGAAGTGAGAAGTTAGCATAAATAAAAAATTGAACTGAAAATTGCACAATATATTTCTAATGAAGTGAGAGACTTGCAGGATTTGTCAATTCCTCGCAAGAGGCAGTAAACCGTGAAAAACATTTCTATTTTTAGGTGGCATAGGCTGGGAATCGAACCCAAGACCTTTGGCGTAACAGTCCTACGCACTAACCATTACGCCACGGGCTACTACAAAAAAAAATTACTATGAATACCAATCTAATTTTGTATGAATTTTGTACGACTAGTCATCTTCGGCTATAAAACGGGTCCGTTTTTGACCTCCTTCAACAAGTTTCTCCACCTATCCTGATAAAACAACTGAAGCCTATAATTGAGTTCTTACTTTTCTGAGGAAGAAATTAATGCGATCCCCAATTATTTAAAGGCTACATTTTCAATTTTGCTGAATACCACATAACTAAAAAGAATAAGCTTCGTCGGTATAAACAAATTTGGCATTTGCCAATTAATTTATTTCGTTTTAAAATAGAATGGAATGTAAAGGTGTACATTGTATCAAGTAGATGTTTTTTCTTTGGACATTTTATTTTTAGTTGAACCGTGTAAGTGTATACATAATAAGAGTATGCATAAAGGGAAAGTTAAGACGAAATATGTACCTCAATAATGCCATAATTTTTGATTATGATTATGTATACCTTTGTACATTTATAGAATATTCTCAAAGTGAAGTTATTTAAGATCAGAGCTTTTTACGTAATTATTTTCAAATTCTCAATTATAGAAAAAAAAGTAGAAATACAGCCTTTTTCTTACTCTAAGCATTGTGTTGTGCTGCCCCCATACAAGGTTGTGCTAAATTTAGCCACACACGATTTCTTTTATTTGCTTTATGCTTTATTTTTTTTTAATGCTTACTTACATAGGTATATGAGGAAAATCGATAGACATTAACATCATCATCGCCATGATGATGATTGTTGCATTTATTATTCCACATTCGGGGTTGAAAAAGAAACGAGTCATACAAAACATACATACATTTTATATGTACATATACATACATATACCTACTTCTATGCTTCTTCTCTAACCAACCACCCTGAATGGTGCAGAGAATTAAGAAAAAGAGTTTTTGCTGTGCTGCTTGCTAATAATGATCGGCTGTACAATAGCAATAATAATTGACTTGATATTCCCTATAGTTGTTCAAACTCTTAATATCGGGTGTCTCTTTCTGGTCGACTGAATTAAAACTATTTTCCATTCGTTTTATCTTCCACCTTCATATCTCTATTCTGAGAATTAAATAGAAAAAAATCAAACAATTTGAAAATTGAGCTCTAAATCTCTGAACACATAGAAAACCAGAAAAAGGAGAAAACCAAATGGAAATCGAGTAAAAAAGGTCGCGCAAATATCTCATTATCCGGCAGCGCCGTCATCGTCATGTGCCTGTTTTTTTTTTTTTTTATTTCATTTTATTTTGTACATTCTTGTTGTTGGTGCTCCTAAACTAAAGTGTTCAGCTCTCTATAATAAACTTCTGTGTTCAGCTGCAAAGTCATGTTCACGAGAGAGTAAGAATAATTACTTTTTTTTGTTTTAATGTTTTATTCTCTTTGTCAGCAGCATATCGTATAGCTGGGTCCAACACAAAATAATTCTATTGCTATGCTATGATCATTTTCATTGTTGTATATAACTACATAGGTACATACCGACAAACAATACTTTTTTTTTTACATACATACCAACATATATTCACCACATTCAGCAAAAATGTCATAACAATTACAAAGCCAAAGCAGACACAAAAAAAGTGACAAATATGTCAAAAAATATTCACATTTTTCGGGCGCGTCATCATCATCGTCGTCCTCGTAAGTATTGATTTTTCACTGCAGCCTTTTTGCAGCTTGGTTGAGTTCAAAAGTAATGCTGCTGCAAAAAAGGATTTATTTAAAAAAAAAAAAATAATAATAAAATCCCAAACCCACGCATTCACCATCCTTTTCCATAGCTACAATAACCAACCGTCCCATCATGGAAAGAAGAGCAAGCTCCAGAATCAACACAAGCAAAATAAACTAATACGTTTATTATGCGAATCGAATGATTCCTCTCTGCACACACCACATTTAACATTTTTTTTGCTTTCTTTTTGTTTGTCTCCCGTTTTTACCTACAAGCTACAAAACAAATGTATAGTAGCTATATGTAGCACTCTTCACTCATATACAACGGGCCGGGCTGGGACACATGACCTGACAGTCAGTCACTCTGGTGGGTTAGTGAGTGAGCAGCTCACCTTGTTCTTGTTACCCTTCCAAATGGCAAAAATATCCCAAATCGCGGGTGTAGAGAGGAAGGAAACTCAAAAAACAAAAAAAAAAACAAGCAAAACCAACCCAAACCACCACCACACTATTCATTCCTCTTTTCAGTTTATCTGTGAGCTACTATACTGCCACTGCTGTTATACTGCTGCCGTTGTTTGTATCCTCTATGCTCAATGTGAAAATTCCGAAATATGGAAACCACCAAAGCTCCGGGATAAGAGGTAGCAGTTTAGGGAGACTACTATGCCCACCAACCACCCCATACTTCACCACTCAAGTTCACGCAACTCGCCTCCTGTTCCTTAAAATACCGCCATTCGTTGACTGTGTCTCGTATCTATTTATGTGTCTATGTATCTACTATGTAAATGTACAATGTACATACCACGTACAGTGTTTTTTTTCTATATTATTTTTTCTTATTTTATCCTTTATATCACTTGAGTGTCCTTATAATAAAATGGACATGCTTTTTTTTTCATTATTTTTTTTCTCGGTAGGTACCAAAAAAATATTAACTCAGAAGAGAATGTAACAATAATTATTGATTTTACAAAATTATTTCAGTTTAATTTTAATAATTACGCAGGTATGTGTTTTTTTTTTCATTTTTGTCGAAAATTGTATATCTGTGTGTATATCTTTTATCTATCTATGTATAATATGTTGCTATGGCGAGTAGTAAAAGTATGAAGTACACTTAAAATATTTTCAGCAGGCAGTCTACACTCTCTATTCCTTTGAAACTGGATTTCACATTTAGGTACACTTACGTTGAACACGCAAATTATTACTTTTTTTTCTTAATTTAATAAAAATAATATATTCCCATTGTTAACTATGATATCATTGTGCCATCATAACATAAAAATACCCTTTTTTGTTTGAGCATAAAACTGATGCCGTCATCGTTTTACATATATTTTTTTGTTTGTCGGCATTTACTCTATAAATTGTTCTAATTTTTCTAAACCAGCATTTATACAATAATAAAAAAATCGGACTCCGCCTTATCACTCCGAATAAAAGACCTTATATCCATGTACATACATATATGCACCGAATACTCATCCTTTGTCTTGCGGGGTGGGGCATGTTAATCCCCAACTGGAAAGGGCCTAGTTGTTGTAACTTAGGGAAACTCTCTAGGGTCCTGAAATTCAATCGACAAGAACACTAATAAGATTCCTTGCTTTCAATTATATATTTTGTTTAGCAAAATTTGCTGCTTAGAATTCTACAAAAAAAATCTTTTTTTTTTTAAAGTAATATAGACTTAACAATATCAATTGATTTTTGTAATGTTCTTTTTTCCTCATCCCCGCACCGTGTGTATACGGTATTGGATGCATCAAATAAAGTTATTTACTAAATGACACACATACAATTACATAAACCAACAAAAAATTCAATCGAACTGAAATGGTTGACATTTCATTTCGATTTGCAATTATTATAGTTATTATATAATTATGATACATACCTAGTTATTAAAAAGTCATATCAAAAAAGAATGGAAAAACTTTGTTTCAAACAAGCAAAAAAAAAATAGGAAACAGCTGGTCTGATCTTGGAGAAAAGTAAACAAACGCCAAATATTTTTACAATATAATGCTTGTTTACTTTCCAATAAAAACCTGCAAAACGATGGTTATAACACCAAAAAATCAATTCCAATAACTTATCAAGCTTATTTATATAAAAAATCACAGATAATACTAAAAATCCACATTGCACTGAAAAGAGCATTTGTTTACATTTCTTCAAGTTCGATATCACATATTTTGTTTTTGTTGTTTTGAACTGTCAAGATTAGAAAGAGAAAAGACAAAGATAATTTTTGGAAAATCCCAATAGTGTGGGAAAAAAAATTGAAAGCTCCTCAAACAATATCTGACAGTTCATCCACACAGTTTGACACTAGGTTTGTTCGATATCCCTGGTTCGCCCTTGGGGCCGATTTTCGTTCTGTGAAACCAAACGTAAAAAAACATTCATATGAATAATTTGCTTTCACGTCGATATTTGGAAGTAAATCTGTGAAAAGAAAGGGTGAATACGAACAAACAAAGCTCAAATCAACCACATGTCCCTCCCTGTCCTATTCATTTAGAAAAAAAAATCTTTCTATCTCATGCGGTTTTCTTTTTTCTTCAGAAAATGAGAGCATTGCGCTGATTGCACATGCGCTTCTGATAAGGAGTTTTGGGGATCGGTAACATAGTTCGTCGGAGATTTTTATTCACTTAACCAGAATCGCTAAAAGTGAAAGCAATGCTTGCGAGCGAATGTGAATACTATTTATTCGATTCACTTTTTCACAGAACCAGAATCGGCCCCCTGAACTCGCTGTGAGGTGTTTCATGTATCATTTTTTCGCCCTAGGTTATTTGCACTGTGTTCGATGTGTGTTCGGGGCGACCTCTGATGACTCTCAAGTCTCAAGAGGACAAGGGGCGTAATTCCGTAAAACGAAAACGATCGAACGATATCGTTTTGGGAATAGCTGTCCCTATCTTTCTCTTAAGATGTGATAGAGATGGGTATTGCCAATACGATATGGTTCGATCGTTTTCGTTTTAAGAAATGAGGTCCCAGGAGCTGTCAAAATTCAAACCAGCATTCATGTTGGCATTCCAGGCAAAAACAAGTGTCGATGGCAAATTTCTTAGTTAGTATGAGATATATTGTTATTAATTTTATCTTTTTTGTTTCATGTAATTAAAGACGAAAAAATCACCATCACAAAACATAAAATAGGAAATTAAAGAAAAAATTATAGTTATGATGAAATTTGTAGCTCTGAAGCGAGCAGCCCTGAGTTTTTTGACAATTGATTGACATACCCCAGGTCGCCGTGGGGCAGAGAACATCGAACAAACCTATTATTCACGTTTCTGAGACCTCACTGAGCAAACTTCTGTCAGCTTCACTGAGCAGAAGGAGAAACTTGACAAAGATTTCTTCTTTAGAAGACACTTTCCATCTCTTTTTTAATAAATTGATCAACTGAGAAAAATTTCTGTCTCAGCTATAATTAAAAGAATTTTTTTTTTGTAAAAGAAAATGAATAAACCATCATTTTTTTCGATTATGGTTCTAAAATTAGTAAATCATTAAAAAATCAATTTTTTCATATAATTTAATACTTATTTTTGTTTGCTTATTTTTAGAATCTTTGAATTAACTTTTTTATGTTTGTAGGAGTTTATAGAAAATGAAATAATTTTTGTTTGACAAAAATAATTTTGCTATACAAAAATAATTTTTGTGTACATGAAGCGAAAAACACAAACTTACTTTTCTGTTAGCGCTGACTCCGTTACGCTACTATACTTTCGACTGTACTTTGACTGACGTCTGTCATTTTGGTAATCAGCTGTTAGAAAATTTATTTGTTTTCATTTAAAATTATTTGAAATCAATAAAAAAAGTAGAAAACATGTCGCTTAAACATATCCATATCAACAAAAAGTAGAAAATATTTCAACTTTAACAACAGCTTTTGCCACGTTATGTATATGTTCCATTCTCTTTGTGTATGTCAAATTGGAGGTTGAGCGAAAAAGCTATATTGTGATAGGCTGTTAGCGATTCCTATGGTTCAACTTTAGACGTCACTCAACGCTAGCACAAAAGTAGCTTTGTGTTTCCCGCTTAAATAATTTTTCTGTGCAAAAATAATTTTTGACGTTTGATATTATGACGTTTTAGGAACAGCTATTCAATTATACAGCATTTAGCTAAAAGGTGTTCATGCTAACATTTGAGTAAACTTATCATTTTACACAATTTGTAAACTTTCGACGTTGCATGAATACACTTAGTATGTTATGACTTATGAGCAAATAATAACTTTGATGAAATTGTATTTGTGTTATGTAAATGTGATGTTTTGTTATTGTTCATTTTTTGTAGGAGAGGAGTGAGTGTTTCTGAATTGTAAAACGAAAAATGTTAAATCTTCGGTGTGAACGCTTTTCGAGTTTTTTAAATCTTTTTGCCGAAAACCCGGTTTTGGGTTTGTGGTAAAAAGGCTATTACAAAAGTCTGTAAAGCATCCCATAGACACTTAACTTGTGTCTGCACCGGTTGACTGACACCGGTAAGGGCATTCCGCAACACGCCCCACACCGATCGAGACACCAACAACAAAAATACAAAACTTGAGCACCGAAATCGGTGTGCGCACCAGCCTACAGACAGCAAACATTTCCGTACACCGACACTGTTGCAGACACAAGTGTAGTGTCTATGGGCTGCTTGAAAGTTCATATAAAAAAAAATAAAATGTGTAGAAATTCACACAAATGCATACAGTTTCAAAGTAATGAAACAAATATGTACATTTCAATTAAAATAACCATTCATTTTGATTTAAAATTTAATTTGCTACAAAAAGTCTTATTGGATTCTCAAATTCGTCTTGGTTTTCGAGTTAAACAAAAAATATTGAAAAATGACCAGTGTGACCATTCTCTAATAAGTTCATTTGTGATTTTGAAGAGTTTTGGGGTCTCATACAAACATATTAAATAATAAAACCGCTAACCCAAATTGTTCCTTTTCCCCCCTCTTAATCCGGTATATCCTATAGCAGTTGTACGCATTAAAGGTAATATCATTTACGTTTCCATTTTTGTTCCGTTCTGCGCATCTGACAAAATCGAGGTAAATATGTATATGGTGGGGAAAATATTTGATCCGGTGCTCCTTTACTTGTCTAGTTTCAATATTTTGTTGTTGTTTCTTATGATGCTTAGTTCCTGTGGGCACTCGAAAAGCCATTTTTTATATAGAGATTTGTGTACTGTGATCCTGTAGTCTAAATTCAGAGTTTTTGTTGAGGGTAGGTACCTCATAAAAATTAGGTAAGTGTTATTTTAAACACGTTCACAATAGTTATCATTTTACGCTTGAAGTTCTTCTTCCAATTTTCCGAACTTTCACTTGTTTGTATGTAACTTTGTAACTTTTACCTTTACAGTATGTGTCTAAAACAAAGACTTGATTTTCGATTTCGGCTGGTCCAATCGTAAGGTCAACGAACGTTTTATAAGCCAATTTTAAAATAAAACAAACATTAGGCAAGGTCAATGTGCATTTTAAAAAGTACTTTGTAGAAATATTTTATCCGTAAATTGCAAAGACTTATGGCATAGAGAAAATTTGTATATTTGAAATTTCTTATATTTTACAGGATTATGCAAAATCTTTTATTTTTTTCATTTTATTCAATTTTGGTTGGAAATAGTAAAGTTAATGGAGATTAATAAAAAATTATTCAAAATCGATAATAATTAATTGGATTAAAAATAATAAAAATTTGAAAAACTTGTAAATAACAAGAAAGATACCTATTTATCTGGGGCACCAAAAAAGAAACTAGATAGGTAACACCTATAAACGGGTGACATCAATATTATTTCTTTTACTATAGAGTTTATGTAGATATCTCTAGTCTTGTGCTTGTGCTTGTGTTTTGTTTTGTTTTATTTATTTACTTCAAACTTTTGCGTTGCTTACCTATCTTTCTTTTCTCATATTGATTTGTAATTATTCACCATCGAAAAAATCGTACATTTATGTAAGTTTTTTTGTCTATGGAATGTGCAAAAAATTACGAATTATATATACAACAACAACAACCATTAACAACAGACAACATAAAGTGTGTAAACTTACAGGTAGAAATTGAAATTATATGTATATCGTTTAGGTTATTGGTTGGATTCGCTCGGGAGGGCGGGTGGCGTGAAAAAGGGGGATTTTGCAATAAAAACGAGAGCTGTACAGAGACACAACCTCTAACAAGAGAATATGTAGGTACATAGAAGAAAAATAATAATAAAAAAAATAATAATAATAATACAAATACTTAAAAAATAAATCAACAAGACAGACATGACATTTAAGGGGTAATGCTGTACGTTTTATGTGCTGCAATTTTGATATTCATAAGCGTATAGCTTTTCCCCTTTAATGTTAATGTGTATGCATCGAAAATTATATTCAGTCAATAGGTGTTGTTGTTGTAACACCATAGTCTATCTGTCGTTTGGTTATAGATTTTTGTGAGATAATGTGATTGGTTTTGTGGCCGCTGTAATTTTGTTCATTCGATTATTAAATTTTTGTATGTCTATATCAATCGAAGTGATTGATATTTTATTTAATTTTTTTTTACCTAAAATAATAATAATAATAAGAAATACCTAAGTTTTAATTAGACATTGTTTTTTTTTTAGTTTTGTTTAGCACGTTGATTAACTAATAATTTGTAATAATGCAGTTCAAACTACATTGTATCGGTTTATATCAAATATCAAAGTGTCGTGAGATTTTGGGGGCATTGAAAAATTTTAAGTTATATTTTTTTTTTTAAATGGCTGACATTTTGCTTTGGTGTGTCGTGTAGTGCAAATTAAAGATTTTGACAACTAAACTGACTTTTGATTGTTGTCATAAGTTGTTAGGGAAATTACAAATGATCGTATGACATTTGCTGTTAAATAATCAAAAGTGCATAAATATTCTATTAGTGTAATTATATTATTCAATTATTCCATTTTGGGAAATTAAAAATGAATGAGTGAATTGTTAACGATGATCATAAAATATCTACAGCGTTGTGCATTATAATAAGTGAAAAAAGCCATATATACATATGTTCATACATTCATATGTATGTTCAATATATCGTGAATACAAAAGTGAACGTAGAGTAAATTTAGTTAAATTGATGTCCAATAAACTTAAAAACGATTTATGAAAAAATACTAGACCTTTTTAGCAAACACATTGGCGCAAAGTCTTAAACAGAATGATTATAAGGTATCAGCATGATAACACATACATACTTTACAATTTTCTAACTTCAAAACATTTTTCTTAGTTTTAAACACTTTCTAACTAGTATTATACTCAACCAATTTTCTTAATTCACTCCATCTAAATTCGCCTTAAACAGTGACAGTTTATGCAAAAAAAAAACAAAACAAACACACCCTTTTTGACACTTGATAATGATACTAGGTGTGTTTAACGAATCAGTTTTGGATAGAAAAGAGAAGAAAATCGGTCTATTTCGTAACCTGAAATTTCTTGCGAATTTGCATAAATTTTCATAAATTTGCTGTCAAAACCCATTTAAAAAAATCATATACATATATATGTGACAGTTGTTGAAAAAAAGTTACCAAACAGGCATAATATCAGAAAAGTACGGGATTGTATGTTTCATGGGTAAAACACCTACTTTCTGTTATTTTGTGTTACATGAACGTTGTCTAGAACTGTTTATTACAACATTACCCATATTCGTTTACTTCCCAAACGTACCAATTTCTACCATTTTTAGCCTGAAAGACTGTCAAAGTTCATATAAAAAAATAAAACTGGTAAAATCTGGTAGTGTCGGGCAAGTAAGCGAACAGATGTACATACATATTTTCTGTACCTAGTTTAGAAGTGGAGGAATTAAATGAGAAAAGTCAAAGCTTCAGTTGATTTGTGTGTTTTTATTTAAAAATAAAGAAGAAAAGGCATCAAAAAAATGGGAATTAATATTAAACTCAATTAGAAAATCGTTACAAGAAAATTATAATTAAAACATTTTTGAATTTGAAATTTCACAGCTGTCTATCGCATAAAATACGATGCTGTACTTTTCTGCTCTATCTTGTTTCGACAGTTTTCACACACTTGAACAGTCCGGTCTATTCTGTTCTAGTTTTCATTTACTAAACACAGCTAATAAAAACATAATATAGGCACTTGGTGATTTTAACTGTAATAAAATGTCAAAAAGATAGTACCTACGATGTTAATTAAACTCTTTTAAAATTTGCAAAATCCTTTTTTTAACATAAGAAAACAAATTTTTTTAAAAATCAGAAAGTGCTCAAAAACATATCAATTAATGTTAAATTTAAAAATTTGATTATCATGTCGATTTAAAAATTTGATTATCATGTCGATTTAAAAATTTCTGAACCTAAAAAAGTTGTAAAGCAAATAATTTCGTCTCCATTGGGTGATTTGCAAATCTCTGCTACACAAATTTTAATATGCAAGGAGTGTAAAAACTGTCAAATACACAGCTGTCAGTGTCTGTCAATTGACGTTGGCTAGGAATTTACCACATCAGATTGTCTTCACAACTTGATTGATTCATATAAGTCCACCAAAACGGGTGTTACATATTCGTTCGAAATTTTTCAGTGTAAAAAATAATTTTACAATTTAAAAAATACAAGATTCACCATTTGACGTCTTGTAAACATTACAAAAAGTGGTGCAGTGCGTTTGTTAATTTGTTGACGAGTTTTCCCCTCTCTGAGAGTATTTTCTCCTTCCTTCAAAGTTTGACAGCTTGTACACCTTTTTGATAGCAAACAGACCTAGTGATTTGCAATTGAGTGCTCTCTTTTCTTCTTTATCCATTTGTCGTGAAAAGAAAAGAAAAGAGAATCACTGCGGATCCAGTATTGCGGATTCCTAAATCACATGTACATATGTACATATATACATAACACTAATTACTAAGGATACAAAATTAGGTACTACCACATTTTCTTTTCTATGAACTTTTTAGGTGGCATAAGTAGGTATAAATTGTGAATTACACTTTGGTAACCCAGTCAACAGTTAATTTGTATTTTTGTAATTTGATTCCAACTTGGGGCCTTATTAAGTAATACATCGAACATCGACCGAACTATAGCGTTTTAACAATTATTGCTAACAAAACATTTATGTATATGTATGTAGCTACACAGTACAAAAATAATTCTTACTTTTATAGGATAGGACAGATCATTTCAATTTGGTTGATCTGTGGATTCGAATGCAGAATATAGACCTTAAAATTATGTGTAAATTCACAAACGCATCGTTGCAGAGATGATTACCAATCACTTGCGTCAAACATTCATAAAGCCATCAAACCAGCATCAGTTTTAGTGTGAAGTGTTCATTATTGCAAACTTGCATCAAATAATGCGAAAACTTCAAGCAAACCAGAATCAAGAAAATTCATGATGCGTAGTTGCTGATGTATTCCATCAGCATCAGTATCGCAACAAAGCAAATGTTTGATGTTTATGAATTTACATTATTATTTTGCGATTTTTAAACATGTTTATTATTATTATTTATTTTTAAACATAAATTTATAATTTCCAAAAACTATGGGTTTACTATTTATTCACACTAAATTTTTTCTTCTTTTGCAGATTTCTATAACTTCGAATTGTGTTTCACGTGCGGCTTTTCAACCAGATATTACACTTTGGTTTTATATGCAATCCAATCTTCGTTTAAAAAAAATATTTACTTATTTTAATAATCCTACATATTATATTTTTCTGAATACAATAATCTTATATTAATTTCCTTTCTTACAGCTTACAGAATAACATCAAAAATGTCGAAGTCCTACATTGAAACAAAAAATCGAATGACTAAAAGAACATTGGATTGAAACTAAACTAAAAAAAAAGTTAAAGCGAAATAAATAAAACCGGGAAATACAAATAAAAAAATAAAATAGTAACAAGTGTTTTGAGCGCAAAAAAATAATTAGCCAACTAATTTATAAAAAAAAATATTATTTTTTTTTATTTTCTTTTGGAAAATTTAATTTTCCTAAAAACATTACCAACAACAGCTTAAATACTTATTCGCATTATTTGTAAATTAGTTTGTCGTCGTTCATTTTTTTTTACTATAACACAAAAAAAGTATAAACATTTCTTGTCGCGTTTGAAATATAAATAACAACAATAACTGTTATAAATGTGTGTGTGTGAGTCGGAAAGTCGTTGAACTGAAGATTTGTTTATTTTCAAATAAGCGACAAAAAAGTACGAAAGCGTGGAACAGAGGAACAGAGTGATTGAAAAGAAGCAGGAACTTTTTCATCTATTTTCTGAGCGCGAAAACTGATGGATGGAAATGCACAAAATATGTTTCACGGAAATCATCAAGGGTGAGGGAGTTTTTAAGAAATTTTATTTAATTTAAATTCACGATCACTATTATTAGATGCTTTTAAATTGGTCTACAACGAAGAAGGTTCTTAAATTATTATTTATTTTAATTATAGAGACCCTTACTATCGGTATGACCCGGCAGCGGCAGCAGCAGCCGCAGCCACACCACGAGCCATGGGTCCTCCCGGAGGATACCCCCCAAGACATAGAGCACCGCATCCGCTACAACAACAACCACAATATCCATCGTACCAGCCATCGGCGGAAAATTTATACGCCCTCAGTGCCGCTGATCAGCACAGTGCAATGGGCTTGGGTGACTTAGGTGGCTGGGGTGCCGGTCCAACACCTGGCCAAGCTGGAGCATATCCAGGCCCAGGACTTGGTGCGTATGGCCACCCACAGGCGGCACCTCCGCCTCAGAGGCAGACGCCTACGCAGCCAACGTAAGTTTATATTATTTTCTCCATTAGAACGTTTGTTAAAAATTATTATTTTTATAGCTACCGGCAACATCTCAGCGCCTATTCCCAGCAAGATCAGCAAAAACTCAGCTATTCAACGCAGCAGAGTCTAATGAGCGGTATAATGCAGCAACCTGGGTATGTAGCCCTCAGTCAGCAACAACCCACACCACAGCAACAACAGCAACAGCAGCAGCAGCAACAACAACAACAACAACAGCAACAAAGAATACCACAACATTACCCGCAAACCAGCAGCCATCCAATGTATCCAGGCGGTCCACAGGCACAGACAGGTGCACCAGCACCTCAGCCCTATAGTCCGTATGGAACACCGACGAGCATGCAACACCAGCCAGGAAGACCCACGCAGCATGGTGCCCTGAGCTATGGGGCTCACACCCTGGACCAAAGTAGTTATGGACAGCATGTGCCCAGTTCAGCACCCAGTGGCCATCATTTGAGCAGTCAGCAGCAACAACAACAACAGCAGCAGCAACAAACATCGCAGCTGGCCGGTCAACAGCCACAACAAACGCATCATAGCCAAAATCATTTAAGTGCCTCTCAGGCGCAACCTCCACCCGGCTTGCATCCAAGCCAAGTGGTTTCACATCCCTCCCAGCAACAACAACAACAGCAGCAGCAACAGCAACAACAACAACAGGTTCAGCAGGCGCAACAGCCAACGCATCCTGCGACGAGCCAATCATCACTGCCACCAGGCTTGAGTGCTCCTTCCCAGCAACAACAACATGCAGCCGCAGCAGCAGCCGCGGCCGCAGCTCAACACTTGCTCAGTCAAGGACAGCCCAGTCACGTAGGTTTACTGCACAGTAGTGCCCCTGTGGGTGGTGCTGGAGGTCTGCCACATTCTATGGTGTCAACGTATGGGCATATACAACAAAGTCAGCAACAGCAAGGCCAACAACCGCCGTATATGACGACAGCAAAACATCAATCTACGCCACAATTAAGTAGCAGTCCCCAATATCGTGCGCCTTTCCCGCAACTCTCGCCTCAAATGTCACCTAGGCCTCCACAAATGTCGCCACATCCTCAAATGTCACCCAGGCCTGTAATGTCACCGGCGAAGCCTCCTCAGCAACAACAACAACAACAACAACAGCCGCAGCAACAGCAACAAGTGAACTCACCCAATCCAACTCAATCTCCACATCACTCGATATCGGGTATGGTGGGCATTACAAGTCCCCGCGGAGGTCCCCAGCCCCAGCCAATTCAGCCACCGAGCATTCAGACGCAACCACCATCTTCGAAAAGCTCTGGGCCGCCTGTGAATACTTTACAAGCTCTTGAACAAATGGTGATGCCACCTCAGAGTCTAGGCGGTAGCCCTCTGGACTACCCTCCATATAGGCAGACTGGACATACTCCAATGTCACCAATGGGTCCCCGGATGCCGGTTTCTCCACAACATCAGCAGTGGCCACCACACCTCAGCATGCAATCTACTCTGCATCAGCAACAACAGCAGCAACAGTTGAATTTGTACGCACAATCACAGGCAATGAGTCTTCAACCACAAAGTGTTGTCCCACAGCAGCAACAACAACCACCACCACCGACATCACAACAGATGCCAGTGCACGTGGGGCATCCAGGTGTGCAGCCTCCGCAACCGACTCAGCATCAACAGCAACAACAACAACAACAACAACAACAACAACAACTGCAGCAGCATCAGCAACATCAACAACAGCAACAACAGCAGCAGCAACAGCAGCAGCAACAACAACAACAACAACAACAACAGCAGCAGCAGCAGCAGCAACAACAACAACAACAACAGCAACAACAACACCAACAGCAACAACAGCAGCAGCAGCAACAACAACAACAACAGCAACAACAATTAAGTGATCAGCTACAGCATTCCATAAATGACATTGTTGGTCATCAGTCTGTACCTGTTTCACAGTCAGTTCCACCACCATCTCAACAACAGCAACCACCACCACTACAAACTCCTCCTCTACAACCAACATCACATCTGATGCAGCAGCAACATTCTCCACCGCAGCAACATTTACTGCCCCATCAGCCACAACATACTCAACAACACTCACAACAACAAAATCTTCACATGCCGCCAAATGAACCACCGCCAGTTGAACCATTACCACCAATCATTACCCAACAATCGGTGCGTAATACTCCTGTTCATGATTCTCCTCAGCATATTCAGCAACAGCAACAACCACTCGTCCAACAGCAACCACAACTACCACACACCCACTCAATAATGGACTCATTTGGAAATGTCGAATCAATTCCATCATCAGTTCCAGTGCTGCCACAACAGCATCACCAACAAGCACCACCACCACCGGTCTCAGCTCTCAATGAGACTAACTCTAATGATTCCGTGACATCGCACTTGGTGGTAAACAATGATACCAATAGCAACAATAGTAACAATAGCAACAGCACAAGCAACAGCATTGTAAATAACCAACCAACATCGATTCACGATAGCAACTCACAGAACTCTATCATCAGTAACAACCAGAACTGTAGCACACCGCCTGAGGTGATCGGTAGTGATATAGCTCCGCCACCTGCCGCAACTACACCAAGCAACATTCAAATGTTCGACTCGAATTCAATGCCACCAACGGCGACAACACCAATAGACTACGAGCCACAACAACAAATGTTAATAGAGCCAAAGCCCCAGCTTCTGCCAGAGCCAGAGTCAGTCGCACAGAATCAAGACTCTATGCCAGAGACTGTTCGGGAGGAGGAAGAACAACAGCAACAGATGATTGGATCTGAAAATTCAATGGACGCGAGCGAGCACGGAAATGATCTTCAGGAACTCGCACCTGTTTCTGAAATGGGCAATCCGTCATCACCACCGCAACAGCTTCCTCCACAGACTCCTTCACAACTTCCGTTACAGGTTCCTCCACAGCAACTGCAGGAAGTCCCTCCTGAGGAACCAATGCCTGTGGAGCCGATTGTAGAACATGTCCCCAGATGTCCCACACCAACACCAACACAAACGATCCTACAACCTTTAGTAGATCAACAACTGCAACAACAACCAATAGCACCTATAGTTGTTGAAACCGAAATCCAACCCACAATTTTACCACTTGTTCCAGAACAAGTGCCACTCCAACCAATTCAACAACCAATAATTCCTGCGCTTCAACCTCTGCCACCGCACATGCTTGGCCCAACTGGTGCGCCAGGAATGACCCCTATACCACCTCAATATGATCCACAACAGATATCGGCTATCCACCCTACTGGATTCCCAGGTCCTTATCCCTACATGCCTGGCCCGATGCTTCACCATCAGGAACGAGCCGCACTACAACAGCAACTGCAGGAGCTCTACTGTACACCACCAAATCCAGACATACAAGAAAAGATCATTCGTCTTCAAGAGCGTCACAGTATGCTACAAGCTCACGAAACGACAGATCAGTGCAATGGTGGCCCGCAATGTATGTTCCAGAACTCGATCTATACAAATACTCAAATGGTTGAAAGTCCCCAGGTGTCCAGCACTACGGGGAGAGGTCGAAATAAAGGTGCATCGAAGCCAAGAAAGCCCCGCGCCAAAAAAAGTGATAAGGGTCAGGCGTTAGCTGCTGGAGAAATGCCTCCAGATACGGGCATCCTGCCAGCTAACCTACCAGTTTCTGAAGACTGTGTAACTCAAGGCGCTGGCGATACATCCGTGGTGTCAATGATGGACTTCAACGAGAGCTGCGACATATCGCAGGATCATTCATCCAACGAACTGGACACATCGACCGATGTGGCGGGTGCAAAGAAAAAGAAACCACGCAAGCCACGCGTTCCAAAAGATCCAACCAAGTCTCCTAAAGAGAAAACTGCTACGCCCAAAGAGAAAAAGAAAAAGGAACCCAAAGAGGGCAAGGAAGGCAAAGGCAAGAAAGGTAAAAAAGGTAAAGAGGGCGAAGATCTCCCGTTGGAGAACACGAATAGTAAAAAGACTGAAAGCGGTGATGAGGCTGCAAAGTCTCAAGATGATGAGGATAATGCAGTTCCCGAGCCACCGACAACGACCTCAGAAGAACAGCCACCAATGGATGGCGATACACCGGATTATGATGATATTCCCGTTAGTAAAATACCTAAATCAACGTGTGGCGAAGAGTTGAATGCCGACGAAGAAACCAAGAATGGAGATGAAGATTCTGTTGTTGATTCAGCCACTCCGAGTTCGAAGAAAAAGAAGAAATCATCTGGTGGTGGAAGTAGTAGGAGAAAACCATCACTGGGTAGTAGTAATAGGTCTTTGTCCAGCAAGAAGAGAAAGAATCGTGGAAGGATTGTTCCTGAATCCGATGGAGAAAATGATGATATGGCAACGACTCCACCACCGTCACCACCACCCGACGCTGAACTGGACAGCTTGAAGAGACGATCGGCTAGAAATACATCGCGCAAGAAATACATTGACGATGTAATGTTACGTTTTTCAGATGATGAGGGGAGCGCAATAATAAGCTCCTCTCCGGCAAAGGAAAAGAAGAAGGGTGCAGGTTCTACGGCTTCAACTCCTGCATCGGTTTCAGCAAGTGCGTCGGCTGCAGCTTCATCTGGTGTTAATAGTGATGCTGAGAAGGTAGAAAGTAACGCTGGTACAGAGGCGTTGCCAGAAAATTCGACAGCGAATCCGGAAATTCCAGAAGAGCAACCAGTTCCAGCTGTGAAGGAAGAAAAATTGCCTGAATCTTCTAAACCAAACTATGTTTATGTGAATACAGGTGACGAAGATAGCATGGTTGTTCAATATGTGCTCGCAGTTCGTATGGGAAAAAGAGAGCTGCGTCCACCAGAGCCACCAAAACCTGACAAAATTGAGGAAGAAGAGTCTAAGGTTGAGGTAAAAGAAGAGTCTAATGAAGAAAGCGCAGATAAGAATACGACAGACAATGAAACAAACAATGAAAAAGAGGTGACGAAGGAAGAAAGCACTGAAAAAGATACAGAAACCAAGGTTGAAACAGAAGGAGCAGATGGGGCAGAGATTAAAATTGAAACAGAAAATAAAAATGAAGAAGAAACTCCCAAGAAGACTGAAGACGACGAGGAGAAAGTTCTTGAACTTGAAATCTCTGAAAAGCCTGAAGAAAAGAAAGAAGAAAAAGAAAATGTGCCAGAGAAGGAGGAGCAGAAAAACGTTCCTAAAGAAGAACAGATGGACGTCGATGAGCAGGAAGACGAAACTCCATCTGAAGAGAAACTCATCAAAGTTGAAAAAGAACTATCAGATGCGGACAAGCCAACAACAGAATCAGAAGCAGTTGAAGAAAAGTCAACTGAGATTAAAGAAGCAACACTGACGGCAGAAGATAAAAATGAAAACGAAGCCCCTCCTCAAGATACCGAGGGCGAAGAAAACAAAAAAACAGATAATGACATTGATAAATCAAAACCAGAGCCGGTATTCATCGAAGTTGAGGAGTACTTTGTAAAGTATCGCAATTTCTCTTATCTCCACTGCGAGTGGAGAACCGAAGAGGAGCTCTTTAAAGGAGATCGAAGAATCTCCGCTAAAGTCCGTCGTTTCCAGCAAAAACAAGCTCAACAAATGAATATCTTCGAAAATATCGAAGAAGAACCTTTCAATCCGGACTTTGTGGAAGTTGATCGGGTGTTAGACATGTCCGAACATACTGACACCGCCACTGGTGAGGTAACCAAGCATTATCTAGTCAAGTGGAAGTCACTTCCATATGAAGACTGTACATGGGAGTTGGAAGAAGACGTAGATGAAGATAAAATTGAACAGTTTTTAGTTTTTACCAAGATTCCACCACGCTCAGAATGGAAGCAAAAGAAGCGTCCAGCACCGGAACTCTGGAAAAAACTCGAGAAGACACCGGTTTACAAAAATGGAAACACGCTACGTCCTTATCAGTTGGAAGGCTTGAATTGGTTAAAGTTTTCATGGTACAACTCTCACAATTGTATCTTGGCTGACGAGATGGGTCTGGGCAAGACCATTCAAAGTTTGACTTTTGTTCATTCGGTGTGGGAGTATGGAATAAGGGGACCATTCCTTGTGATTGCTCCTTTATCAACAATTCCCAATTGGCAGCGTGAGTTCGAGGGTTGGACAGATATGAATGTTGTTGTCTATCATGGTTCAGTGACCAGCAAACAAATGATACAGGACTATGAGTTCTTCTTCAAACAGGACTCAGGAAAAGTTAATAAAGAGTTGGTTAAGTTTAATGTCTTGATTACAACTTTTGAAATGATTGTCACGGATTATATGGATTTGAAAAACTTCAATTGGAGATTGTGCGTCATTGATGAGGCGCATCGTCTGAAGAATCGAAACTGCAAACTTCTAGAAGGTTTGCGACAACTGAATTTAGAACACAGAGTTCTGTTGTCAGGAACTCCGTTACAAAACAACATCAGTGAGTTATTCTCGCTATTGAATTTCTTAGAACCGTCTCAGTTCTCATCTGCAGAGACATTTATGACTGATTTTGGCAGTTTGAGAACCGAAGAAGAAGTCCAAAAACTTCAAGCTCTACTTAAACCAATGATGTTGCGCCGTTTGAAAGATGATGTAGAAAAGTCTTTGGCTCCTAAGGAGGAAACAATTATTGAGGTTGAATTGACAAATATACAGAAAAAGTACTATCGAGGTATTCTGGAACAGAATTTCTCTTTCTTGAAGAAAGGTACAACATCGGCCAATATTCCGAATCTCATGAATACTATGATGGAGCTGAGAAAGTGCTGCATTCACCCGTATCTATTGAATGGTGCAGAAGAGCAGATTCAATATGATTACCGTCTGCAACATGGAGAGGATTATGAAGCATACTATAAAAATCTTATCAATTCTGCCGGTAAGATGGTGTTAATTGACAAACTGCTGCCCAAGCTGAAAGCCAACGGGCACAGAGTATTGATCTTCAGTCAGATGGTTCGTTGCTTAGATATTTTGGAAGACTACCTGCTTTATAAGAAATATTCATTTGAGCGTATTGATGGAAGAATTCGTGGAAATCTTCGTCAAGCTGCGATCGATAGGTACTCGAAACCAGATTCCGATCGTTTTGTGTTTTTATTATGTACCAAAGCTGGTGGATTGGGAATTAATTTGACAGCCGCAGACACTGTAATTATCTATGACAGTGATTGGAATCCACAGAATGATTTGCAAGCGCAAGCTCGTTGCCATCGTATTGGTCAGCAAAAGATGGTAAAGATCTATCGTCTCCTCTGTCGTAATACCTACGAAAGAGAGATGTTTGATAAAGCTTCACTCAAATTGGGTCTGGATAAGGCTATTTTACAATCGATGAATACGTCGCAGGGAGGCAAAGACAGCAGCAATAGACAACTTTCTAAGAAAGAAATCGAAGATTTACTCAAAAAGGGAGCATATGGAGCTGTCATGGACGATGATGCAGGAGATAAGTTCTGCGAAGAAGATATCGATTCAATTTTACAACGGCGAACACAAGTTATCACAATGGAATCAGAAAAAGGTTCAACCTTTTCGAAGGCGTCATTTGCTGCTTCAGGTAATAGATCTGACATCAAGGTCGATGATCCAGATTTTTGGACGAAATGGGCTAAGAGAGCAGATATTGATCCTGATGCATGTGAAAGAGATGAAGAAGAGAATTTAGTTCTATCAGAACCTAGAAGAAGGACACAAATTAAACGTTATGGACATGAAGATGTAATGGATATGTCAGAGGATTCATCTGCTGAGAATAGTGATGAAGATAGCATTGGTGAGGGTTGGAATTGAAAAAGGTCCTTGTAAGATGGGTTTTAACGTTTTTTTTTTTTTTCTTCATAGGACTTCGAAGCAGAAGAAGGAAGGAAAAACTTGCACGAAGAAGTCGTGGTAATGGCAATGAAGACTACATACCAAGAGATCGTGATACATTAGCCGCAATGGGTTTAGAAGAAATACAATATGGAAACTGGGCAAAATCCGAATGTTTCAAAGTGGAGAAAGGACTTTTATCTTATGGGTAAGTGGAATACAAATAATGTTTTTTTTTATTATCTTTCATTTTGCGCTCTCAATTTCATGGTTATATTTTGCAATTTAATATTTTGAATGTAACTTTTTCGTTGCAAAAGTTTGTCTTCTTTTTCTAAAGCAATTAATTCTTGTTTTTTAAGAATATATTCCGTTATACTTGGAGCTTCAAATTCTTCTGCTTGAATTTTGATATTTTTGAGAGACTCCTCTTCCAATTCCAGTTCTTTTTCTACAATTCTTGATTCTTGTTCTAATTTTGAAATACCTTTTGCAACATCGGCCGTTTTTTCATACAAAATTTTAGATTTTTGTTCGAGAGCTAAAAGATTCTTCTTTTCTCTGGCTAGAGCAAGAGAAGCCTTACCAGTGACTTCCTTTAAACCAGCCAAACTGATATTCTTTTCATCCAGAGATCGTGTTTGGTCATCTCTTTTTATTTGCAGCTGTTCAAAGTCAACTGGACCTAACATTCCACTTAGATCAGCTTTGCTTATAAGTGCAGTTCGCTGTTGATGACAATGCTCCTGTATCGAGGTTATTTTAAGACGCATTGTTCCTAACAAAGCTCTTCCATTCTTTTGCCAATTGTATATGAATTTTCTAAGATGTGCCTCTTTTTGTTTCTCAGTTGCATTCACAAGCAAATCGTTGGACGAAAATTGCATACTAAAGTTTTTTATAGTTTCTTCAGTGTCAGCACATCGATATTTTAGCTCCTCAATCTCACCCTTTAGTATTTTAATTTCGTTTGTACCTTTAGTTTCTAAAGTTTCACAATGTTTTTGTATTTCAGCAGCTAGTTTTTCTGCTATTTCTGCCTTGGTTCGATAATTTATACGGTAATCTGTTGCAACCCTACGCATAGATCCCATTACAGATTCAGCTATACTTGTTGTTCTGGATTCTGTTCGAGGGAGATTTGGTGAAACTTGTCCACTATCTATGTGTGATTTACGTCTTTCTATTGTTGAATGTCGAATTTCTATACTATGTTGTCGAACATGATCCAAACCTATCAAAAGTTTTGGATCGTTCTTTTGTAGAAAATCAATTAAAATGACATTTTCAAGTTTCACCGAAGTTAATTCTCTGTTGACTTCTTGCAACATTCGAAATACATCGAGAGCGTCGCTTTTTTCTAAGCAATCTTTTAGCCCTGCATTATCACGTTGATTGTAAACGGTGAAGAGTAGTTCATGGACATCTTTATCAATTCGTGGTGATCCAGATGAACTATCAAGCAAACTAAACATTTCTTATTTTGAGACTTGAAAGTAATTGAAAACTATAAAATAATTTGAAAGTTATTTCCATGAGTATTCGAGGAGGTGGAATTAGTTGTGTCAGAATTTGGGTAGTCAGTAGTTCAGTTCATGAGATCTCAGAAACTTTCTTCCATCAATTAAAGATGAAAAAAAATCTGAACTTTGATGACAAAAAATGAAAATAAAGGTGCGATTATGGGGGAGCTGCTTTAAACGAATCGAGCAGCGATGTGACTATTTGGAAAATCTCTGAAAAATCAATGGTGTTACGTACATACATATGTATGTAGGTATGTATATCAAACCAAGAAAATCTGTAGGTACTTGAAAGTCTCGCTAGAGGGATGAAATTAATCCTTTTTGAAAGATTTTGATATTTTCGAATCGTACTGTTTTCATCCCCCCGGCCCCTCCTATCTCGAGAAATGCTTCTAGTTTGATTTCTTTTGACGTGGATTAATTTCTCAATTGTGCCAACAACTTCACGAAACCTTACTTTTAATGTTGCAAAATAGTTAATGTGGTTTGCCTCTACTGTTTATGAAGTCAACTCCGATTTTTAGCTTTGTATGTTTCTGATTTTACAGTTTTTTGGTTTGTTATTTTGCGTGCTGGATTTCACTTCACAAAACTGACTAGTTCTAATTTACTAATTGATAAAACAGAAATATTCTTTTCCATTATGATGATTACCATGCTAATATTGAGAAAACTCAAGGTTTTCGCTGAGTAAAAATCTTCTCACTCACTGAATGGAAAAAGAAAACTAATAAATTCGTCTTAAGATTATTTTATACATATTATAATATACAAATAATGTTTTTTTTAGATGGGGACGTTGGACAGAAATTCAAGAACTTGGTCAGTTCAAACGAGGATGGCGTGAAAGTGATGTTGAAGAGTGTGCTCGTGTTATCGTAAGTTAAAACTTTATCTGTTTTTTGTTTGTTTATTAAATGTGTATTCAATAAATTTGATGATTACCATGCTAATATTGAGGAAACTTTAGGTTTTCGCTGAGTAAAAATCTTCTCACTCACTGACTAAAAAATAAATTCCAATTATGTTTCTAGAATTTAAATGTATACATTTTTTGTAACATCTTTTTGTGTGTGTTTTTTTTTTGCAGCTCCTTTATTGCTTACAAGTATACAAAGGTGATGAGAAGATTAAAAATTTCATATGGGATCTTATAACACCAACTGAAGATGGAGAACTCCAGAAGATCAGCAGGGACCATAGTGGCTTACACAATTTGGTGCCACGAGGTAGGAATGCAAAAGGTATGGTAAAAAACGAACGGTATTTTTACCTGCATTTTTGAGAGAGAACAACAAAACACATCGTCTGCAGTGTTTTAGATCTACACGCCCCGCTATGTTGTGAAATTGTAAATTATACACAAATAATCACAAACACCTAGAGCTGGCAGCAGTAGCAAATTCGAAAGAGTGCATTTTAAGTAACTTTCATCATGCAACGCGCAGCACAAACAATAATAAGGATTGTATTTCTAAAACACTCTCGCAATCGATGCAATTAGTGTATCTTAATTATCACCACAATATCAAAATATGTACATTAATAGTGCTTACTATAATATTCCCCTCCTCTGTTTAGTTGTAAAATAAAAAAAAATATACAAAACACCTAAGTATGTAAATATATTAGTATTTTACAAAACTAACTAATGCTTCGCTCTAACCAATGCCTTAGATGCTTTCCCGAAAATATTCCATACTTCAGTTTTGTTAATCTTGGTATCTTTCTCGAAATATTGTTACCCTCTTAGGTCGCAACGGTGGGAAGAATACGAAGGAACCACCTTGTGGCGGGCCATCTAAGCCAGAACATGGTGAAAAAGCTTGTGGCCAAAATCTACTTGACCCAAATCATTGGAGCAAACAAGAAAAATTCGATGCCGAGGTCTATCTAGAGGGTCCATATAAAAAGCATTTGGGTCGGCACGCGAATAAGTGAGTCGTGTGGAATCGGAACTTAATCGAACTTCAAAAATCTTCAACGCATACTAACTTCTGTCTTTTTTTCTAGGGTTTTGCTGCGTGTGAGAATGTTGTATTATATTCAACACGAAGTCATTGGAGACTTGGTGCAACAAATCAGTGATGGTGTTCCGGCAAGGTAAATCTTTTTTAAGTTTTTTCTTTGCATTTGATTAAAAAAAAACATCTATGACATCTCATTTTCATTGTTTTTTTTTCTTTGAGTTAATTCTATTTCTTCAAGGCCAATTTTTTAAAGCTCTAAATGTTTAATATTTGAAAAAAAAAGCTTTCGACACAATGCTTTGTTTGTTATGAAAAATTTAAGAGAGAACAAATTTGATAAAAATGATATGTAGTGATGTTAATATACATACATTTTGGTGAACAACTTTTTTCCAAATTATTTAAAAAAAAGTGTATTTTGTTTTAATTCTATCGATGTTCAGTGGGTTTCTTCTATTTATTAAATGGAGTTTTTTTTATATGATTTAAAAAAAATCAAAAGAACTATGAAAAATATTTAAACGACTTTACACAAAACATTTGTTTATTGGCTTAAGATCTAGGAAGTTTCAAAAGAACACAAATTGTTCGTTCCAAAGTTAAGCATGCAACACTTTTTCTTCTAAATTTTTAATTAAAAAAAATAGGAAATTCTTTTATATAGTTCGGAATGTTTTATTTGCAAGTCTATATGATATCTTTAATATGTTTTTCTCATGTTTAGTATTTTATATTCTTTATTCGTTGAATTTGTTTTCAATGGATTCGTTGAGTTTTGAATATCTTTTCTTTTATAAGTAAATGTTAACCTCAAATCCTTCATTATGATATTGTTGTTTAAAGAAAACAAGTTAGGGAACATAATTAATGATGAGAATTTATTTCGAATCATTGTTTTTTTTTTTTTAAATATGAATGTACTGTTAATAAATGTTTTCAAAAATGAAAATCAGCTAATTGTTTTCTGAAAATTGTATTCATCACTCCTTCAACTGGAAATGTTTGAGTTTTCTTGAAAGTTTAAGATGTAAATTGTGTATGTCAAAGGATTACCATATATTAAAAAAACAGAGTTTTCCTCAGACGTACATAGATCAAGTGTCTTAAAAAAAAGAGCGCTTGTCGAAAAACTTTTTAGGGAATTCAAAAATATAACTTAAATGGAAAGATCACGATTAGATAATTTTGACTTCATTTAGTTCGTGCAATCATGTTACAAATTACCGGTCATTTTTAAAAATCTTGTCAAATCAAATAGTTTCGCAGTTAAACTATCTGACCATGAAATTTGTAACATTTTATTCCCGGGGTGTTAGAGACGTTGCAAATTTGTTGAAAGACCCTTGCGTTCCAAATGAATTCATTGACTTTTGGTGCTGATTCTTCAAGTGGTGAATAGGGCAAAAGTGAATCTAGCTAAAGCCCTCCGGATTCGGTGATTAGGGTGACATTTCAGTTTGCGGTTCCAAAATGGCGAATTTTGCGAGTGTCATGCTGATTCTAGAAGTTTTCGACAAGAATTAAACAAAATTACTGCTTCAACTTGAACAATTGCAATACAGACCTGTACACTAGCAACACTCCTGTACCTTTCTAAATAAATATGTAAATATGTAAATTACATTAAGGTCCAGTTTCACACACTTAACAAAATAAGTGGTACATAATTTTCCCATTTTGGCACTTAAGGCGCAGTTTTACTTTCTGTGTTTTTTTTTTCTTTTTGAGACCATGCAACGTTGGGATTTTTATGAATAAAACTATCAATTTTTATAATTAGCTTATTATGTTTTATATTTTTGGGTTAAGCTACTTCGCCATAATTTTCTAATATTACTTTTGAAACTTATGACTTTGTATCAAATACGCATCTGATCTATATTAAAACTCGAGTTAATTTTAATAATCAAACGAATTTTTGATTCCAATATAATTTCATATGCTCAGTGAGTAGCATGAAGAAAAGGAGACTAAATTGCTATTTACATTATATTACACTAGGTAACATTCATATCGTCACCTGATTGATTACAAGAACCAGCTAACTCAATTTTCGAATAACTGAGAAAGTTGCAAACCCAAGTCGAAACCCAAGCACCTCAAAAATTTAAAATATCGAGCTAGCTGGTTCTTGCAATCAGGTGATGAAGATATAATAGGTGTGTTTCTTTACTTCGACACTCTGTGGAAATAGGCTAATGATTCGGTTCGTTAACTTATTAGTTGGTATCAATTGCTGTCAAAAGCCAAATAAATACAAACTACAGTTATCTGATCCTCAGATTTTCCATAAAATACAGAACTTATAGTAAGTTTTGTTTTTGATAACAGATGTTTTGTGACACTCGGACTTATTCATCAAGACGCTTTCATAAAATATCATTTTTTATCTTTTATTTGCCTAATTGCTTATTAAAATCACCTACCAAAAATATTGGAAGTATTCGCTTCGAATCGAATAATAATCATATCGATTATAGAATCCGCAATCCTAGATCCACAGTGATTTTCAGTGCAGTGCTCTCTTTTCTTCTTACTCATTTGTCGTGAAAATAAAAGAGAACACTTTACTGATCACTACGGATCCCTTACTGCGGATTCCATGATCGACATGAATAATAATAATAATGAAATCCAGTAAAACCACGAAAAGTGGATTGCTTCTTAAAATAAGCATTGCTTCATTGTGATAATAGCCGTGTTCCTTTATAGGTGGCGAAGTAATCATGAGTAGTTGAAAACAATAATCGTGCTTCGGGTAGATGATTTTTTTTAGGGAAATCAAACTACGCGTTCTATTGAAAATGGCTACCAAACTTCTTATGAGTATTTCAATATCTCCAAGGATAATAAAAGGCTAATATTTTTGAACTCTCTTATTATTCGTTAAAGATGAAATTTAAGCAACTATGTATTTACGAATCAATCACTTTTCATTCAACATTTTTCATTGTGTTGCATTATTTTGTTGCATATTTTGATTTAATAGGGTTGTTATAATATACCAACATTTTGAACGCCGTGTAGAGAAATATGAACACTTAAAAACACCATTTTAGGAATTACAATAGAAAAACCGGTTATTGATCTGGAAATTCCCATTTTTCACCGTTGTCTTGACAAGAGCTCTAAGCGTTTTACTAGGTTACTAAATATTAACTTAATATTATCCAGATAAAGAATAAAACTGCAGCTATTGTAGGATAGACTACCACATGCAAAGAGAAAATATACCATTAAGAAATCTTCTTTCCTCTAAAATATAAGACCTTGCTATGAAAACAAAAAAAATCGGTTAGAACATAACGCATACATTTTACATTGTCATTCATAACCAACCATCAGTATAAGAACTTTTGAACATTAAACATATAAAGAAATAAAAAAACGTGATAACATGTTGCAAACGTGTCATGCTAAAAACAAAACCAAATCAGTGCTTGACTTGAGAAACCCTTTCAATGATGTGTCCATGTACTAAAAAATCAAAAAGTGATTCAAAATTAAAAAAAAAAAAAAAAAAACAAGTGTGTTTAAAGTTTAGGAAGTTCGAGGAAACCTTATGCAAAAGGCGAATAGGGATTTCAATGCTACAATTTAAGAATCGAAATACTTTAATAAAACTAATACTTTTCTCTCGTTTTACCGAATCTGTTAATATTATACATTTCATCATACATTATTATATTATACATTTTCATTAAGCGTCTTTTATTTACTTTTAATTAATTGAAAAAAAAAGAAAATCTTTACATTTAATCAAACAAAAAAAATCATTTTATGTAAAATTTAATCGATTCGGTAAATTTTTTTTTAGTAAACAAAAATGAAAAAAAAAATTGGCTTTTAGAAAAAAAAACAAACAAAATTAAAAAAAAAAACAAGAAGAAAACCCTTTAGAACTTTTCAAAACCTAATGAAAACTATTTACATGTGTAGCGAGCTCCCCATTCGCCCGCCACCGACACCCGATCAGACGCCTAGCTCCTGGTGGAATCCTAACTGTTGCGACAAAAGCTTATTGGTTGGCACATATAAGCATGGCTGTGAAATGTACCGGCAAATCCGTGCCGATCCGATTTTGTGCTTCGTAAGCCATGTCGGTCCCGGCGATGACAGCGCACTACCAATGAATCCGAAGTAAGTGTATCAACGTAGCAAATAAAATCAGAAATTAGGCTAAGAGAATTTATTTTTCAATTCTATTCTATACATAATCTCTCCCATATTATGTATGATGCGTGTGTTCGTGTAGACAGTGAGACTTATTATTAGGAATGAGATAATTTATAATAACTGTTCATAAATGATTAAAAATTGTTATCTGAACATTTATTTGTTTTTATACTATATATTTTTTTTCTGTGTTTATTTTAATGATTATAATTACATATGTATTAAAAACTCTCTACTGTCTATTGTCGTTCGTTGAAGCATGTTATCCTGTTGTCTAAAAAAAAAAAAACTGAATATAAAACAAATTCGAAATAAAAATTTTAATATAATTAAAAAAAATAAATCTCATCATCTCAGAGTGCGCACAAATTACTAAACAACAAAAACAATTATGCTTTAAGATTAACAATTAAACTAATAACAAATTTTTTATTTGCATTGTTTTTGCACATCAAACATAAATACATAAATAGCAATGAGGACGATGCTAATTCGAAGCATGAAGATGCTGATGAAGTCGATGATGATGGTACAGCTACCAAAGATTCTGATTCGAAACCAGGTGGCGAAAGCAGTAAAGATGCTGATCCAGACCGCCCCAGTTCATCGGGTAAGAATAGTGCCGATGAAAGTAATGCCGCAAACAATGAGACAATGTCAAACTCATGTTTAGGCTTGGACGAAGAGGAGAGTGGTACAAGTAGTTGTTATCCACCTACAAATATGCCATCCGATGATTCTGTTTGGCCATCGATGCAAGATTTGAATACACGATTGAGACGTGTTATAACAGCCTATCAAAGGAATTACAAGAAGGAGGAGATGAAGCAACAACAAAAGGCTAAGGTGAGTAGATATTCTTAGAGCAATTTTGAAATTTATGAAGTTTTGTAATTGGTTTTTTGTTTTGTTGTAAAATTTGCGTGTTGGAATCAACATAGTAATGAGATACAGATTTCTAATTATTATTATTGTATGTAGGTAACTCGTATCGGGTAGTTTTTTTATGTTTACCTTTTTTTTGTTTAAAGTAATTAAACTCAAAAGTTATTGGTTTTCAGTTGAATTAATTATAAAATCCTGATAGCCTACTGAAATTTATATATTTTGTTTTTACAAATGAAAATACCCAACAATATAGTACTTCATTTTGAAAATTGTTGTGGCGTGTACTTAACAAATAAATATATTTCAAAATACGATAGTACAAAAAACTTGTGTGCAATACATTTTATGCACTCATCAACTCATCAACAACATTATATTCCCCATGTTTCAAGTTAATATTGTACTTGAATACAATGGTCTGTTCTACTCACGTTTATCAGTAATTTTTTAGTTTACATATTTGCTCCAGAAATCGAAATTCAAATATTTTGATAGGTACGAGATATTTTTGCAATTTAGTTTTTTTTATATAATAATATAGGAAGGTAATTGGTAATTCAATGGTGATAGTGCTGGTAAATTCACAGGAAGAATATAACAATTTAATGCTGTAAACAGTAACCTACACAATTTTTAATACAAAAGGCAAAATACATTGGTTTTTTGTTTTTTGTATTGTGACCTGGAAGACAATTTATTGTTCTCCAAGTACTTGTAAAAATTTTGCTATATTATATCCAGCAATACACAAAATATTTAAAAAAAAAGTTTTCAACTGTTGACTTTATAACTTTTAAGTTGAAACCGTATTTGGGTAATTTTATAGAAATTTGGTTGGGTTAATCCGTATATTATATTGTTTAAATTTGAGTAGTTTTTATAGTAATTTTGTGTATTTTGAATTTTGTACTAATTTTGAGTTTCACGTTTTTTTTTTGGGATCGTAAAATAAAAAAAATAAAAATAAAATAAATATCGAATAATTAAGTTGATAGTTTCAAAAAAAATTTATAGGCACCATAATTTTTTGTTTTCTTCTAACTTTTATTTTAATCAAATCCGATATATTCAATAAATATATGCGTGTGTAATTATTTTGTAAACAAAATTGTCTGTGTTATGTATACCTATTTAAAAACAATATAGCTACAAGCACTGGTCTCATCAACGCCTCCACTGTCAGTGCCCAGCACTTCAAATATCCAACAAATGATGCAAAATGCAGCTGGTAACACACAGAACCAACAACAACAACAGCAACAACAACTCCAACAACAACACCAACAACAACAACACCAACAACAACACCAACAACAACACCAACAACAGCAACAACAACAACACCAACAACAACAGCAACAACAACAACAGCAGCAACAGCAGCAGCAGCAACAACAACAACAACAACAGCAACAAAATAGCATGCAAGCTATGATGCAAGGCTCGAATACATCGAGTCATATGGTAAGTGGACAAGTTGGTGGTTCTACGTCAAATAGTGGAAATAGTGCTGTTGGTATTGGAAGTGGTGGAGGAGGTGCCAGTGGTAGTGGACAGCAATCATCTTCGAATGCAAGTACATCAGCTGTTGCCCAAATGCAATCCTCCCAATCACAACAGCAACAACAACAACAGCAACAACAACAACAACTGCAGCAACAACAACAAGTACAAATGCCAACACCAGCAGATATAGGCCTAATGCTAAGTCTGTTGAATCCAGTCGATGCCAGCCAATTGGCCAACTTGGATTTTAATAAGTTGGCTATGTATTTGGTTAGTATTTCTTTTATAATCATTCGTAATGCTAAAATGTTTTTAAACAATTATACTGCTTCATTAATTCATAATTTTTTTTTTGTTCATTGCGATTTAATTTTAATTTTAACCCACAACCAAATACATAATCAGACAAAGGCATTATTTACTTAGCATGGCTTCAATATTAAAAACAAGAAAAATCTGCTATCATTTCATTATTAATAACTTAAAACATTGAAATACAAACAAACAAACAAGAAAAACTTGATTTACATACAGCTTTAAGATTCCATTTGTTTTCTTTGCATTGTAGAATGTTTTGTCTTTCTTTCGATGCATGTAATAGATGTAGAGTTGCTTATTATTTAGTTAACTAAAGTCTAATGTGTTTAACTATCCACCTATTGTGCTAGAATTTGAAAAAATATAGCTTTAAAAATGAATTATGTACAAGTAAATTAAAATCTTAAAAAATAACGAGAAACATTTATTTACAAAAACAACGGTCCACTCGTGAATCTAAACAAGTCCCTGAATGAAGACTAAATTACATCCATGCAATTTAAAATGGTATTCAAATTCTTGAAGGTTTCTCTTATAAAAATCCAACAAGGTTTTGGGCCTAATCCGTACCTTCGCCAATTTCTTAGAATCCTGTGCAACTTTCTTAGCTATGAATTACATATTCGTATAATGTTGGAATCAAGTCCTCTTAATTAAAAAGCATTCTTTTGCTATGGGCAAATCTCTGTTTCGTTTTATTCGAAAATACCTGTCGGATTGCTCAATAGTAGTCTTATTGAACGGTTTCATTGACTTTCTAATATTATCTATTAAACTGTTTTTGCCCATGTCATTTAGGCTAGATTTTGTTTCTATTAATTTCCCTGTTCTTCTGAAATTTTCCAAAAACGGTGTTAAAGTTTCAATCATTTCTTCAAATTCTGATCTTGACAGAATTATCTATATAATTATTCATTGTTTTGTTTTCTTTCTTTTCGTCTTGGTTGTTGTCTCGTTGAATAACCGTGTTCTTGTTTGTAGCCTTTATTTATTTATTATTTGCATGCATTTAGTTTAGTAAAATAATAAATTGAGTATGTAATGAGTAAACACATAGTTAAAACTTTTTATTTTCTCAAAACATTTCAAATAACGTAGAATCTGCAAAAATTCCAGAAAATGGAGCGTCAAGGAAAAATGGAAATTGCCGCCAAAGAGCGTGAGCGTCAACGTCTTGAAAGTATTCCAAAAAAATGGAATCGACGCGAAGAATATGAATTCCTTAGGGTATTGACTGGTTATGGAGTTGACTTGCAACAAGCCGTCAGTATAATTGCACCCGATTGGACAAAATTCAAGGCAATGGCACATTTGGAACGAAAGAGTGATGAAACTCTAAGCGATTATTACAAAGTGTTCATAGCTATGTGTAAACGTCAGGCAGGTGTTAAACTTACCGAAGGTGAACGTGGTTTAGAAGGCATTATCGAGGATATAAACGAAGATCATGCTAAGCTTATACTTGACCGGTTAGAACTTTTGTCGAAACTTCGGGAAATAGTTCGTCATCATATGTTCGATGAACGATTGAAATTATGTCAGAATAATTTGGACACACCCGATTGGTGGGATCCCGGAAGACACGATAAAGAGCTTGTATTGGCAGTTCTTAAACATGGCTTCAATCGATCAGAAACATTTATATTCAATGATCCAACATTTAGTTTCCTTGAATCTGAAAAAAGATATCTGCGAGAATTAGAAGCACAAATTCAACGCTTTAAAATGGAGCCTACATTTGTTAAGGATGAAATAATCGACTTAGACAGTAATGTAAGTCCACTCAAAGAAGACGTTAAAAAAGAGGCTGCTCCTGAAGTCAAAGTTGAAACTGACGATGCTGAGTTTAAGCCAAAGGTGGAAGAAAACGATGAAATAACACCGGAAAGTGAGGAGAAGGGAAGCGCAGTGGCTGAGATTGAGAAAAAATCCGAGGATGGAATTGAAGATCTATCCGCTTCAAGCAAACCTGCAGATAAGTCCATCGAAAGAGAATCACCAGTGCCAGTAGCAGGGCCGTCTGTCAAAAAAGAACTTGATTCGAGTGTTGGTGAAGAAGAAGCTGCATCTGATCTAAGTGGACGATCTGAGGCTATTGATTCAGAGCTTAAGGATGTTGAGTTGCGTGGTGAATTGGAAAAACCAATCAAAGAAAAGCGTGATGCTGTAGTTGAAGAAAAAATGGATACAGTTGAACTGCCTGAAGAGAAAAATACTTCAGAAAAGGATAATTCTGAAGAAGAGTCAGCTAAAAAGGAAAATTCTTCTGAAGAAACTGCAGCTGAAGATAGTGAGGAAGTAAAATCAAAACAAGAAGAATCAGGCAACGAAAATGGTAATGCCGAAAAAGAAGCTGTAGAGAAGGATGCAATACCTCCATCAAGTCCGGCTGAGAAACCAATGGATTGCACTGACTTGACTACCAAGAAGACTGACGATGCTTTAGATCTAGCTGGCCCATCTCCAAAGAAAGACCCTGACGAAGATGAGGTCATGAAAGAAAAGGAAAAAGCCGTAGAAGAAGAATGTCAGAAACAAGCTGCGGAATTAAAAGCACGTTTTCCAGATCTTGAGGTAATTCAGCCTTCGGTTAAGCATAAGGCGGATAAGGAACGTCCAAAGGCCGAGAAATGTATGATTCGTTGGCTGAAAGACTTTGCCATGGAAAAAAGAATCTCCCATATCATCACATGTGTGGAGAAGAACCAATGGCCGGTTGGCCCCAATTACTCAGCTTATGCTGGTTGCCAAGGTGTGGATTTAGATGCTCCCCTTCACGAGACAATTGGTCATTTGAATGTTATTGAGCGTCGCTCAGAAACACCAGATGTGATTACTATTACCACCGATCAAGGCATGCCAAAGCATTTACAAGCTCAGCTTCAGGCTAGTCAAATTCCTGGTAACGCCGGACCATCCCAACTTCCAATGATACCTTCCGTGCCGAGTGGATCACCAGCGGCTCCCGCTAACACTTCAGGCAAGAAGAGAAAGCGGCATATTGCCATTGACGTCGAGACAGAGCGTGCTAAACTGCATGCTCTGCTTAATAGTACGCAGTCAAGTGAGTTTCAACTTTGTTATTTCTGGACAAGAGTTTTAATCATAATTTGTTGTTTTAATTTTAGTGAATCAAAAGGGATGGGGTGAGGAAGACAGCAACGATTCTCGACGAAGTTCATCATCGGCATCGCTGCAACCACCTCCAGCACATCAACATCCACTGCGACAGACAAGCACTCCGTCGTTCAATAAGCCAGCAGTACCACCGATGAAGACGCCTCCACCACAAATGGGTGGACCAATGGATCTGTCTTCTAGGTAAGTATTATTAAAGACAAAAATAAGAGTTTTTCATACTCAAATAATGTTTTTTTTTTGCAGTCTTCCCAAGGGTGGAAATATAAGTGAAATGCTCAAAGCTGCTGCAGCAGCTGCACCAATCGATTTAAGTGAAGTGCAAGACTTTTCTATGGGTAATAAGAAAAGCATGGCTGCAATGAGCTCAGCCTATGTCGCTTCTACAATGGGTGGCGGAAGTGGCAACAAGGGAAAACTAGATGATACTCTTAGCAAATTAATGAAAAAGAATAATTGCGTAAGATCAAACAACAGCAAGAAAGCCGAAAACGAAAACCGATTGAATAATTTCCCTTCACAGACAATTGAAGAACCTGTTGTTGGCAAGGAAAAGAAACGCAAGAAACTCGACGAAATTGTTTTGGGCTTATCGGCGGCAAAAGAACAAAAAACATTCCCCGATCCATCGCTTCCTTCCTCGAAAAAACAAACTATTACACCAAGTGTTTCGGTGACACCTGCAAATGTTCCCTCGACAATGGCGAATCAGAGTAATCAAAAACCTTTTACGATAACAGTCACAAGTGTTCCAGGAAGTAAGGATGGTCTCTTCTGACATACGAAAAACGAATTTGCATTTTAACTTTTATTTATTTATTTCTTTTTTTTTCTGCCTAGAATCAAAAAGTGGCTCATCAATGCCATCGACATCGTCCTCTTCATCGCATACATCATCGTCAGGTTTGGCTGCATTACAAAACATGGCAATGGGCGGTGTACCATCGAAGGATAGTTTAAATGCGTTGCTTGCTCAAACTATGCAAGCTGATCCTCAAACGTTCCTTAAACAGCAACAGAAAATGATGCAATGTTTGCCAGCATCACAGCGTAAAGCATACGAAGTCATGCTAGCTGATATGAAACAAGCTGTAGAAATGACGTAAGTCAGGGTTTTCCTATCTAGCTGGAAACAGAATAAGATCGATTAAAAAACTCTACACAAATAATGTTACCTTCAAATTCTGGGTTTACTTCTTAATCTTTAATTTGTTTATTTTTTACCTTTTGAATTACTTTATTTTTCAGTTCAAAATACAACTCACACGACGTCAAGGTGAATAAATGGCTGGCTGAGCAAAATGCTGCGCTCAACGAACAGCTCAACATGGACTACCGTCGATCAAATCGCAGTTCATCTGGACAAGCATCAATGCCAAAAGCTTCACCCCAGCAACAACAACCACCTCAACCACCACCACAACAGCAACAACAACCCCAACCTCAACTAACAGGACCACAAAGTCTTACCGGTGATGAACCTGTTGTTGTTATAAATAAACAAACAGGGAAGCGTCTTACAGGAAACAAAGCGCCACAGCTTAAGAGACTTATGCAATGGTAAGTGTGTTTATAAACACCCCGAAAAGAATAGTAATTAAAATACCATCAAATTTTTTTTTTGCAGGCTTACGGACAATCCAGCCTATGAAGTTGATCCAAAATGGTTGGAGCATATGCAAAATCCAATGCCAGCCCCATCACCAAAATCAAATCAAATGGACACAAGCGGTTTCAGTGGAAGCTCAAGCAAAAACCACGGAGGTGGGCGTCCATCTTCGACATCCAGCAACGCTTCGACAAGTAGTCATTCACAGCAACAGCAGTCGCAGCAATCCCAACAGTCGCAGTCGAAGAAATCAAGTCGACAGAGCGCCATTGATCAAGCTAATGCAATGCAATTTGGTGGGTTGGCTGGTCTCAATCCAAATTTATTGTCTGGCTTACCCGGATTGGGTGCATTCGATCCAAAGAATCCTCTGCTGATGCCATTTGCGGGTATGCCCGGCTTGGGTAGCATGGGTATTTTGGGTAACCTCGGCAACATGAGCAATATGAATTTGTGTAATAACCTTGCCGCATTGAGTGGCCTTGGTAATTTGCCTGGAATGGATGCACAGAGCTTAGCTGCACTTTTGGCTGCAGCTGGTACTGCTGGATTAGGAGGAATGGGCGGTGCTTCTACATCACAAGGAGGAAGTGGAGGCAAAGCAAGTGGTTCCCAATCGAGCAAGAAGAGCAAAAACAATGACAACTCTCAGCAGAGTAGTAGCTCATCACAAGGTGGCAGTGGTGGTGGCGGAGGACAAGGATCGGGTGGCAATAGTGGTGGAAGTAAGAATATTCCAACATCAAGTGCATCGTCTGCAGCTGGAAACAGTGCATTCCCGTTCTTGTTCCCCAATCCAGGTTTATTGTATCCCCCATTGGGTTTGGGCGGTTTAAATCCATATTCTCTGGGATCTGGAATGTCTGCATATGACCAATTGGCACAACAGTATAACTTGTTAAATGGAGCCAACAATCCACCAACATCTTCATCGTCTACATCGAAGAGCTCTCATCAGTCACAGGGCAAGTCGAGCAATTCACGTTCGAATGCCATGAGCACGGCAAACATGGGTGGTGCCTCGACTTCAACATCGAGTAGTGGACGTGGTCGTAGCTCAGCGTCAAGTCGCGCTGCAGCTAATGAAATGGCTCAACTATCTAGTTTGTTGATGGGTAATGCCGATCCACATCTATTGGAGTCTCTTAGCCGCATGGCTGGAATGGATTTGGGACAAGCCTCACGTTTGATGAGTAGCTTAGGTGGACAGCCTAATCAACCATCAGAAAAACGTTCATCTGCGTCATCGTCAATGTCATCGAAAGAAGCTCACGAAAAACAAGTGGCCAAAGAACAACAGAAGTGGATGGAAAGCTTAGCTCGTGGTGCATTGCCGCCTGATCTAGCAACCTTACAGGCTTTCACTCAAGGTAAACTTCCATCTGGATCGCAGTCGTCTTCGTCCAGCAAGAGTGGTTCAAAGGGATCATCTTCGCAGTTACCACAAATGTCAATGGCCGGAGACCTAAGCCAAGCGTTCCTCGCCGAAATGGCCGCCCAGGCAATGGCTGCAGCTGCCGGAAGTGGACCTCTCTCCATGGGTGCTGGCGGCCTTGGGGGCGGTGGTGGGAACATGGGTGGTGGTAGTGGAGGCAGTAGCAAACGAAGAGGTGATCAAGAGATGAAAGATGCCTTCGAGCAATATAGTAAACAACAAATGGACATTTACACGCGCACACTTGGTCTTGGCTCGGGTATATCTTTGATACCAACATCATCTGGATCTTCGTCTGGCCTAAATGACGATCACAAGCCGAAACGTTCTCGCACGGATAGTCACACATCGAGTAGCTCCAAAGATGAACTTTGTCTTCCTCTTAACCTTGGCTCAATGAGCAACATTGAAAAGAGCTTACGTGGAATGACCGGCGGTGGTGTTGTTGGTGGTGGAAGTGGAAGAGATGTTAGTGGCATGGGAGGAGGGCATTCTGGTTGTGATCCTATAGACAAAGTAACCTTAACACCACTAAGCTCTGCTGGAATTGCAGCAAATCTACCCTCTCAAACAACTATAACTATAGCCCCACCGATAAGCTCCGGCGCCAGTACAAGTAGTGACCGCAGCGAGCGCAGCGAAAGCCGCATTAGTCTAACAATAACAAATGCAGCCGATGCTGCCAAACTTCCACCGCCATATGAAGAAGCTGACGAATTAATAATTCAACCAATCTTAAAGAAGGCACAACCTCCTGTTGGTGGTGACGATGGTGATGGCTACGAAGAACGTAGATCCTCAAGTAGATTGAAAAGGCCTCGATCAAGTGGTGAACACTCATTAGATAGTCCGGCTGAGAAAAGAAGGGAACTGCGTTCTACAAGACACACCCGTCAAAGTGGAGCATCAGAAACTCTGAATCTATCAACGAATAATGAGAATGACACCGATAAGGGAGATCAGTAGGGAATAAAGAAAATCCGAAGAAGTGCGAGACTAAAATCCACAATTACAAATTTGACGAAAAACAAAAAAAATGTTAAAACTAAAACTAAAATAAAAACAAAAAAATAGACGAGTTATCTCTCTCCGGCACACAAACCAAAAAAAAACACAAATAATATTTGTTTTGTCCGGACTTTTTGGTCCTGTGTGCTTTTTTTCAAGAAGAGAACCCCCTAATTCAAACGCTTAAAATATTTTGTAACTTATTTTTTTATGTTTTGTGTAACGATTTTAATTTTATAACGAACATACCTGTTTTTATTCGATATTTTCTTGTATCTGTAAATAATTGTAAGTAACCACACGTCACATCCTCCCTATAATTTTGTCCACAAAACATTTTCTTTATAGCAAAAAAACATTTTCTACAAAGAAAGTTAAAAATATTTATTTATGTTAAGCAATAATAAAGTAAATATTTTTTTTCATTTATTAAAATATTTTCTAGATAGACTAAAAAGGTTTTATTTTTTAAATACAAAACTATTCTAGAATTTTCAATTAATTTTAAAAAAATAAAAAATCATAGGAACACATTTATTTAGATCTATCTATAAAAAAATTATAAAATTGTATTTTAGACAAGAAAGAAATTAAAAAAAAATATAATGTAAGAACAAAAATGACGAGTCTTTGGAGCTGAGTTAACCGGAGGGAAATTAACTTGCTGCTGTGTTAAATTCACCTCCATCTTTATCTTTAATCTCCAAAGAAAATTATTAATTAATGTTGTTGATCCAATAAAAGAGTAGTTTTTTAAAAAAAAATTAAAACTGACTGACTGCATGCTGCTGTTAAATAAAAAAAAAATAAATAACATAAAATAAACACACACATGAGCTTTGTAGTGTGAAATTTAGATTTGTCTTTCCGTTTGCATGTATCTTGATAATTAAATTTTAACTTAATTTTTTTATTTATACATTTTCTTTAAACAAAATAATAAAAAAACATGCACACGAAAGAAAATCAATATTTATTATTTTATATTTACATTCAATACTTATAATAAAAAAGGGTACGAGATGAGTGAGTAAAAATACAAAAAAAATATATAACATACCAACATTACATACTAGAGTTATTATCATAAAAAAACACAATTTCCATACAAAAGAAAGAATAGAATAACAACAAATAAAAACATGTTGAGGAAATTCCATCAAATATTGTGATTAAAAATAAAAAATATTTTGTATAAAAAATGAATATAAATAAGCGAAAAAAACAAAAAAAAAACTATGCTTAAAAATAAAACCACACATATAGTTTCCAAACTTAAACAATTTAAATATAAATATTATACAAAAAATTATATAAGAAACACTTATAATTATAACAACAACAAAAACTGAATAAAAGTAGGTCTCCCGATTTTTTAAATTAAATATTTTACTCTGTAATTAATCAATTTAAATAGATATTTTTAATTATTATTTTTATGTAAAATATATGATTTTATTAGAAAAGATATACAGCAAATTTAACTAAATCCTAGGAACCCAAAATAAACAAAATATGAAAAAAAAGCGAATGATATTTATCAATCGAAAGAGAAAACAAAAAAAAATAAACAAAACCTACAAACCATCTTCATAATAAAGTTTCAAATAAAATATTCAATCTAGACTATAAAAAAAGCAAAAAAGCATAAAAATCGTTCAACTTTTGTAAAGAGGAGATTATGTTCGATATCTATTTCTATGTACGTGGCTGTGCTTAAGTTATTTTAAATTTATTGCTGCTGTTGACTGATTTCTAAGCAAAGCTCGGAAAATGTTAATATCAAATACGCAGTTCTCCAAAATTTAAATTAGAATTACATGCTGCTGTTCTTATTTTTGTATTTTGGAGGAATACGTTTAATGATAATATCAATTCTATTCACGTAGAAATAGATGTTTTGGAGTAATTTCTTCTCTTGTACAATTTAATTTCATTTTGGGTTGATTGATAAAAAAACAATAAAAGTTCTTTTGATTATTACAACCAACATATTCTTTATATTTCATTTTAATTTTAGAACTTTAAGTATAAACAATTAAAAAGAAAACAAAAAATATAGATATTAGAACGTTTAAATTAAAGAAATGACTTTAAAATATATATAAATACATCATGATTAACTACAAAAGAAACAAAAAATTATATGGAATGAAAATAAATTCAAACTTAAACAATAAAAAAATCATATAAAAAATGTAATAAAAATGTGTTTTTTTTTTCAATTTTATTACTTGAAATTATATACAACGTGTTTCTCATTGCTGAATATATGCATATTTCTTTAACTGCCCTATAAAAGAGGCTTCTCTAAGGTCCAGTTTGTTCACAGTTGATCATCTAATCAAGGATTATTGCAACTGGTAAATCATCGAATGTGCATAATTATCAATTTTTTTTTCAAGGAATAAATAATTTAAGTTGTTAATCATGGAAATGGCTAATCAGCCGATTTTGGTTGATTGGTGCCATTTAGTTAGAAGCTGTGAAAGTCATCGTTCAGATTAAACCCACTGTGAACAAACTGGCCCTAAGTTCATGGAAAATTCTTTGAATTTTCAATAACCACTATTCTGTTGTCAGTATATCGGATTCTGAGTACATAATCAGCCTTATTGTGAGTTTTTCCCTTTTCGCTTGTGAGTTTCATCTGAAATTTCATGTTCGAAAAATTCCCCTTATTGTGAACATTCATTCATAGGCGAACAAAATTTCGTTCGGGCGAATCTAACAATAGCTTTTGAAATTCCGGGCGAACAAAAAATTCTAAGGTGAAATGTTTTTCGGGTGAATCTCATAATAAGGCTGAATGTTAATTGTGCGGTATTCTACTATTAACGTGAGTGGCTTTATAATCATTTATTATTTTAGACTAGTGCATTTTTTTTTCTTCATGTTCTTATCTCTAATTTTGCATAGATTCAAATTAATTTGAAACAAATCGAACACCAGAAATTGGACTCAAAGAATAGGCTTTTTTATCTGAAATGGTATACCTATGTATGTATATTGAAATTCACGATTTTGGAATTTTAAATGACTAAAAATGCTTTACCTCCTTTTAAAGAGTCACTACTCAAATGATATCGGCAATGAAATTAAACCCAGATGGGCGTTTACTTCCCGCTCGTTTCGTAATACGTAATAGGACCCCAAGGGTCTAGCACGTAACTTGATACATTCGAGTTCCGTCGATACAATCGACTCAGTCCATTATTTTCAATTCGATTGAATCAAATTACGGACTGCCTATACTCGATTGTATCAAGTTATGTATGTATATGCTGTCACCCCTTTCTCAGATGTAATGGCGTAAAACTTCTGTGACGTTGTGGCAGATCTTACGATTCAATTATAAAAATATGTGAGTCCCGGTACTCGTAAAGATGGGTATAAAGATACGTGTTGATAAACGGCTGGTTATCTTTTAAAAGAATCAGCCTTATTGTGAACAACACTTCACCCGGAAAATTTGTCATTTCACTTTTCGCCTACTGTGAGTTTCACCCGAAATTTCATGATCGAAAAATTCCTCTTATTCTGAACATTCATTATATGAGGAATTTTATTTTCCCCGAATATTTAATTCCTCCTTCGAAATAATTTACCCCCGAGGAAAAAAAAACTCAATGGTATGACGGTTAAAATTCAATGCCCCTTGAAAATTTATTCCCGATTCCAATATTTAAAGTAGAACTATAATAGTCGAAAGCTGTTGAAAGAAAATTCCAAAACCGAGGAAATAGTTACCTTCCGAAACGCCAAATGCACAAGTCACCCATAATCAAAGATACTCAATATACTTTACTGTAAGTTAATAATTATCTATTTCCTCATAAGAAATGAGAAGGGATGTGTAAAACAACGCACTATGGACAATTTTTATCGGATCAATACTTAAGTTTGTTGTTCTGGTTCAGTTTTAATGACCATTCATGTACACGAAATGAAATTACAAAAAAGAACAGTGTAAGCAAATGGGTTTTTGAGGGTGAAACGAAGAAATATATGAAGATCTATGCCTAGAAGAAGAAATTTCTGGGGATCTATGATACATCTCTCATAAGAGGAAGTATGTGCGACCCAGTCGTGCACTTTTTTTTGGTTGAGAAAGAAAATTGAACATTGGACAAAATCTGCTAAGTAGAGCAATTCACACATTTTTTTCGTTGTTATGTACGTTTCAAATACTTACTTTTAACCCTATTTCAAATGAATCATCTCTTCCATCCAAACATGCAAAACAACTTTTATTATAAAATTTCTTCTTTTTTTATTTGCAGCTATATGCATTATGCAAAAAGTATGTAATGTGTATAAGAATTGTTTGTTTCAAAATAATATTATATAACCAAACACAAAAAATAAGTCCATTAAAATACAAAAAAAGGGCAGAAGTATAGCGGGATAACAATTCCAGAGACCGAACAGGATCCATCTACATTTTTAACTAAAAAAATTAAATTTCGTTGGCTTTTTCTGCCATCACAATTATCGCGAATTTAAACTTTTCGTTATATCTCACTCTATCTATCTAACTTCTGCTATCTACAAAATAATTTTGAAAAAAAAATAACCTAAAACTTTGGCTTAATGGCCTCTAACTAAGCCTTAATTTTTTTTTCATTTCGATTTACAAGAACTGCAAGAACATCGACTGTTCACAGGCTTCTTCCAGCATAGCTTGTTGTTTCTCCTTCTCTTCGGGAGTTAGTTCACGAACTAATTCATCAAAGCCGTCTTCGAAGTCTTGAGGGAATTCTTGACTTCCGAACGGTTCGGTTGGATGTTGTCCAATTATAACTCTTATATCATTCGTTAACGATTCTGCAGTCTTAATCTGTTTGTAAATCGCTTCGGCAAGTTCGAGAGTAGCTTTCAAATCAATTTTTCCCGATAGTTCGTTGACATGCTTGAGGATCTCGTTGAATTCATATTGGTTTCCGATGATGATATTAGTTTGTTGGTCTAGAATTGCAACACTTATTAAAAGTTGGTAGTTAGGACATGGCAGTCGTGTCCATAGGCACTCCCATAGTTTCATAACATCGTCTGTTGAAAACTCGCGCTTAAACCATACTAAAAGCCAACGGAAGCAGAAGTACATGTTATCCGAATCATGAGTTTTCATATACTGAAACAACGGACGGTTGGAAAACTCTAGCAGGCGCTTCAGTTGGTTGAATTGGATTTTCATGCCAGCTTGATCTATATCGAAATTAGCAAACACCATATCCATGAATCCAACGAAGCACCAAAACGCATCAACTTCGTTTTCTTGAATTGCCAAAATTGGAGCTAAAAGATCACTCATTCCTTGCACATAACCCAAATCAAAGTTGTACATTACATAAGTCATAAGAATACCCTGTAAGATCATCAGATTTGGGTTGTCTTCACCCGCAAAGTATTCCAGAGTGCGATCTGTGCGCTTGACGTCTTTTTCTATTTGACACTTTCGCTCACGATAACCAGAAAAGTTGTGCTCTTGCATTGGTGTCATTGATAGCCATTGAGCTTTCATGCTGTAATATTCCATAGACTTTTCCTTGCGACGCTTAGCACGTTCCACATCGGTATCATCCCAATGAAAGTAATTGAGAAGGTATTTCCAAACTTCACTGCGAAGCCGACTGTCAACACCTCCGCGGAATATTATCTCTTTTATGCGTGTTGGATCGGAAATACGTCCGTCGGGAGTTTGAAATTCTAACCACTGATTTTCGCTGAGTGGTGAACCTGTGAATAAACAAAATGAAAATATGTAACGCAAAATAAAATTCACCATAGGTTGAATGAATGCAGAATTAAAAAAAAAAATATTTTAGGTATACAAAAACAAAACATTAAAATACGCAACGGCGCAAAATGAAGGAGTGCTCAAGCAGTTGTGAGAGAAAAAGTTACCGGACTTCCAACACATAATTGCTTGTAGACATTCATGGCAAAGGAGAGTCGCAGAATTACTAATAATGGCTCGGAAAGGAGATCAATCTTACAGACAAGTTGCTCTCCTGTCGGTAAAATCCAAGTTTTTGAGAAAATTTATTCAAGGATCTGCGCTTGGTTATAGAACAAAAATGCTTTTGGGAATGGTTACTCGATTATTCTGTCCTCCGATGTGCGGCAGGCCGGTTATGTTGGAGTGTATGAAATTTTTCGGAGAATAATGTTGGAGTGATGAAATTTTTCGGAGAATATAAAAAAAAAATCTTACAGGTAAGCCAATGTTTAGGTATTTTTTTTTTCAGTGTAATTTGTAAGCAATTAATGTAAGTACATGCAGCACATAAAATTACTTCGAATTTCAATTAATAAGTGGAAATATTTGTTTTGTTTGGAAAACAAAAATCAGGAAGAAAAATGTTTTCATTTTACTCAATAATTTTTATTTTTCGCGGTAAGCTTAATATGAAACACTCTCAAAAGTTAAGATAAAGCAGCAGGGGTTCATCGATTTGTACTCGTTTGAGTGACTCACGCGTCAAGAATGGTGAACAGGAAAACTCGACAACATATACTCTATGTGGGTTCTGTTTATTTGAAATTGTTTTTAGGCATACGAGTAAGTAATAATAATTTAATAAAAAAGACCTAAGCCCCTGAACCATATTGTAAGATCGGGGTTTTGTATTTAATGGTCATAAATCTGATTGCGATAAAGGTTTGTATTCAAGTATTTAACCAGTACAGAGATCTGTGAATTTACCTTACCATTGTTAATTGCTGTTCATTTTTCTTTGATATAATTTCGATATTTTGTGAGTTTGATTTGAAACACACTCTATGCATTATTTTTGTCTGCATGTCCTCAGATTTAATTGGACGCCTATTATGCGATCGCATGATATAGTAACCGTTTTATTTTCAATCTAAAAATTCTTTCCTATTCTTTTATAGGTATGTTCTAACTAGTGCCCTGCATTTAAAAGTCTGTTGGTCTTATAGACATAAATTTTATAATCCTAAAATTGGTGTTCGCAATAAACTTTAGACATAACTTCAATATTGAATATTTCCCCAAACTAGGTAACACTTTCACATGAAAAATCAGATAGAGTTTTTAACCCAACCCAACTTTATTTCATAATAATCAAACTAAGGTATATTATGCATCCTGAACATTAATTTCTTGCCCGTATGCTCGTACTAACCGCCCTCTTCATTATCTCTATTCCGACCCCATTAAAACCTCACATACATGCGTGTTATGACATAATTTCTACGGTAATGTAAATACTTGTTTACAAATAGAAACAGATGCCCTATTGATAAACAGCTCGCAATGACAACATATTATGTATGTATCATCAAAACAAACCCAAAGCTGGTAGCTCAAAGTGCCTATTGAAGTTGGCTTATCATTTTTAACACATCCAATGCATTATCATGTCTTTGTTAGACTTCAATCTTGCATTAAAATGAAAACAAATATTTGGGGGGGGGGGGTTACAATCTTATCCCATGACAAAAATTAAACCTAAAAACGAGGACGATGACAGCGACCTTATCTAGTTTATTTTTAAAATAAGCAAAATCAACAACACGCTACCTTCGACCTTTATATGGCCTTGGCATGGCACGATGTATTTACCTGACTTACCTCTTTCAACAATTTCTCGTTTGGGTAATTTATTTTCAACAACTTCTTCTTTGCTTTGCTCTTCATCATTTGGAGTTTCGGTCTCGGGAGTAACTTCGTGGCTTTGATTGCTATTCAGAACTTGATAGTCCTCATTCGCAGCTGGCCTGGACCTTGGCTGTTGTCTGTGAAACGGGGGTGGCACATAATCTGGGAAATTCACCAGAAATCCAACCAATCTATTGGGCAACCAACTTTCAGACGCCATCGAACTCGCTTTGATCTCACCAATGTCCAGTTCGGCAAAGGTTTTCTTAAGCTTTTGTGTTTCAATGCTAAGGACGAGAAACTCATCCCGATTCGAATTAGATACATCCAAAATGTGGAGCTGCCGCATTGAACGGACAAACATATCGGCATTTCCGTGTTGAAAGAAGTATTCGCTGTGAAGGGCACCCGATTCTTTTTTCAACAGTCGAATTGTCTGTCCGCGGTTCTTCACTTCAATAGAACGCAATTCTTCTAAATTGCAACGAATGCATCGGGCCTTGGGCATGTTTTCTGGTTTTGTATTAAAGACACGACATTCGGACGTGGTGCGAGTTCTTCGCGATATAGTGTCGACCAAGGCCCAATCACCTTGATCTTGGGTGTCATCTGCAATTAGAATATTCTCGTTTGGATGCCATTCGATGTACTTTCGCTTGCTCGGAGAATACTCAACGACACTCAATGATCCGCTGGTATTGAGGTCAGCAATATATTCGGCGCTGGCCTGTTTCAGTAAAACACCATCATGTGTGCAAAGAATCTACGTAGTAAAAACAGTTAATTAGGGTTCAAGTAAAAAGTAAACGGTTCATCCCCTAAGTGAGTGTGCAAGTGCACTTCACCTACCTGTACTGTTCCAGTTGGTTCATCCATTGGAGTTGGCGACTGGTGTTGGCTATCGTTGCTTGTACGCATCAATTGCTGTTGACTGCATTCGTATCTAACCGATTCTAACATTGTGATTAGATAATTCACAAACTTGGGATGTGAATTTCGATAATTAATTAAAATTTACGCCTTTATTTTGGTAGCAATTCGTAAATTACAAGCAGCTGACTTCGTATTTTTGTAGAAAATCGCTTTGTTTTCATTTTTAAGTCAGAAATTTCGTGACGTAGCTTTCAAATAATAGAAATAGGTAAGGAAGTTCGTTAAAGTTCTGTTCGAGAAGAAGGCACAGGACAGGAGATATCTCCGAGGTCTATTTTTGTAAGGCGCCAGTTAATTTTTAATTCATACGTTGAGAGAAAAAGTTCGACCTTTTATAAAATTCTGTAATTAAACTTCGAAAACGAAATATGCAAGCTGTTCTAAAAAAATTCATTACTGACACATAAATTGAAGTGGTTGATAGCAAATTGAAATTAAATTTTTTAACTTGTATTTGTAACTATAGTTTGTTTATATTGGCGAAATCTCAAGATCCAGTGCAATAACGAACCTTTAAATAAAGCAAGAATCGCACATCGGGAAGACAAATGGACCGTTTTGCATCTTAGCTCCAACAAAAGTATTTTCTATTACTATTTATTGTATTATTCATACTAGAATGTCAGTTTATTAGACTTGAACATTCTTTATACCTTCAAAAAAAGTATTTTCTATCTGTGGTTTCATCGAAAAATAAATTTTATTTTAAATTAAATGTTTGTCTATAGGGGTATTCCCGATTCGATGCAAACTGGTGTTGCATCATTGCAAAAGTGCAAAGTTTTTTTTTTTTACAATGGGGTTAGGGTATAGCAATTTTACACTTCTGCATTTTTGCAATGATACAAGACCAGTTGCATCGGATCGGGAATACCCCTTATGTATTTATGTATTTAATGTTATTTTCTTACATTTGTTTCTTTTAAAAAGCATTTTGCAGTCGAAAAAAATATAAATATTAATTACTTAACATATTTATTAAAATCTTTTATGTTAAAAGTCACAAAAATTTTGTCTTTTATTCTTTTATGATACATAACAGATTTAATAACAGATTTTGGCAAGTTGAATACGAAAAGATTTTTTGAAAGTTCGAACAGTTGACAGTTTATAATAGATTTGGTATCAGCTATTTCGTAACAGATTACCATATATTACCGAATACCAAAATTATAATACATAACAGATTTTTGACAGCAAAAGTTGATGTATGTAAATTCATAACAGAATAAAGGAATAATAACAACGAGTTGTTTTCATTGACAACCGCGTGTTGTTAAGGATCCCCCACACCAACGCGAATTTTCGGTAGCGACGACGAAAACAACAATAACAACACGTGGTTGTCAATGAAAACAACACGTTGTTATTATTGTTTTCGTCTTCGCCACCGAAAATTCGCGTTGGTGTGGGGGAGCCTTTATTGTTGTTTTCACCGTCGCCAACGAAAATTCGCGTTGGTGTGGGGGAACCTTAAAAGATCTTGCCGAATAGGCCCAAATAACTCATTTTTGTGTGTTTCCTTCTGTTTCTGTTGTCTATACATCGAATTTTGACAGTTTCAATGGTTTCCACTATGGATTCATTCCACTTGGGTGTGGTCATTAAGTTTTTACGTAATTTCCTACCTAATTTAGTGCAAATTTAGTTGAAATTAACTCATTTTGAAATGTGAATTCGTATGGGAAATGAGATAATTTAGAATCGAATTTGAAAATTTTCAACGAAATTACCTCATTTGCCCCAATGAAAACGTAGTATTAGGAATTTTCAGGTTACCAAACAGACCAAAAATTTGATACGATTTCAATATATGTCCTAATCTTTTGAAAACTGTAAATGTAGAATATGAGGATTAATTTAGATTTCTGATATCCACATATCAGAAATTATATAACAAAAAGTGGAACTAATATCGCATATGATTTTACAAGGAAATTACTAAGAATGGCTATAAATTATAAGATTGCGCATTAATGCACCCTCACTCATAATTGGGCGTTTTCTTTTTTAGTTCAGAGTAGAGCTCTGAACAGAGTCTGAACACTCCAAACATACTCAGAGCGATCTCTGAACTGAGCGTGGTCTGCTCTGAGAGTTAGATTTATTTAAAGAAACACGCTTCACCAGCTGTCACTTTTTTATTTGTTCACAGTTGTCATTTTATTTGTGTTTAGCTATTCAACTCCGTCTGCTCTATCAATTTATTTTGAGCTCATAGACTGCGGTCTGAACATGCTCAGAGCGAAAAAAGAAAAACAACATTTGAGCTCTGAATGTTCTGAGCTAAAAAAGAAACCCGATTTTTTTTTGACAGTTCAAGCTCTGCTCTGAACTAAAAAAGAAAAACGCCCAATGGTGATACACTTTATAATTGTTACAAATTTGGATTTCTCTAGTCTTGTCCTATTTTTTAACATAATTTTGAAACAGATTCGAAAAAACTAAACAAACACCTCGACGAATTATGGTAAGGAAGTGCGATGAAACCACTACCTACTTCACTTCATTGTAATTGAAAATTGACATTTATGTCATTTTTGAATTAAGATTTTTTTGAGGCATCCGCACGTGTGGTTAAAAAATTGTTTTTATTTTTATTGAAAAAAACTTGAATATAAATTTAACAAAATGAGTGACGATGATGGTGATGAAAACAATCACACCTCCACTGAACCTGTTGAAAATGCCTGGGCATTAAAAATCCCCAAATTCAAAGCGGATCACAATCTTCACGGATTGGTAGAAGAAAGTTCATTTGCCACGCTCTTCCCCAAATACCGCGAAAAATACCTTAAAGAGGTATGGCCATTGGTACAGCAAGTATTGGAAGAATCTCACCTCAAAGCCGAACTCGATTTGGTCGAAGGAAGCATGGTGGTGAAGACAACCAGAAAAACTTGGGATCCATTCATTGTAATTAAGGCGAGGGACATGATCAAGTTGTTGGCCCGGAGTGTTCCCTTTGAACAAGCCAAGCGTGTGCTGGAAGACGAAATCGGATGTGATATCATTAAAATTGGAAGTTTAGTACGAAAGAAGGATAAATTTGTTAAAAGGCGGCAGCGTCTAATCGGTCCCAACGGAGCGACACTCAAATCAATCGAGCTACTCACAGATTGCTATGTCTTGGTCCAGGGAAACACAGTATCGGCACTTGGCCCGTACAGAGGACTGCAGCAAGTTCGTGATATTGTCACTGAAACTATGAATAATATCCATCCCATATACAATATCAAAGCCTTGATGATCAAGAGGGAGCTGGCCAAAGATCCAAAGTTGGCCAACGAAGATTGGTCACGATTCCTGCCCAAGTTCAAAAACAAGAATATTAGCAAACGCAAACAACCGAAGAACAAGAAACCCAAGAAGGAGTACACTCCATTCCCGCCAGCGCAGCCTGAAAGCAAGATTGACAAACAACTGGCGTCGGGTGAGTACTTCCTCAACAAGGAACAAAAACAAGGACGCAAGAACAAGGAGCGCGAAGAGAAACAAGTTGCTTCTGCCAAGAAACAAGAAGAGAAGCGTAGCAAAGATTTTAATCCACCTGAAGAACCAAATCGAAAGAGGAAAGAGGATTCAAATGAGTCTGGGAAGGTGGATGTGAAGGCACTGAAGGCAAAATTAGCTAAAGCAAATAAGAAGATGAAAACGAAATGAGCGGAGTGATGAGTTATTGTAATAGGTTTTAAGTATAGAATTTTTTTTTTAATAAATGAAAGTGACATTTATTTTTTTCTTTAAGTCCTTGGGCTTTTCAGGAAATCAATGATATGAGAAGAAGTCTACTGCTCCCAGTAGGGAGATAATATGCGACCTGCTTTAAAACAGAGAAAAGGATTTGCTCAATGTCATATATTATATATCAGCCCTGTTTTGCTAAACGATCGCGTGAATTTTCGTATTCTGCTATACGTCGGGGGGAAAACGAATATTCCAAAAGCATTTAAATTGCGATAAAAATAATATTTTAATAATTAGATTCTCAAGAACTTCAATAATAATTGTTGATATTGATTTTTAATCAGAAGATTGAAGAATTTAAAGAATAATTTGTGACAAATTAAGTAAAAAATTCACATGATTCGAAAAATTCCATCGGTTCGGATTGTAAGATAGAGATATTTTTCAAATGTTTTTGTATACATCAGATATTCAGAATTCTCCACAAAGTTCATCACTTTTTTTGTCAAACAATTGGTCAAACACCTTACATTTCGAAGATTAAAACACAATAAAAGATTACTCAGTTTTGGTGTCGAATACTGAGGCAAAGAATTTTAAATTCGGCAGTTTGGCTGCTCAATTTTTGTTATTTTGATATTCGTTTTGAACACTTTGGTTAAATTCAGATAATTAATAATCACTAAAATATAAACAGTTTGATCTTAATTGCTCAGTTTTACTGTCCAATACATACTAGAATTAAAACTTAGGTTTGGTTTGGATAATTTGTATGATTATGTCAGTTTTAAAGACAGTTGGGTGGGCAAATAAATAGATACAAATTAAAACAATTTTTCACATACATATTTGGTTTTCAAATTCAAGTTGAGAATTAAAAGAACTCGTGACTACTTCACGACCTCCAAAGAAATACGGCTATTACATTTATCGAGCTCTCTATTACATTTCAATGAGTTACACATCTCTAGTTTTTCGGCAGATTTTTGACGTTTGTAACTGCATGCGGTCGGTAATATAGTTTTTATTTTTGTTTTGTTCTGTCGTGAATTTTTTTTTTATCAAGTCTTGCGTTTTCATCTTCCAAATAAAATGCCTAATAATCCTCAAACAAAATTAACAAATGTTCCACCAAAATCTAAAACTAAATCCAGAATAAACAAACGTCAAAGACACCGTCGTCGGAATAAGCAAAAATTGCTAAATCAGAATCAAAATAAAGGCCAATACCAAACACCTATCGCGTTTAGTGAGAGCGCACATATAAAGGGTGCGGAATTTTGGGGCGAGGCGTATGTAAATGCCGTAAGATGGCACGGAGAACACCAAAATAACTTTTGGCGACATGCTGCTGAGCAGCTACAAAAAAAAATCAAATGTTGCGACAGCAATTGGATTATGTTGCTAACATAAAACCGGAAACTCTGTACTATGAAACATCCGATGAGGACGATCGTGATGTGGAGGATACGATTGCTGTTAAAAAAGAAGAAGATGAGGTAGATTCAAAGTATTTGGAATTTCTACAAGTAACAATCAAACATCGGGAAGAATTGCGACTGAAGAGAGAAGCAGCAGATTTGTTGGAAGAAGAGGGTTTAACAACGGGGACCGTTAATTAAATGACATTTATCTTGTATTTGTTTATTTCATTTTCTAGACGTTTTCATTTTTATTTTTAAATAAAATATTTGTAAACTAACAAAAAGTTTTTCTTCTATACCTTGCTTTTGCAACTCGAGCAACTATAAACTAAGCAATAGTAACAAAACACGGAACTTAAACTGACGGGATCTTCTTAAATAGTTCTTCAAATGTCTGACAAGAGGACGAAGCATATCAAATAAATTATTTTCTCCTTTAAAGTCTGTAGGTATTTACAGATTGTTTTTGGCTATGGTTTTGATTGAGTATTTATATTGAAATGTTTTCATTTTACGGGAGGTAAAACCTTAATTACTGTTTTTGAGTGGTTGAATAATTATGCTCCTCCATACGGTTTGCTTGGCAAAAATTGGCGTTATGTCTTTAAATTTGACCCAGATTCGGATTGTGACAGTTTTTAAAAACCAAAGACTTCTTGCAAAAACCTTCAATTAATCGAGTCGAGTTCGAAAGTAAAAAAAAATCATAATTTTGTATTACATATTTAGAAAAGTTAAGATTGGGAGAAATAATTGAAAACCAAAATAAAGATATGCGGAGATGGCTACCAAGCAAATAAAATCCTGCAGATGATTGCACTAAATAGAATATAAAAATTCATTCAGTTGAGTGCTGCCATAATATTCTTAAAAATTTATTATCACAAAATGCGCTAGTATAAATCATACCAAAAGGAAAATTATCATAAGCAAAACAAAAAAAAATGTTTTTTATTCTAACGCATTTTGAAAACTTAAGTATTTTTTTTTTTAAATTTTACTATACACATTTTTTGCAAACTTGTCATGTTCATTAAAAAAAATGTTAAAAAAAATCTTTTCTGTATTTCAGCCATTAAGGCTTTTCCAAATTTAATTCCAACATTATTTTTTGAAATAAAATACAAGTTAAAGGTACTGCATACATGCATATGTATTGTGTATGGCAAGTTTTGGATTCGTAAAAATTCGAGATTTTGATCAAACTTGACATTACAATGATATGGAAGACGTTGGTCACGCAATCTCATCCGTCTGTTCCGACTACAGCAACCTAAACAGATTGGTCGATTTTCTTGAAATTTGGTACCAAGCGTCAGTCCCCCGAAAGGTTTTTTTTTTTTTAAATTATGTTTAGGATAAGAATAACGGTAGCTTCCATATACTTTTTTAGCATTTTTGAATAATCTTTCTTTTCTCAAAGTTAGCTCCACAGATTTTCCTAAAAAAAATCCATACATTTTAATAGTTAATGCTATCTTTTGGTGAAAAGAATTCCAAAAAATGGTTATTAATAGCACCTTCCATAAAACCATTTTTTTTTTTAAATTTTTGATTTTATCGAAAACGGTTCGCTTGATTTATATAATTTTTTTTTCTGCAAAGACTTTCAAAAGGTATTAATAATTGTGTAGGTGCCAATTCATTTTCGAAAAAAATTGTTTTGTATTTAAAAAGAAAGTTTTCAAAATATGTACTGAGTTAAAAAAACAAATTTAATTTAAAAAAAATGTTTTTTTTATCGAAATCGTTTAAACAGTCCGATAAAAAATGGTTGTATTTGAGGACACAGATGTAGCGGTTTTTTGTATTTAGCAATAAACTAATTTTCTTGTATGAAAATCGTAGGAACCGTTTCTGCAAAAATAAAATACATTAACGATGCATGCACCTATATTTAAGTTTACTAGTGCTAAGACTATACATAGAAATATCAGCTTCTATGGGGGAAATATGTACCTTACCTACTTATACATAAAAAAACTGCTTTTGCTTACCTACTTCTCAAGATTTCAGACAGACAAAAGATATTATCGAAATAGGTTAAGGAGTCAATTCGTCTCAATTTACCTCTTTTCCGGAAACAATTTGAGTATAAAACTTTGTACATGTACCTATCAGTACTTCTACCTTGTCCCCTAAAGAGAACACGTCTTATACGAAAATAAAAAAAAAATGTAAAAAATCAAACCATTTAACCATCATCTCCCAACCCTTATACTCCCGGTTAATTGAAATATAACTTTGACCCAATCCGATTTTAAAATGGTTTGCATTCGTGCTCTAGGCCAATTAACTAAACCACGATCTTTCCAAACAATTGCTTCAAGCAACCAAACCGACATTTTATATATTCCACTATACTAGGCCAGCACATAAATCATCACAAAGGAATAACTCGGAAGACTCTGTTTTTCGTTTTGTTTGTATATACTGACTGAGCCAAAATTCTAATGTATAAGTCGGTAATCGGTATGTATACCATTCTGGTTTCCCAGAGAAAAGCCATCAGCAGCATCATCAGCTATAGACGATAAAGATATAGCTTCATTGAAATTCAGATTTAGCTATTAAGTCACGTCATTTCGGTCGGACAACTAGTCGTCCTTTCGCCATCTCATGTCATGTAAGTCTCCATCTCCATCTGCATCGACGTTGTTTACGTATAGAGTACCTATCTACCTATATAGATTCTATGTTGCACAGTATGCACTTGACCTATTCATCTTGTTGCGGTACTGTTCCGCCCCTCCTAAGTCATGGCTAGAGAGCAGCAACATCAAGCAGCAGTATAGTAGCATCGATGCACTAAAATATGGAACACCACCACCATGCTTCATGTAGCTGTAAATTGTGTGAGGTTCTGCCGTTTATGTGCTTGTTTTATGTTGTCTTCAGTCGACCTTTCTCCAGAAATGCTTCCAAACAACACCAAACCATTACCAAGTCCATCGCCAGCTGTATAGCTGGGATTGAATTCCATTTTCAAGCGTGCGATAGCGCTCTATTGCAGTTCTGTTTTGTTTTGTTCTGTTCAGTTCTGTTTCTGTTTGGGTAATTTAATTTTGCGCTAAGCTTTCATATAGCAAGTCGAACGGAATGTAATCGTCTGGTCATCAGAATCCACCATCGGCACGTAGTGGGGTTGGGCTGGATCTGACTGTGCCAGTGCAATTGTAATGTATGTACAATGTGCAGCCTTCTATGGTATTCTGAGTGCGGTGCAACTGGATTCAGCGATACAGGTGGCTCACGACTCTGAGATGCGAGTAGTTTTTCTATTAGTAGGCGATTATCCAATAATTCAGTGTCTTATGACCACTTTCGAGCGTGTGGTGTTTTCTATATTGAAGTGAACAAAAATATATACCTAAATATATGTAGGAAGGTAGAAGTCTTAAGAAACCCAACAATGGAACGGAAAAATAATAATTTTTTAGGTTGTTGCTTATGAGTCTGTAAACATAATTGTGTTTTTTTGGGTTAGGTTCTGGCAGGGCCGGCCCAAGCCAAACTTGAGCCCTGTGCAAGATTTGTTGAAAATGCCCTTTTTTATATTTGCACACATACATACAAACATACACATGGCAAATAGCAGTACATATTTGTTAGCGCAAAATCAGATTACATTTTCTTGCTCCTGCGTAATGCTCCCCCAGAATTTTGCGCCCTGAGCATTTGCACCTCTTGCATATATGGTTGGTCCGGCACTGGGTTCTGGACAACGTCAACAATGTGAATCTAAGTATTTATGGAGGTACATTGTGCATTATATGATTTTTTTAGCTTTATAGATTTTCGGAAATAAATCAAAACAATAGCGATAGTTCGTTTATTTGTATATAAACCTCCTATACAGTAGTATATAATAATATTTATGCACCTATAGATATACTTAGGACTCGGACACGCAGTGAGTGACAATCAACAAATCGACAAAATCTTGACCGACGGAAAATAAAATGCACGACTGGGTCGCACAAACATTCTCTTGGGGTTCAAGTAGGTATCTGAAAATTTTAAAGACTTTATATTCTGCATAATGTATTATATAACTCTAGCCCACCCGTGAGAGAATTTTCGCAATTACATAAAAATAAAAGATGCACGAAAAAAAACAAATGCAGTTTTTGAACAAATTATTAACACTTTTAAAACAAAATTATAACTTTGTAGTTTGGCAAAGTTAGAGCCAGTCAAAGGAAAAAAGAATAAAAATCATAAAAACCGTTATAAGTCGAAAACGAAGCGAAAACGAGAAAATTACCTCATAAGTGTTTCGACTTGAAATGACCGCAGGAACTCATGGTTTTCTTCTGAGGCGGTGATTTCGGGACACCCTGTATATTAAATTAGAAAAAAAATAGAAAAGAATCCTACAACTCGCTTTAAAAAAAATTGCTAAAACAACCTTCTAAAAATATTTTAATCTCAAAATAAAGAACGCCATCTGAAATATTTCAAAAATCGTTGGAGTGGTTTTATTAAAAAAATATTTATTTCTGATATGCCATTTTTAAGTATTTAATAGTATTCAAGTTTCATAAATTTCACGAACACGTTTTAAAATAGTGAATCCTATATTATTTTGACTGTATACATAATATATTTTTTATAAAAATCAGTTAAGCTATTAACGAGAATGTCAAAATAAAAAAAAAACTGTCTTGGTAGGTAGGTACCGTTATATTATTATACCAACTTCACTTAACCAGCCCCTTTAACCACAAGTAATATAACCTTTTAAGTTATAAAATAAAACTTAACTATATAATAATTCCATCCTTTGAAAGAAAAATGTACAATGTACATGCCTCAAACATTGAGACTATGAAGAAGACCAAACATTTTGTTTCCGTCCCACCACATGTGGTTTTAGATGCGTTATTTGGAATTGGCTCTTCTCTTACATTTTTCAATTTTTGAAAAATTTATTTTCAACCTCAAATTTTGAAAAAAAAAAAAAATTAAAACTAAATTTCAAAACGCACGTGCTTGCTTTCGTCAGAGCATATACCTCCACCATCAGCTTAACCGTAGCAGAAGTGCATTTCAGTTGTGTTAACTTGGTCACAAAAAGTGTCGGATTTTTTGATTTTTTTTTGTAAAAGATGAAAAAAATGAAAAAAAAGGGATCGATTTTTTTCAAAAATCAAAAAAAAAAACGAAAATATCTCCAGGGGACAGGGGTGTTCAAAAAAAATATAAAGGGAGTTCTATAATGTTAAAAAATAGACCAATCGAATGTATTCATCAAACTTGAAAAAATTGTTTTTTTTGGGGTGGAGTTCTTTGGCCCCCCTTTTACAAAATCGATTTATTCGATAACTGTGGGTGGTCAAAAAAGGTAACTTAATTGGTCATCTTTAACAAACACCAAAAAATCGTATAATTTTTGGGCCTAAGTTAACACAGCTGTGCATGTCCGCTAATTCTTCTCGAATGTAGTTTGACATCGTGGAGTTTTCATACAAAACACCGATAACATGTAGGTATGTAATTCATGCCGGTAAGACAGTTTTTCTGTGCGCTTGAGTTAAGCCCCGAGAATTCCCTTGGATTAGCTAAGCCCACAGGGGATAAGTTGTTGTTCCATTTTACATGTAATTTTTTTAGCACTAACCGACGTCGTTTTTTCATCCAATTCCCCCCGGCCTTGCAAAATAACACGCCTATTTTAGCTTCCGGTTTGCTGTTTTTTGATTAAAAATTAATAAGAGAAATTTTGGGAAAAAATTGTTTGATTTTGTTTTCATTTTTGTTCTTTAAAATTTTGAGATTGAATTTTTTTTCAAAAATTGTTGACTTAAACAATTTTTTTTGAATATAAATAAAACAAAATAAAATAAAATTAAATTAAATAAAGTTTAAATTAAATTAAATTAAAACAACCATAGGTGTGATGTCAAATTAAGTATTTCGTCGGAAGATGGAGGTACACTCCGAAACGCGTCGCAAATTCTTATAAAATTTAAATTTCATTAAGTTATGAAAATTATTGAATAGGTATTAAAAATTAAACAAAATAAAAACTAAAGTTTCCTTTCTTTTCTTTTATTTATTTAATTAAAATATATTATTTAAACACAACTTGGAGACAAAAACCACAAAAATGCAAACTTTTTAAAACAAAAAAAAAAGTCTCTCTCTATAACTCGAATTTTTCTAAAACTCTCTCTAACTCGAACAAATCTTGGTATCCCGTGAAAATTCGACTTAGGGAGAGTCGACTGTATTTGTATTAAAAAGAAGTTCGTATGGATATAAAATAAGTTCGAAACATCTAAAAGTCGCGATAAAAACGTTTAAAGTCGAAAGTGGGAAAATAACCATTTAAAAAAAATTTACAGATTTCACTCATAGAGTAACTATGGGGACATTGAAAATGACTTGTGTTAGCTCGATAAAATAAAAACATGAATAATCTTGGTAATTTCTAATTTGTATCCTATAGTTGCACCAAAACTTCTGAAGATGTCTAAGAAACCATTCTTCAGTCTGAAATTACAATATGTAGATATTTTTGATGTCGAATCCCAGTTGGCGGTTAAATTAACGTTGTTCAGTTCAGTTTATTTAATCACGGCGCGGCGTTGATGTTGAAGAAATTCAAATATTTGCTCAAATTGATTTACAAGTCTCTCAACTTATTGAACTATTTATATATAGGCAAGTTATTTGATTTACTATCAAAGTGAACTCTTTTTAACGCGAGACCAAATTTATAAATAATTTGATGTGTAGCTCAAACTCAATGCAAACCTGATTTACCTAATTGTTTTTAGGTATTCTATAATATTTTGCATTTTGAACTCATCTTTTGATAAATTTAATAAACTCGAGTCGTGTAATTTCTTAAGACAATAACTATAAATGGTTTTGACAGCTAAGCAGTATTCTTTTATCTGTGTATATGAAAAGCAAAGCACCAATTAAGTTGACAGCTGAGTTGACAACCAAATTGAATCGTTTTTTTTTTTCATTTGAGGACCTTAAGGTAGAAGTGTAATAGTCGGAAGATGTTGGAAGAAAATTCTCTCAGTTCACTTACGCATGGAGCGGTCGGTGAGCGCTCTTCACTTCCGGAAGCAAAAGTAAAAAATTGGTCGAAACAAGCAAAACTCAATTATGGGCACGTCATATGAATTTTTTTTTTCGTTTCGTACGACCATTTAGGTCGGCATCCGACTATTATAGTCCTACCTTGGCTTTAACATCTGAACATTAGATCTAAATCTATATACCTAAGTTAATTAAAGAAATTCAATTATATTGCAGTACCTATGAATATTCTAAGTTCAATAATCGCATTGGCTTAGACGTAGGTAAAGTTTTGTAACATAAATTTATAGCAGGAAAATTTACTTGAATTCTAAGACCTTAAATTATTTTTAAGTTGCTTAGGTAAGTTAATCCTACCTCTAGACTGATTAACGTTAACTTAAATACCTTAACCTTCAATAACTTAGAACTAATGTTGTAAGTTTATTAAAGAGAAACGCAAGTAGGTACCTTTGCATATTTCAGGCTCAAAAATAACATTGGTTTGGACGTAGGTCAAGTTCAAAAATCGCATTGGTTAAGACGTTGGTCAAGTTCCAAAATCGCATTGGCTTAGACTTAGGTAAAGTTTTGTGACATAAATTTATAGCCTTAGATTTTATCTTAATTTTAAGACCTTAACCTCAGAGATCCGATAGTTAGAACAGAAAATAAAAGCTTACCAAGTCAACCCTTTTCGATTACTACATTTAAGTTGCTTCGCTAAGTTAATCCTACCTCTAGGCTTATTAATGTTAATTTAAATACCTTAACCTTCAACATCTGGCCCTTATATAACTAAATACCTTAACCTTCAACAACTGGCCCTTAGAGCTAATGTTGTAAGTTTATTAAAGAGATTCACAAGTAGGTATCTTTGCATATTTTAGGTTCAAAAATCGCATTGGTTTGGACGTAAGTCAAGTCCAAAAATCGCATTGGCTTAGACGTTGGTCAAGCTCAAAAATCGAATTGGTTTAGACGTATACCTAGTTCAAGTTAAAAAATCACATTGGCTTAGACGTAGGTCAAGTTCAAAAGTCGCATTGGTTAAGACGTTGGTCAAGTTCAAAAAACGCATTGGTTTAGATGTTGTTTTGTAACATAAATTTGTAGCCTGAGATTTTACCTTAATTCTAAGACATTAACCTTAAAGATCCGATAATTAGAACAGAGGATACCAAATCAACCCTTTTCGATTAGGTATTATAGCCGTGTTTTTTTGCAAGCCCGGGGGGAATTGGATGAAAAAAACGACGTCGGTGCTAAACAATTAACATGTTAAATGCAACAACAACTAATCCCGGAGAATTCTCGGGGTTTAACTTAAGCGCACCGAAAAACTGTGTTACCGGCATGAGTTGCTTACATGTTATCGATAGTTAGTAGGAAAACTCCATGTTTTTTACTGTCATGGCGTCGCTAATACCCGCTGTCGTTTTTTTCAACCAATTCCCCCCGGGCTTGCAAAAAAACACGCCTTATATTTAAGTTGCTTCGCTAGGTTAATCCTACCTCTAGCCTAGTTAACCTTAATTAAAATACCTTAACCTTCAACATCTGGCCCTTATATAACTATTATATAACTAAAGTTATAAGTTATAATCATAGAGGTTCAAGTATAGGTCTCTGTGCATATTCTAGGTTCAACAATCGAATTGATTAAGAATGAAGTCAAGTTTTGTCACACAAAATTTTGAAGCCTATAATTTTACTTATTTCAAAACCTTAATCTTTAAGATCCGATTATTAATTAGTACAGAAGTAAAAAGGCAACCGCAGAACAACTAAATCAATCCTTTTATATAAATGTACATACCTACATAATGTCATACTAAGGGGTCAAACTTCTTACGTCTCTGAGCCATTCTGAGACATTCCAAACCATTTACATCCACAGGTCCAACGAGTTATGGTAACAAAACGGCGCACTCTAGCGCTAATTGGGTCAACGAGCTATGTTACTCGTGATCGCCATTTCTACCTACCTACCTACCTACCTACATACATAATGTATGTACCTATATAGATACGTAGGTATATGAATTTTGTTGGCGAAGCCAATTTTGTTATTCAATTTTTCAATTTTTGCAATTATTTATTTTGATGAATTAAACCTAAACGTTTTTCACCTACACTTTTATGTTATTTCAATTATTTTTTAACTGAATAAATTAGTTTGATATTTTACCTTCATTTTAAGACCTATATTTTAAATATCCGATTGTTAGAACAGAAGTTATAAGCCAACCAAACCAACCTAATCGTACCATTACGAAGAATATTTGCAAAATACCTACAACAATTTAATCAACATAACATTTTACAGACATACCTAATTCCTACTTAATAATGTAGCTATATATGTATATCATTTTTGTTCCCGATGCGAAGCCAATTGTGTTTGCCACCAGCCACAGTGCAGTGGTGCTTTTTTATTGCACACATTCCACTCCAACTAACGTCTTGCCAACACCCTTACAGCAATGTATATTCTTTCCCAGCAAACATTTAGGTGAATGTTCACTTAACATTCAGCAAAAATGAAGAATATCATCCGATAAATGTTCATTTTCAGTGAATGAAATATGAAAATGTTTCAAGAGCCTATCATTTTTACGTTATGAAGGAAAGAGGGGGTTTGTGCGGAATTTCTTGCAGGATAAAAATGATTGAGATTCGATTCTCCTTCATTGTAGGTGAATAAAAGTGAACGTACACAAGTAATTCCTCAAACAAGTAATTTGGGTGGATTCACTTCTATTCGTATTTATTCATCATTTATGAATCATTTAAAAGATTCATATGTGTGTTTCGTTACCCAGGAGTTTGGACCCAAATCGATTTAGAAATGAATTCAGATTCGAAGGTTTTGTTCACTTATTTCAATCATTTATGATACAGTTCTGAATGAAAATGTTTGCTGGGTTGTGGGTACGTTTTTTCTTTTTCTTTTTCTTTTTCTTTTTATTTTCTTGTTACTCACGTCATTTGCCGTGATGAAATTAGTTCTCAAAAGCCAATCTTTCACGTTTTTAGTATGAAATTTTGTAAGCTTTTGCAAACATTTTGATGCAGATTTGTAGCCTGTCATTTTATCTTTAATTATCTATCTTAATATTAAGCATCCGATAATTATAACCTGAGTAAAAGGCTTCTAAGTGCGCTCAAATCGAGTGATTTTAAGATTTCATACAAATTCAACTATCCTCCACTGAAGCTCGTCGGTTGGCGACGATCAACGTGTAGGTACGATTCATCGATTTGTCTTTAGTTCATTTTGGCATTTTCTTTGGTAACACCAACCAAAAATTCGATCCTGAGCCCCCTATTATCTAGAGTTCATTTCGTTCATTTGTTATATATTCATTTGTTCATTTAATCATTTTGGTAACACCATATTTTTCTCAAAACGACCCTATAAACATTTTCAATGTTAATAATTTGCAATAAATCAAAATGATGTTTGATGGTAGAAAATTTTTTATTTTTGGAAAGGTAATAGAAAAATAATATATCCATTTGTTTGAGGAATTAGTGATTTATGTCATTTTTTTCGTTCAAATAATTTTTGTTAAATACAAATTTTTCAAGATTAATTTTTGATAATTTTTAATTTTTATCTTTTTATAAGGAGTTGGGATAACAAATCTAAAAATTTTGAGCATTATGGAAATTATTTATTCGGATTTATACCTATTATAAAATTTAAATTGTGCATAGAGCGCAGAAAATCCATATTATTAGTGTTAATTAGGTATACCTACCTGGTTCTATCCTGATATAGGTATACACTATATACGGATGGCACAGAAAAGAAACTTCTATTATTTAGTAAATAATTTCTCAAGAAGAGGAATATTCGAAATTCGGTTTCATGCATCAATAAATTATGTAGGTACGTCCAAATATTCTGGGAAACTACTTTTACGATTTTTATCAAACTTCGTTCGCATGTAGCATCCGAAGCATGCATCCTCTAAATGCAGATACCTTTAAAAAATTTCAATCTATACCATAGAAGGAACCTCAATGTCATTATTAAATAAAAAATCTCGAAAAGACAAACTCATAAATTCATAGATTCGAGTTGAGATTTCCAATTAACAAACAAAAATCAATCGGTTTATGTTATATCTATTTGAGCAGAGTGAGGGAATTTCTTGTTCCTAAATTAACACCAAAACCAAGTAATTTAAACTTGATACTTATATCTTAAGCTTTCAGTTTGATCTATAGCAATAAGAAAAACAACAACAACAACATAAGCTGCAATATACATAGCTGGAAAGTATCCTGAACAATATCTGCATTAACATGGAATACTGATCAACATAACCTCAATCGCGAAAACATTTCGAAGCTCATTTATTTATTTATCGTTGGATTTTTATCTGTGCGACTGCTTGTTGCAGTTGCTGGTTGCTGCTGCTGCTGCTGTGCGGCACCCATTGATCAACCATACTTAGAACTAAAAGCTTATTCTTTAAAAAGTAAAAATTAGATTCAAAGTTAATGAGAAAACCATAGTCTGCTTACCTTACCTCTCACCTACCCGCGTCATCGTCCCCACACGTTGATCAGTCGGGATCTGTAGGTATAAGTTGTACACATATTGAAATCAAAAACGTTTTTGCTGAAATTTATTGAAAAATACAATTATCTCTCCTCAATAGATAGATACTATTTGTATCTGTATATATATCTTTTTGGTTTGTATAGTTCTTTTTGGTCATATAAATTTGTCTTCGCCTTCCTCTCCTTTGATTTTTATACGAAACTTGTTAACCTGTCGATGATCGTCACACGATAAGCCTTCGAGTCGATGATTTTTATGCCAACAACCCAGAACACCATCAGAGGGGATTATAATATGAAGTATACAACGACACCATAAGAACAGAGTTATATAGGACTATATAAGCAAGTCCTAAAGTGTATATGTAGGTATCTATCTCTATACCTACTTAAAGGTACGCCATGTCAAAGCGAATCGATCTAATTAGAAATCGATTTAGTCAGTGAGACGTTAATTAGACATAAATAACCAGGAGCATGTTGCACTTCGTGGAGCTGTGTTGAGCTTAAAGGTCAACTAAAGATCGCCATCACCGCGCCACCGCTCCGTTATAAACAGTTAGGATATAAATGCATAGAAAATTGTTAAAGAGAATGTGAATGTGATAGATGTGCAACTCTGGCATCAAGCTCAACTCAACGGAATAAGTGAAGTTCAATCGGCACATTTAAATCAAGGTTTGACGTTTTGTTATTTTTGGCTGTTGGATAAATGATTGGAATTGATATGAGATTTAACTGTAAGTGTATAGGTATACCTACTTAGAAGGAGATTTAAAAAAAAAAAACAATTTTAACTTTTTATCTATGGAGATACAAATTTCATAACTAAAAAATACACGACTGGATATATCATGAACCTTGGGTCACATGAACCTTGATTGAAGGCTATTAAATAGCTTTATAGAACTATATAGTTGTCGGAGAAGGAAATATATATAGAAGGAAATCATGACTTAAACTTTTCGTCAAGTGTCCCTTCACTTTTGGTTTCGTAAGTGAAGAGAGCTTCTGGATTGCCGAGAGATATATGAAGATATAGATAGGTATGATTTCTTTAAGTTAAGTGCATTTATTCACCTTTTGACAGACCGAAAATCTACTTCTTAATGGATTATGACAGCCTCGTTTTAATATCCACGAAGATTCATATGCATCATACCATGAAAATAAAAAGATACGGGTCCTAACGACAACAGAACTTTTCCTTCTAAGGTTCCCCCACACAAACGCGAATCTGTCGTAAATACGACAATACAAAACGTTTTGTTATTCTAAGGGGTGTTTTTTGCAGCCCAGGGGAAATTGGATGAAAAAAACGACGTTGGTGCTAAAAAATTTACATGTAAAATGCAACAACAACTTATCCCCTCACGGGCTTAGCTAATCCCAGAGAATTTTCGGGGCTTAACTTAAGCGCACAGAAAACCTGTACCTATTACCGGCATGACTTATATACATGCTATCGATAATTTCTATGAAAACTCCATGTTTTTTCTGTGATGGCGTTGCTAATCCCTGTTGTCGTTTTTTTCAACCAATTGCCCCCGGGGTTGCATTTTTTTTTTCACTTTTTTTGTCAAATTCCATAGGTGGCCCAATCTGACTATAGACCTTGGTCAAATAAATTCATAAGTTCTAACGTTATGCTCTCCCTAAAGACTAGTAGACAATAGGCGTGTTTTTTTGGAAGCCCGGGGGGAATTGGTTGAAAAAAACGACAGCGGGGATTAGCGACGCCATGACAGTAAAAAACATGGAGTTTTCATACAAACTATCGATAACATGTATGTAATTCATGCCGGTAACACAGTTTTTCTGTGCGCTCAAGTTAAGCTCCGAGAATTCTCTGGGATTAGTTGTTGTTGCATTTAACATGCGAATTGTTTAGCACCGACGTCGTTTTTTTCATCCAATTCCCCCCGGGCTTGCAAAAAAACACGGCTAATGAAAATCGTATACTGATCATACAAATGGATTAAATTTTTTCGTTTCACGTTGAAAAGTTGCTCACATAATTCTTTAACTTTCAATTGGTATAAGTTATACGAAAAAATATTCTTTGCAAAAAAGAAAGATAATTCAATTTCCTATTAGGAAAGGCTGTCAAAACTTTAAAGGCGGTGGAGTCTTTCTCGAGATATTAGTTAAAAAGTATCTTAAGAATACTACTTAAAGTCACTTTGTTCAATGCCAATTCATACGCCAGAATATTTTTTTTTTACGAAAACATTTTTTTTTTGACTGCCGTTGGACCATCAGACTGGACCATGAGGAGAAAAACCAGTTCATCCATAGTTTCGGTGTTGCAGTTGTTTCTTGGTCTCGGTCCTAAATTCAGCGGTGGTCGGTCCCAATTGCAGCTGGTATTCAATGAGAAATGTTTGTATAGCGCCGCTAGAGGATAACGTTAGATTTTAATGAATATGTTGCTGCAGTTCTAATTTTGTTGGTCGGTCCTTAATGCAACTTGTGGCGTCAAATATTTTCCACTGCTGCTCCCACAAATTAAATTTAGAGATAAATGATGTAAACGGAGTGTACGGAATCAGAAATGCTGTTGGGAGGATAAGAGAAAGAAATTCTTTTTTTTTTTCGGGACAGTCCTTTGCGAAGAAAATATATTCCCAACAGGGATGTTCTGTGAAAAAAGATAAACAGCAAAATACAAAAATAAATGAATATTCAGGGAAAAGATAGTCGTTGTAATTAAAGCACTGCAAAAACTGGGGGACGACAAAGAGTCTTTCAACTTTATTACTCGTATTGGAATTTGACTGCATTGGCTCATTAGGTACTCGGCAATATACTTGAAGCAGTCGAAAATATTTTGCAGGGAGTTAACCATAATTTAATAAGTGTAAAAGATCCGATCATTTTCTTTAACAAGCATTTGGAAGAACATCAGGAGAATGCTGAGAATTGTTCAAAATGCTTTAAGAAACAATTCAAGAATGTTTGAGTGAATCAGGTATTGAATTGAGTTGCCCAAGAATTGTAAAGAAACAAACTTACCGATCCAATATTCCTTCACCTTCACCCGTAAATTATTTTAGAATATCAATTTTCGTTCCTCACTTGGATTCTTTAATAATGTCCCTTAAGGTTTTTAGAAGAAAATAAATCCGCTTTTAACAATATTTCAGTTATCTTCTAAAAATATGCAAAATCCAAAAGATAACTGATAAAAATGGATCATTTCTGGATAATTTTTCTGCTGAGTCTTTTATGTGGTTTAATCACAATAAGATGAATTCTGACCAAAGTCAAAATACCAACATATGGGATGTGTTGAAAAATCATTAGGACTTGATGCGATGAAAGGCTTGTGGATGATAAACCAGTCACTAAAAACTAGTACAAAAATTGATACAGATTTTTATAATAAATTTTAACATGAATAAATAAATAAAAAAAATAATAGAAGCATGCAGCTATCAGAAATATTTCTCCAGTTAATCCAGAGTTCACTAACCAAATTTGTCGTGTTAATTTAGGATCTTATTTGACTGAAGACTTAGGTTTAACTCCTGAACTAAGGTGATCTGGCACTGAAATAACTGAGTCTAAAGCTTAATTAAGCATGAAAGAAAATTTCCATTGAATTTCCAAAACGTTTTCGATACAAAATTGACACAGTCTATATCATATGCCAAAGCAGTTCAATTGAAGTTGTGACCTAAATTCCGTAGAGTGTTGTGCAGTCTCGTCATAAATTTTTTATATTGAAACCCAAAACCACATAAATGCCTCACTGCAAGCAGGGCTACAGCTTGAAAATATCTGCATATTCTTTTTGACATTTTATGATAGGTGTGTTTTATTGAAAGTAAGTTAGCATAAAACATATTATACATTTCCCTTAACTGTCATTTTTGCTCGTCACGAGACGAGACATTTCTACTTCAAAATCTATTCATCTGCTAATAATAGATGAATCACATTTTAATGGATTCAAAAAAAAAAAAAACAAAAACTTTCTTGTGATTTTCCCTAATTTGGATAACAATGCCAAAGATTGTTTTCCCAGCAATTGACCCCGATTTATTATTTTTTTTTTAAATAAATCTCAGACCATGAAATCTGTTGTTGTTTTGTTTTTTTTTTTTTCTTTGGACTTTCTTTTGGCATTTTTCACAATCACATAATTGAGAATATAGAGACTCACAATTGTAGAGCAATCATGATTTCTTCGCTTCTGCTGAACTCAACTTCATCATCAACATCATCATCATGATCACTGCAGACTTTAAAACACACAAACCAAAAACATCAACAAAAATTGACTATGTTGCAAACTTTCAAGTAAAATGCCACTGATGCGATAGACACGATCACCCAGTTGCAAACAAAAAAGCCAAAGCAAAAGCAAAACCCAACATTTAATTACAACCTTCGATATAAATACTCCCAAGATTGAAATCAACGTCTCTCCTTTGAGATTTGAAAGATATGTACAGTATACATAGATAGATAGATGCAGAAGTGAAGTTGAGCGGACTCTAATTGTGTTAAATCAGCCGGAATTCCAGACCCAGAATCACCCAGCCTTAGCTATAGCTGCAATCACAAAGAGAAAATCGCGAGCATCGTGGCAAATGGATTACTTTCACGGACATAAGCTCCCTGGTGCACATAAATCAATGGCTATTGTGACTAGATCAGTGATAGATGGGCGAGATCACAGATCGCTAATATGTCATTTAGAAGTCAGCCGCAGTCCAGTTTGTTGTATAGGTACCATACATTCTATTGCGCTACCATATTATATTTATAGACTGACCTGATGGTCGAACAAAACTATTTTACCCAAACGGAACCGTTAAGTTAGAACCTACAATTGCTGCTACTGATGCTACATTATATAGAGTTCGTTACTCCACACACACGGTAATGCTTTCAATGACGAGAACATTCCTATATACCTACACACCGCACCACCGGTTCTCATTGGGCCAAAAGGTCGTCGAGTGAAATTACTTAAATTACTAGAATTCGATTTTCGCTCTGGCAATAAAAATCAAGTGCTACTAAGGCTGTGTGGCAATTAATTAAAACTCTGCACTTGCCTCACAGGCAGGAAGCACTTCAAATTGCCTAAAATAAATCCAATGTCTCACACATACTCCGATTATAGAGAAGAGTGAGGGAGGTTTTATATACGTTTATGTTTATGTAGGTATACGTATACGTATGTTGGAAGATCTGAAGATCTGGAATGAACATTGTCGTGAATCATCATCATCATCATCTGCTGCTGCTGTTGATGCTGCAGCAGTTTGAGTGCACAATTGCGCAAATCGTATTTGCCCATGGTTCTATGTAAACAGTAACAAACCGCAGCCTTTCATCCTTCTCTTTTCGTTCACTCTCCGTGCTTCACAGATACTATCTACAGATAACTAAATATTCAGTGCTGGATTGAGGTACTCACTCAAGGCATTTTATAATAAGGGAGCCCTATTTAATATGAGGTTCTCCATTTTATCTTGTTGTTACCAAAAAAAGTCAAACACAAACACACACACACGCACACACAAACACACACAAACACACACACACACACACACACACACACACACACACACACACATACACACACAACTATACAAACACACAAGCACGAAAACACACAAAAACACAAACACAGAAACATATAAAAAATAAAAACACACAAATACAAACAAAAGCAAACACACATACAAACACACACACAAACACAATAATTTACAAACACACAAACGCAATTGATACTCGGCTATAAAATTTTCCGAGAAATGGTGCTCAAGTCGACTGCTTATAGTTTGCTTATCACTTAATCCGGCACTGATATCTTTACTTTGGTATGGAATGAAATGTGTTTGTATCTTTTACAAAACTGTTCTCTGTTTAGTATTTAGAAACGTTAACTGATCTGAAGTAATAGTTGCAGGATATAATGTAGCTATAGAAGATGCTGATGATGATGGGATGCAGTAAGGAATGAAACAATGTTATTCAGAGAAATAGAGATAGAGAGAGAGAGAGAGGAAATAAGAGAGATATAGAGGTATAGCGAGGGAAGAAGAAGTTTTCGGTGTAATTTAGGAACCTATATATCTGTTATTTTTGCTATATGTATATTGTATATGTCTTAAGGATAGGCGCGCACCACACCGATATTGCCGTTTTGGTTTTAACTGATTGGATCTCATAATGTGATCACGATTCAGGAATTACCGTATGAAGTGGGCGGTAACACACATTTTAGAAACTAAGTAAATGGGCTTAAAACGATTTTTTTGTTGCCTTCTATTTATTCTGCGATTTATTTAGTGCGCATGTACATATATATACGGCTAGGCACAAGCGCACAGAATTGGAACTTAAGGTAACACAGAAGGCCAAGAGTTGAACTGCTAAATTGCAGTTGGGTTAGAAGAATTTAGAATTTGTTTTTTTGTTTTTTTTTTATTTGCTGCCCTTGGATTAAAATGATGGGATATAGCTACAGATCTATAGAAAGACCAACCATGTTTGGTTAGTTAAATTCCTTATTGTTTTTGATTGTTTGTGTTTTGTTTCTTTTTGGGATCAGTTAATAGAGCTAATAATAATTTTGATCTATTATGATTGCGATGGAATAGACGTAGAAGATGAAAAAAAAAAGAGATGAGGCTATGATTGGAATTTTAATATTATTTTTCTAAGAAATACTAAAATTGAAAGGATGAAATTTCCCTAAGAAACGCGTCTTGGTTTTATTTTTAGTGGTTTTATATATTTTTATTTAAACAAGTATGTATATATGGATGTTCTTTAAATTAAATCGTTATATTGAAAGAATGAGTTTTAGTAGAACGCCGATGCTCTTCCACTTATCAAACCTTGTTTTTATACTAAAGCTGACTATAGACGCCTTATATACGGTGACCATTTTTCAGATGCAAAAAAGAGGACAATGTTTAGTTAACTTAAAGAAGTTTAGGAAACGATATTTATTCAAAATATTTGCACTTTAGAATGTAGATTAGATTAGATCAATCAGTTCAGTTTTAAAACTTAACAAAAAATAAAAATACTTACATATAACAAAAAAAAAAACAAATAATAAATACCTACTTAGGTACTTAATTTAAATCAGTAGGATTCTACACGAGTTACAAATACAATAGCAGAAGTAGAATCCTACTGCGGATGGGTTTTTTTTTGGAATTTCTTACTATACTATACATATAATATATAAAAATAAAAAAACACGGCTATTGCATCTAGTGTATCAACTTTAATTGTGATTTATCAGGTGTCCAAATGTTAATAGAAATTAAAAACACTCTTTACGTAGGGGCATTTGAAGCTGGAAGAAACAGCGAAAACTCTACGAGTCCTAATCTGAGTATACCTACACGATTGGAAGATCATCCAATATTGGCCGAGTTTTCGCAAAAAATGTTCACCAATTTTCTATCAACCATGTAAAAATCCAATTTTATCTGTCAAAAGTGACAGAAAAAAAATTGGCATACAATCGTCGGCCAATTTTCTATCAAAAAATTGGCCGACTTTTCTTTAAAAAAATTAGCCGACTTCTTGCAATCGTATGAACTCGTCTAAACACACAATTTTTCTTATTTTCAGATAGATTGGATGATGTTCTTGCCAAAAAAAATCATCCAATTTTGAATTGGCAGATATGTAAATGTTTTCTATTGTGGAGGAAATAGCAAAATTTAATTATTCGCTTTTGAATAAAAAAAAATTGAAAAAGTGTTTTCAAAACAACGAAAAAGGATGAGGAAATAAATAAGAAGTTGCTAAAGTCGCGACGGTGACTTTGGTCCGTCAAAATAGCGAAGAAGAAGTGTTATAAAAAGAAGGTCGAAGAGGATTGGACGCATGAGCAAACTTTGCAGTTCATTTAGGAGATCGAGACCAGACGATGCTCATATTGTTTTTCACTTTTTTTTATATTTTATAAATTTTTTTTTTCACAACGTTGTTTTCACAAATATACTTCACTTCTAAATTCTCTCTCTGTCATCTGTCAAGAAAATTGTCTTCCAATGAGTCTACCAATTTTTTGTTCTCTAAAGTCTTGTAACCGTGTAAACAGACAATTTTTTAATGGAAGACAAAAACTTGTCGGCAATTGTCAGCCGATTTTCTACCAAAAATTTGTCTTATTTTTGGATAAAATCAACCAACGGACAATTTTCACTTGATAGAAAATTGGCAATAATTGTCAATTCATTGGTTGCTATTGGAATACCTTTGACAGTTCGGCCAATATCATCCAATTGTGTATACTTAGCATCAGTATTTTTTCGTACTCAACCTTTTCTTCATCAAAGTGTTTGTTCCTTACTTTCATGTCGTTTGAAGCATCTTCAAACATCTTCAAATAATTCATCATATTTGATTTTTATATTTTTTGTAAGTTCCATGATGGAACTCTATTAAAAAGTTTCCATTCAAAATGTTTTACATCCTCAAACGCTGCATCCCACTAACTTAAGTAATCAAAATAGGCTTGATAAAAGGAAACAACTTGGGCTTAAAATTTATTGCATACAAATTTCCTTCTACCAAAAGCTTTAAAAAAGCATTTCTTACCGTGAATGGTACACATTTTTCTGATTGCCTAATTTTCATTTTAATTTAAAGTTTTTCAAAAGAAGAAGAAGCTTCGGTCATTGGCATGTTTTGTGACCTTAAATGAAGAATGCATTTGTGAAAAAAGAATGCTTGGCTTTGAATAAAAGGGAACCATAGTTCAGCACAAAGATCATTAAAGAATTTTAGGATTACTTGAGGATACTTTTCTTGCAAAAAAAAGTATTCTTTAAGAAGTTTAAATAATTTCAATATTCGCTCCAATGCAAGAAACAATATCAACCAGCGTGTTTTGCTGTGCCCCAATAATTGTTTGTACTCAACATCGACGTTGTCGCATATTTCCTTCAACTTTTCCACCCTAACCGTGTAAATATAAAAAAAATAATTTGATTATTAGAACTTCAACGTCAACGGGGAGCAAGTCGAAGGCAGTTGTTTAAAATATGGCTACACACAATGCTACCATCATTCTTGTGATTTCATAATATTTTAAAGTATCTTGAAGACTATTAGAAATTATTTCGGAGTTTTCACCTGGAAGTCCCTTAACACTTACTATTTTCACCTGAACTCCTTTATTCGGAAGGAAAAAACGAACCACATTTGGGCAGAGCTTCAGAGATCCCTGATTTGAACGGTCTAAGAACATAGTAATTCAATTAGCCTGAGATAAGTCGGCTTTTATCAAATCTTAGGAAAGGGGTGCGAAAATATGTCTTACAATCGCCTTACACTTCGTTTTGTCACACGAATACTTGTCATCGAAGCAACATTTGATTAACTTAGAATTAGTGCAGTCGTTCGATCTGAATGGGAAGTTGTGTTGTAGTTCTTTCAATAATAGCTAGATCTTTTTCCTTATTGTCAAATTATTTATTGAAAAATAGTTATCTGTTTGTTGGTACAACTATCGAGAACAGCCTTCTTATGTTTATTACTATGCTGGTGTTGCTTGATATTCGATTATGTGCCCTTTCACACGAGGAAACTGAGTTTCCAGCAACTTTCAGTTTAAAGGCGAGAAGGGCAAGAAGTAAGAGGGGAAAATGACATCTCCCCGGTCAACGATTTGAGGAGATTTTTTTGACATTCCTCTTCACATACACGGTTGTGTATGTGCTTCTTTAAAACGAAACAACAGAAAATGCGAAAAAAAAGTCATACAAATATATCAAATGGACTTGAATGACAGTTTGCGATTCATTCACAATAGAAACAACCAGATGACATAACTGAAGTATTCAAACCAGTGCTGTCTACATTTTGTGTTTAAGTAATTTACTACTGAAGATAGTAGGTACTTTAGATCATAGAAAAAAAAGTTTAAAAGAAAAAAAAGACATTAAGAGGAAAAAGAAGACAAATTACTGTCCTCTTTAAGAAAAAAAAAGGCACGACACCGAAAATGAGGACTGTCCTTTAAAAAAGAAGACGGATGGTCACCTTAACTATACCTGATGTTCTTAAACCAGGAATTCACTTTTGTAATCTTAAAGATCATTTAGGTTTATATTTATCAAAAATACAGATTTAGTACTAAATGTTCTTTAAATGTCCCATTCAAATTTTTCCCAACCAACCATCAAGTTTGTTTGTAACAAAATCAGAATATGACATTGCAGTTGACATACCAATTTACCGTCAACCATTTGCAACAACACTCAGCCATCCGCGCACGTTCGCCTTCGATAGCGATCAAAACAAATTTATTGAAACTTTATTTGCAGAAAAGTCTCAAGTGGTAAATCTTGTTAGCAAATTTGTGCTCGGCCTTGGTGAACCCGCATGCTGCACTCTGCCAATTCAAAAAAAAAAACAAAAAAAACAAATCCATTCAAACTTCAAACAATTTCAATATATCACCATGCACTTAGTGGACAATTATTTGAGAACGAAAAACTCTGTCAACCATCAAACATACGAGTAGAAGAAAAAAAACAATAACAAAAACATTTCTATATACTAGAGACCAGCTAAGCGACATTTTCTCACACAAAAATGACTAACTTGACGGGGACAGCACGGGAGCGCGTCGAGAGTAGCCATAGATCGACAGGTCTATGTTCGTTCTGGACTTCAAAAGACACGCAAGTTGAGGTACCTCTCTATATAAAGCAGCAGCAGCATCCGCTATATACACACAGCTAGAAGCAGCAGTAGCGACCAACTTCTTTTGTGAACACGATGTGCAAAAGGTGCCACAACACAACCACTGCCACATGGTGGTTTACAACGTGCGAATAGGTTGGACCCGCGCGACAGGATCACATCTTATAACGTGGTAATAAATTCTGTCATTGATCAGGCTAGTGATAAGGACTGCACATTTTTTTTTTTTTTTGCTCAAAAAGCGAACAAATTCTTGTTTTTTTTTGTTGATTGAATATTGGAGCTTTTGACCACTGCACCGACCGCCACCGGAGTGGAACTCACATTCATTGTGTTGATGTTGTTTTAGCTTGATTTAGGTTGCGGCAATAATTGATTGGCGGTGACCTTGTAAATTTTCAACCAACGAATAGTACAAGGCTTCAATATGGACTTCGATTGATCTCGATTGGCTATATTATATGATGGTTGCCGGTTGGGTGTGAAGCCATTTAATTGGAATTTACGAGCTGATATCACCTGTCACAAAAATGACGATTGAACACATATCCGTTCATTTAATTGTCAAGTCCTGCAGATAGTAGACCAAATTGTGCATTGTTTTGAAGAAGGTGCAGTGGTGGGATTATTTTTCAAAGTTTAGCTTTAAAACAATGGGAAATTTATTTATTCTTCGGTTGTTTAGTTTATTTTGTAGATACCTATTATTTATTTTAACAAAATCATCATGTTACCTTAATTTTAATAACCACTCGAAAGCTGAGTGAAAAATTGAGTAAGAACTTAAAACTTATCTCAAATTTTCTTCCTTCCAACTTGTGAATTAATTTTTCAGCATAAAGAATTTTAAATAAAAGATTTAAAATGTTTGTCTGTTTGTTTATTTTAACAAACATTAAATTTAAGAATAACTCGAAAGCTTAAAGTTAACAAATGAATAAGAACTCAAAGCTTAAATCGAACTTTCTTCAAGCTTGCCAATTTATATTTCATCATAAAGCTATTTTAATAAAAAGATTATGAAATGCTTGTAAGAGACAAATTTGAGCTACAAAATAAACAAAAAAGCTCAATTGAGAATTTCAAAATGATTTGGGGTTTTTACCCCAAATCATTTTGAACTGTTTGGAGTCTAATTTTCTCAAATTTAAAAGTATAGAAAAGAATCAAATTGAATTCTAAGTTTAAAAAAATTAAAAACGACCTTTTGTCACTTCTCACTTTGTTTTACTCAAGAATTCACTCAATTTTTATGAAACGGGAAAATAGATTTTGCCAATTTTTTGAGTTTTTCCAATTTAAAAAAGGAAATTTTAATTCTAAACGCTCCCGAATGTATAAAACTTTAAGAAACTATAGTTAGACAAAAGTTAAAAATTAGAAAAAGAAATCGATTGGTTTGAGTTAAATTTAGAGTTAAGAGTTAGAGTTAGAGTTAGAGTTAGAGTTAGAGTTAGAGTTAGAGTTAGAGTTAGAGTTAGAGTTAGAGTTAGAGTTAGAGTTAGAGTTAGAGTTAGAGTTAGAGTTAGAGTTAGAGTTAGAGTTAGAGTAAGAGTTAGAGTTAGAGTTAGAGTTAGAGTTAGAGTTAGAGTTAGAGTTAGAGTTAGAGTTAGAGTTAGAGTTAGAGTTAGAGTTAGAGTTAGAGTTAGAGTTAGAGTTAGAGTTAGAGTTAGAGTTAGAGTTAGAGTTAGAGTTAGAGTTAGAGTTAGAGTTAGAGTTAGAGTTAGAGTTAGAGTTAGAGTTAGAGTTAGAGTTAGAGTTAGAGTTAGAGTTAGAGTTAGAGTTAGAGTTAGAGTTAGAGTTAGAGTTAGAGTTAGAGTTAGAGTTAGAGTTAGAGTTAGAGTTAGAGTTAGAGTTAGAGTTAGAGTTAGAGTTAGAGTTAGAGTTAGAGTTAGAGTTAGAGTTAGAGTTAGAGTTAGAGTTAGAGTTAGAGTTAGAGTTAGAGTTAGAGTTAGAGTTAGAGTTAGAGTTAGAGTTGGAGTTGGAGTTGGAGTTGGAGTTGGAGTTGGAGTTGGAGTTGGAGTTGGAGTTGGAGTTGGAGTTGGAGTTGGAGTTGGAGTTGGAGTTGGAGTTGGAGTTGGAGTTGGAGTTGGAGTTGGAGTTGGAGTTGGAGTTGGAGTTAGAGTTAGACAGACATCTAGAATTTAAAAAGCTTTACTTTTATTCTATGTTATTGTGCTCTTAGCTATTACAAAACATATTGATGCTTAAACTGTTCTAGAGAGATATTGCTTTTCTGGTAAATAGTGAAAGACAGGAAGGGTTGTGGGAAATACCGTCTTAAATGATTTTTAAAAGCGTATATGTAAATATATGTATTTTTAATCTCAAAAAGATTGGAAACGTTATTCTTTTGACTTCTATTATTGAAAATGAAAACAAAATATTTTGATATTTCATTAAAACAGCTCGATCATAAACGGAACTAATTCTTAAAAGTAAGTTTCATTGCTTCTTTTAATATTTTTATATAAGATTATCTTCATTTTAAATTTAATAACATAAAAGAATTAAATTGAAGAAAATGTGAAATATAACTAAGAGCATCAAACTGAATAGACAAAAGCAACTCAAAACCACAATTCTTCGCAGCAACCCAAACGGAGGTACCTACATTTCAAACAGTCTGTTGCCCAAGGGAAAATATTTTTACAACACAAAATCGATCAAAGGTCCTATGAGAAAATGCGTCATAAATGTGAAGTCTTTCCGCCAACAACGAGTTCGACTGTATATAGTGACAGGAGCAATCATCATAGCCGCTGTATTCACATTGGACTTCCATCATGTTCCATCATCTATCCAACCAACAACATCTTCTATATACATCCATATATATCGTTAACTATCCAATATAAGCTATTTGGTATGCTAGGCGCGTAAATTAACTCGTCAACTTTTTATGATCGCATTATCCTTTTGTCTGGACTTCTGGATTAAAAACGGGATGCCAATTCTATGCTTCTATGGAGGGCAAAATTCTCTTTTGCTGTTACTGCTTCAGTTTTCTTTTCTCTTGTGAATATATACTCTCGTGTGGATACAGAGAAAATTCTTAACGATGCAGATTGAATGAAAAGATGATCATGGGCATGATGATGCGGCAATGACGATGTATGCTCATAAAGCTGAACCATCATCATGATCATCATCATAAGGATGTGTATGTGTCCCAGTCCCATCCCTGCATGTCCATCATCGGTGAGATGGGATTGCCGCACGAATCGCGAAGTATATAGACTTGATTTAGTTGAAAGATGAAGGATTTTTAATAATGACAGAAGGAATTCAAGGAACTCTATATTGCATTCAATAGATTGCGCGATTTTTCTTTTTTTATTTCATATAATAATTAAAATCTAGAAGATTTTTGCACACTTTGGTTTTATGAGGATTTGAAAATGAAAAAACTTCATGAGCTATATCATTATTATTTGAATGGAGCTAATATATATTTTGAATGAGTGTTTTTTTTTAAGTAAAGGTTTGTTGCAAGATTTGAGTTGCAATAATATGTTTTGGGGCTAAGATTATAAGAAATTTCTAAGAGGATTTTTAACTTCTTAAGATTTTAATTTAAATTAAAGTGAAAATAAGGCATTTGGAACTGTATAAAATAATGAAAGATTAACGAGCTGTAAAATTAAACTTTGGAGATTAAGATTATTTAAGACGACTTTGTTCAAACCATTTTCGAAAAACGAATGTTTAAGATTTTAGCAAAATAATAATTCAATTTTTACGTGTGTGATTAAAACTTTATTTTTTACTTGATAATGGGGGAAAGTTTTTTTTTCATAAAATAAATAGATTAAGGATTTAACATTTGGTGGAAATTATTTTCTCTTTTGTTTTCAAGTGAAAAAATTAATGGAAGTTCCAAAAAGTAGTTTTCGTCATACTCCCTAAAGTTCCCTAAAGGAAAAATTCGGTCTCTCATTTTGTCTCATCTAAAACGTGTAGTTTTTCGATTTTGATTTTTTCCAATTAACTCGAAAACGGCTCTAACGGTTTTAGTAATATTTTGTACCTATAAGAACAGTTCAGTAAACCTGCATTTAAGGTTTTGATGAAAAATTCACGAAATATCCAAAAATATCCCTCAAAGGGTTAATCGAGTTCGGTACTCAGCTCTTTTGTTTTGGTTGTGAATTTCGAATAATGCCATAAAATGATGATATTTTAACAAGGATTGAAAAATTAAATTATCAATAATACATTATTAGAAGCCTCATCAACCTTCAAAAAATTGTGGTGTCATTAATTGCCTTATTTACAGCGACTTTTTTTTAAATTGGTTTTATTTTCCCAGAAAAACATGCAAAATTAATCAAAAATTTTAATGTCATTTTAAAGAATATTATTTGACCAGTTGCATATACCTACCTTAAAAGTCTATAATCTACGTAAATAAAACTTGATTTGTCTAACCAATTAATTAAATTTCCATTTGCCTTGAATATTATAATTTATTTTGAAGTTTTTTTTGCCTAATTCTTTGGAAATTAACTCCATTCTGTCGCAAATAAATAGGAATAATTTACACAACGTCCATATAATTAGCAGATTTTCTCAAGAAAATCATTCCACATTTTTAGAAAAGCAGCTCTAGTCTAGCCATGTCTTATGTACTTATGAAGCAGCATCTCGTTTATAGTTAACTATATGATTCGACTTGACTTGTTGTGATTTTTAACCAAAGTCATTGTAGACAAAAAAAAAAAAAATACACACACCACCATCATCGTCATCATCATCATCATTATCATCAGCGAAACACTATTCAACATTCCACGTCTACTCTCTTATGGATAGTTAAAGGTCCAATCAATTTATTTGCGGAGGCACCTCCAATGTGTGTTGCATGTCCCCGCGTCAACGTATCATCATAACAAGTTCACCATACATATAACGCGTAAACTGTAGATTTCCAAATGTGTAGCATTGCTGCTGTTGACGACGATGCATGCACCGCCATCCACCGCCACCGCACTGCCACTGTCACCGCTGCTGCCATGTCCACATCTAGAGTTCCTATATAGTATATTCGCATCAAATAGATTGGGAACTGTATTATTGTACTGGACGTAATGTACTGTCGTGGCCATCATAAAATCCTGCGTGCGTGCTCACGGCTCCGAGGGACTCACAATCAGTCCATGATCGCCCTTCGATCAACTCACGATTGACACTCTCGCATCTTTTGTAGCTTGCGCCTCGCCTATACACCTACATGCGAATGATGATGAGGAAACAATCGATCGCAATCGCGTGATCACATTGATGGTCAATTGGTGATGATGCTGCGATATTGGCAATTCTGACAGTCAGCGCGCGGAATTACTCCGAGTTGTTATTGTATCTCTGATGAAAATATGAGTACTTGATGAAAATTATCCTCAAAAGTATAGCCATCATCGGTAGATGGGTAGAAGAGACACTTCTTCTTCTATATGGAAAGATATATTTTTTGCTTTTTTTGTGTATTCGTATGTGTGTGTGTGTGTGTGTGTGTGTATATGTATGTGTGGACTTTCTGTTCGTTAAAAATTCGCACTTTTTCCTTTTTATGATCGATTGACTAGAGCTGATCCATACAAGACAAGCGACAATGACGACGATAATTCGTTGGAATTTTTTAACCTTTTTCTGGCAGTACTTTGAAAGTAAAGTTAAGGCCTAGACAATTCGTCCATGTTTTGGCTGAAGTTTCAACCGACATCGAGTACATTCTCCGGCGGCATTTCACACAGAACCTCTACTTGAACAGATGTCGGTCTGACAAGTGATGCAGTCCCAACATGGTACCAGGGAATTGCTATATGCTGCTGCTGCTACTACTACTAGGTCTGGTGCTGCTTCTAGTGCTATTTCTGGCTGATGCTGAAGTGTATAGTGATTGTATGTCCAGGCGACAACGACCAAGATGACGCTTGAAAGACTGACTCGCAGGCGATTGTTTCCGTGGCAATACGCGATTTGTTTGTAAAAAAAAAAAAAAAAAAACAAGTAGAGGAATTTTTAGCGTAATCAGTTGGTACAGATCAACTAGGGTATGTACGATGGGCACGTTTCAGATGGTTGCGTAGTCACTGTCATCAACACACCACCACCTCCATCGCTCCACCTTCGGTCATCATCGTTATATATTGTCGTCGTCGCGTCACCATCATTACAAACTAGATTGCCTGCGAGAGAAACAATTGCGCGCATCATGTTACGAATGTTTCAATTAAAATGCAATTGTAGCATACTTCACATGTTCGGTCGTCGCTAGTGGCCTTTTTTGTGCGAGCTACACTACCGAATGCCAATAATAAATTATGAGTGTGTGAAATTGTTGGCTATAAGCGCAGTCAAATATCACTCAATCATTAAATTGCCAAGAGTTCGCTGCTCAGCTCTTTTGTTTTGATTGTATTTATTTATAGAATATTTATTTATTTATTTTTTCTTAACCGATCTATGTAGCCACCTGGCCATATTTTAACACGAATTGAAATATCAAATTGTGAACATAATTGCCAATTAAGAAATTAAAGAAAAAAAAAAAAGAAACATGCAGAAATCTATAAATGCTGTACATTAATGCAATTCCAATAAGGTGCTTGCAAGTTGTGAAGCTGATGGTGGCGTGAAACGGTTGATGCATGCGTTTTATTGATTTCTCGCTATATTATTTGTTTAATTGATTGAGTTTTGCATTCATGCGCGCAGAATTTTCAACATTTATAGTGCAAACTACATATAACTAATAGAAATAGAAATAGTAATAGAAATAGAAAAAAAAACATTTTTTAGAGAACAAGTATGTTATAATATGTGCTAAATGTTGGACGTGATTTGTTAGTTTTTTTTTGTATCTTTACGTGTTTAAATATGCAAATTAGCACGGCAAAAATAGAAATAAATAAATGATTAATGTTAAGTGCATGCTAATGAAGACGTTTATATGGCAATGGAGCAAATCAAATGTATATATGATTTATTTTGCAATGCAAATCAATCTCGTTTAAGTGTTAATTCAATTTATAAATTTAATTAATTTACTTGGATATTTTATATAAAAGGAAATAAACTGGATTTTTTTTTGTCATGTACTGAAAAATTGTTGTAAATGTTTACACACTTTTAGAAATTCTTTTCAAATATTTAAATAATTTTTTGCACCATTTTTATTGAAACTCTTCGAAAAAAGTCAGTAAGGTTTCTTTTCGAAGAATTTAACTTGAGCTCAAACTTCAATTGGTTAAGGTATTAAATGATACCTCAATTATACAACTCATGGGAATGTTTAATTTCAAGATGTCCAAAATTTCTTCCATTTTATATAAAAGAAAATAATCTCGAAAATAATCTCTTTTTGTTGTTGTTGTTTTTACTGAAAAATTGTTGTAACTGGTAAATCTGTAGGCTTTGATGGAAATAAAAATGCATACTTAAAAACTTTGCCAAATCTGGCATCCATTTTCTAAAATTCTTTTTAAATGTTGTCTGAAGGAAATTTACCTTCTCAATACATGAAAATAGTGAAAATAAAATACGTATTTCAAGTAAGCATTACACTTTGGAAATTAAAAAAACTAAGTACACAATTAATTGTAGCAATTTTGTTGTAAATAAGTTGTGAAAAAAAGAAACATTTTTAGAAGTAATTAGAAAGAAAAACAAGTATTTTTCTAATAGTTCAAGTGACTTCAAATCTTGAGTGTAGAAAATAATGAATTAATATTATTGAAGCTACAATAAAATACAAACAGTAAAATCTTCCATTACAGTCAGTTGTCTCAGACATACAAACTTCAATGTCCAAGTTTTTATGTTTTTTAGATTTCATAATTTTAATGTTCCTTTTTTGAAAATCCTCGACTCAAAAGTTATTTTTTTTCTGACCGGTCCATGAAAAAAATCATTCTTCAGTTGTGATATAAAAATTCACCAAAAAAGAGACGGAGCAAAAACATAGGGTTCTTCATATTGGCAACTTGGGTAATCTCCTCTTACGCGATGAGTTCTACCATCCGGTGATCCGATTATCTCGAGGGATTTTGACCAAAAGAAAGCAAATTATTAGTAAGGGTTTTAAGGAAAAATGTTGATAAATTAAATGAAGCGATAGAAAAATTATTTTATTGGAGAATACATATATAAAAACTAATAAGTTCTTTTCATTTATGAAATTTAACCCAGAAATCGAATTTTTTGTTTGATAGAAAACCGGAGGTTCACATTTCAAATCAGATTTAAGCAAACTTAGCCCATTTTAATATTTTTTTTTTATTAAGTTTCAAAATAAAGCTCATACATTAGAGATACTATAGCTACATGCCAAGTTTCTGGGATTTCATTGTGGGACAAAAAATGAGAATTTTATTTTTCTCAAAAAAGTGCCCACAACTTGAAAAAAAAACTGTTATTTAAAAAAAAAACGGTTCAACGGTTCAATTTTGCTGTGGAGAATTTTCAAAAAGTTTTAAAAGTATCACAATTTTCAAAAAGTTTTTTTTTTATTTTTAAAAAAACTTTCAAATTTATTTTTTAGAAACTTGATAACGATTTTTATTAAAATTAGCACCCAGAAATTTTTTTATATTAGCCAGCAGATTTAAAAAAAAAAATATTCTTTTAACCAAAAATAACGGCAGGTACCTCTGATACAAGTGCTTAAAAATCGTTAAAGAAAATCTCATTTTTCTCAAAAACAAAGCCTACGATTTTGACAAAAAAATTTATGGGAGCTAAATCAGTATGGATTTACCATATTGTTGGAAAAAATTGTGTATCCACCCTTTAGAAACGGTATCTCCCGTAGAACCATTTTTTTGGTTTTCGAGTATGTCATAACCTGTTAAACCGATTTTAATGAAATTTTTTACACAAAAGCTTCTAATAAGCATGAATAATATTTAAATTTATAAGTTCTAGTGTCTTCAACTCCAAAAATTGCGTATCGCCCAGGTACGACAGTTGGGATCATCAGTTAGATGCTGTTGTACCCTTCTAAGACGCGAATTATGGTTGATGCTTATTGACTCTTATAAAATTCCCAGCATGAATATACAATATTGCGTATCAAAATTTTTCTCAAAAAAAAAACAATATTTTGAAAATTGGTAGATGAAATGACCAAAAAAATTTCGAAAACTAATTTTAAAATAGAAAAATTAATAGAAATATACCAACTTTCCGTGTGATGATTTTTCATGGCTTTTGGATTTTACGTTTTTCAATTAGGGTTGAAGTTCTCTATTAAAAATGACATTAATTCTCGATATTTTTGAACGATTGATTAATCAGATTTTAAAGGATCATTCTAGGACAGTTATTAAATAATCGTGCAAAAAAATCGGCAATTGAAAGTAGATATACAGGGATTGCTCTTTGAAGCTTATTGCTTAAGCCTTGGCACTTGGCAGGTAGAAGCAAACAGACTTTTTTTGTAAGTTTGTCAAGCCATAAATGTTTGTCTTTCCATTTTTTAGGGTATTATTTTTATTGTACTTAGGGATTTAGAGTTATTTTTCATTATGACGGAAATCCAAAAATGTATTTGTTGTCAAACTCGAGGAATATATAGCAAAAAGGGTTCTTCTCATAAATCATGCGAACTTCTTAGTTTTATAACATCACTGATGGTCTGCATATTTCTTTGTCCCAACCCTATCATATACGTTAGATGAACTTTCACCTCTAAATCGATACAATCTCTTAGAGTTAAACAAGCAAAAAATTTTACAAATAGTAAACAAATCAACTTTCCCAAGTTATACTTTGTATGCGCAGTAGAAAAAAAACAAACGAACAAACAACCGTAAAACATCGTTTTCTCTATTGATCTCTATCCGGACTCCCGCAGCAGATCCGATTGTTGCTCTCCATATAGAAAGTACCTATATATACCAACCTACCACTTACCTCCAAGTACAATTAATTTCCAAATTAACTTTTATCTTTGCTATCGCACGGAGAATCTTACAAGACCCGAAATGGCCAAACATATACACCAATCGAATAGTATCTCACAGTTTAGTCTTCACCACCTCCACCCAGTCAATAGTTGAACAACATGGTAAAACATCAAAATCCACGCGGCTCGCGCCGCCACCGCCATCGCAGCTTCCATATAATTTTCCATAGTTCGGTATCTTCTATGGACTATCGGTTTTGCACGCAGTCCTTGTTCTCGCTTGACACACAATTTGTGTACACCGTCACGTATCCCGAAAGGAAGTCTTTTAACCTCTAGATGGCGCAGCATCATCGCTGCATCGGCCCCTAAAATCGAACCAACCACGGAAATCTCTCTATGCAACGAAAAAAAAAAAAAAAAAAAAACACCAACCTTAGAAACGTGATCGGTTGGAAATCGTTTTCCTGTCGTTCGAAGTGTTGATTTCCTTCCACCAAAAGTATAGACATGTCCCCCCACGAAGTGCTGGTAATTAGACAGCACTTAAAATTTAAATAAAATATTTTACTGAACGGGCATCACTCTCTGCGCGCCTTCGCCACCGTCTCAGTCGGAGGCTGCTGCAGGCACATCCAGAGCCAGAGAGGAGCCTCCGCTCCAGGCCTCTGTTTTCGTCAGGATGAACCTAGGGCGACATTGTTGGCCCCTAAATGGTTCATAGCTGGCGCAGCTATAAGGAGTTTAGCACAATGGAAATGGTGTCGGGTTGGTTGGTGGTATTTTTATTCTCGATACTTTTTTTGTCACCACAGTCATCAATTGTTTGAATTTATGGTCAACTAAATCGAGTGACACATCCGAGTACAAGATCGTGAACATTTCTAGGACAAGACATTTCGACTCGATTCAGAGTGTATAATATGTAGCTGATGGCAGAGACACCTTCCTATAAGCAATATTGCATTGGATTGCGCCGCACCGCTGCAGTGTTCTGCTTCGCCAGCTTTTTCCAGCAGCTCTCATCCCAGGTGAGGATGACAGTGTATCCGTTTGTATAACGTCCGTATGCAGTGCATCTTTATATATATACGGAGTTCCATAGAGCACCAATGGCATAGATATAAAAGTATTGTGACCATGATCGTAACATCAGAGGAATTCCTTTATACTTCTGTGTAGGGGTTCTTTTCCTTTTTCTGTTTTGCGCGGGGACATATATAGGGAAATCTTCTCTGTCGTCGTTGGTCGATGTTCCTCGTTTTGTTTTTTCGCGCGAGCGATTTCAATTTCCAAGAATCAAAAACAAAAACAAAAAAAATACTAAAAACCTATTGAAAGCTAATGTCAAATAAAAAAAACAAAAATAGAAAACTGTTTTCGTGAACATAACACGATTTTCAGGCGGCCCCTTTTCCCAGTTTACTGGCACTGCACTGCAATGCACACTGTTATTGTGTTTAATAGCTAATGCGGAAGCGTGCAAAACAATAAACAAAATGCCGAACGGAATTTTCGGGAACAAAAGTTTTTGTGTCCGTAAACGGTATACCTTACCTACTTCGTAACTGTCCTTATTCTCGGTCCGATAGCAGCATTTTCATATATATCTACGAATTGCTGGTTGAAGGCTCTTTGAAAATTACATCCGTGAAAGTTTTTAAAATATTATATTCGTATGGAGTCCTACGTACTTATAAACCTCGTCTAACTTTGACTGCAACAAGTTTAGAATTAATATTTTGTCATCGTTCTCTAATTAAAGACTCCGAAATAGGTTGTCTAATCTTGGCTAAAAGGACATTTTACCTTATTGAATGAAGCATTTTTCGAAGTAATTTAAATACAGGGTTATTCATTTTTCGGTTTCGAAAGTAAATCTAAACAATATCATTCAAATTGCCGTCTGCGTGAATATTCGCAACATGCGATTCTTTTGAGGTAATTTTTAACCACTTTTTCGCACATTTCAGGCGGTATCTCGGCCATAACTTGAGTAACGTTGGTTTTTAATGTGTCTAGAGTCTGGGGATTATTCGCGTAAACACAGTCTTTTGCGTAGGCCCACAGAAAAAATCTAACGGTGTCAAATCGCATGATCCACCAAGGCCAATTGACGTCGCCAAAACGTGAAATTATGCAAATTACTTCTCATGCAATAAAGCCATAATTGGTCGTGTTGTGTGGCTTGTTGCGTCGTTTTGTTGGAATCACATATCATCCAAGTCATAATCTTCAATCACCGGTTATCATTCGTCCATATGGCTCCGAATTGACTGTAACCTTCTGCCCATTGGCATTTTTGAAGAAATTCGGACCAATGACACCCTTCAACCATAGAGCACACCAAAAAGTCACTTTGTCTGGACACAACGGAACCTCTTCGATCACTTGTGGGTTTTTTGAGCCCCATATGCGGCAATTTTGTTTGCTTACATACCCACCGAGTGAGAAATGTGCCTCATCGCTAAAGAAATTGTTGTTCGAAATATGAATGCGCGAAAAGTGGCTACGATGTGAATCACCACATTTATAGTAAGTTTTAATAATTTTAACGCGTTGGTCGATTGTTAAGCGATCCATTATTGTAAATGGAAAACATTCAACAAATATTATGACACTTCAAATGACAGCTGAGTTTGACAGGTGTCAAATGCCAGCGCTACCAACTTTAAACCACAAATGAACGACCCTGTACTTTCTAAATACATTAAGGTAGAACTAGAATAGGCGGAAGCCAACGTACGTGGTCGTACGAAACCGAGCGAAAACAAGAAATTCATATGACGCGCACATAATTGCGTTCTGGAACTTTTCGTTTAGTTTTCGTTAACTTTTGCCGTCGGACGTGAGAGCGCTCACCGACCGCTCTTTCGTACGTGGACTGACAGCTAGCTTCAAAAATCAAAAAAATCACTTCCAACCACTCAAGTGCATTATGGGTGACTTATGAATTTGACGTTTTGGAAAGCAACTTTTCGTTCGCTTTTGACACTAGCTTCCGACAGCTACCGCCTATTCTAGTTCTACCTTTAGACAAAACCTGTCTAAGGAAATGTAATAAATGTGACTGATAGATAAGCATTATTGAATGTTTTAGAAAAAACATGCTTAGACTAAAATGTTGTTCATTTTCCGCAGGGATCTTGCTCCACAAAAAGTCAGATATTTTTAATTGAATTAAAAAAAAAAACAAATGCTTACTATTCTTTTCTCTGGACTACAAAAAAACAATAATTTTATTACATCAACATAAGAAAATCAAAGAAAGTTAGTACGCTCATACTGAGGCAGTGATGACAGAGGAGTTTTAAAAAAAATTCCACCGCATTGGAAAAAAAAATCCCTGACCGGAAAAAAGCCACCAAAATGACCGCTCATGATACCAAAAAAGGTGGCGCTTAATATCCTGAAATTTGTTTCAAACATGCATGAGACTTAAAATAGCAGCTATTAAAATAAGGAAACAGAATCTTATTTTTGAGCGTTTTAGTTGAAAAATTAAATAGATCAAATGGAAACAAATGAGGTTGCAAGCACGTTCCTATAGTGTGTTCCTAGCCTTACTTCTACTTTAAGAACAAAGTTCCCGAAGAAAACAAAACACACTAATAGCCACTGACAGTGCCATAATTCATCGTCCAAAGGTGGCATTAGTGGCCTAAGTGAGGACAAGAAAAGCCAATTGCTTTTAAAAAATTTGCATGTGAATGGGTTGCCTTGCCTTATTTTAGAGTCGGACTTAAGAGACAAAAACTGTTCTCTGGGGTGGGTTTATTGTTTTAGGTAGATGCATGCTAAGAAGGAAGATTGCTGTTGCAATTTAGTGAACAGAAAACTTGGTTTTTTTTTGGAAAGAAGAACGAACGATTGTTCCTCTCTGCTTGTTTGACAATTTTTTTTGCAGGAAAATAAGTAGTTAGGTACCAAAGTAGTTGCGATTAAGGTAAAAATATTAATTTTCTCCATAAAAAAGTGTTCGGAATATTTTCCCACCATAAGTCCCACCAAACAAATTTTTTCACAGCATTTTGGTTGTAAAAACCACCAATCTAGGAACACGTCTGTAGTGAAGGAAAGATTGCGCATCAAGCTTCATCGGTAAGAGTGTGTTATTATTTTTTTTTAATTTACAGGTTTAATTCTTTCAATTACACGCTCACACGACGACGCAGGTAAACATGTGACTTAAATAGTAGGAACCGCAAAAAAAAATAATTTTTTATAAAAAGGGTACAAATAGGGGTAAGGGAAGGGAGGTATATTACCTAAACAAAGTATTTCAAGCTTAAGACAAAAGACAAGAAACAAATACATAATCCAAAATCCAGTCTGTTTCAAATTTTTTTGATAAAAAATTATGGTTTTTATGTGCTAAGTACTTTAAAAATTATAATGCCCAATGAATCGAACGTACTTGCTTTTGTGACTAAAAACTATAATACAGCTAAATTGAAACGAACAAATTTTAAAGAAGCCCGAAATTAATATTTACTTAAAAATAGATTTTTTGTTCTATTATTATTTTCAAAATGTTTAAATGCAATATAGTGCAATACTGTTAAGAAGACAAAAAGCTAAATTATAACAAAACGTTTAAACCATTAAAAAGCAATAGGTGAATAATTCAAAAATAATAAGGCAATTTTCTCAAAAAATGTCAAAAACCTTTTTCATTAAGCCTAGTACGCTGCTGATGCGAAACGAAATTTTTCTGTAATCTCCAAAAAGACAACAAAACGCTTGCGGAAACACAACGGAAAATATCCTTGGAGAGTTTCACTAATTCCAAAAACAAAATCAAACATAAACGCAAAAAATCAGAGAAACCCATGATGTAATAAAATGATAAACAAAAAAAAACACAAATAAACCCAGTCATTTTTCCGCACACAATAAATAGTCTGTATAATTAAATCAGTGCGAAAAAGGAGCGGAGACTTCTCCAAATAATCTGCTACAATTATAAATTTCGCTCTTCAAACAGCGTACTGCAAAACGAAAAGCAGAACGAAATTTTCCGTCTATGATTTCGTTGTGTCATTTTTGTATGGGATTTTTCGTTTCGCATCAGCAGCGTACTAGGCTTTAATACGAATTCTTTGCCAAAACCTGAATTGCAGATTTTTAAAAATCATTTTTGTCGTTACAGGTAGGAATTTTAAATTACCCCTCCTGCATAACCGGGTTAGAATCATTTCCCAAAGTGTTGACATTTTTCGTCGGAACTGCACCCTTTATATACTTAGGGAAAACTAATGTGATGATATGAATGTGCAATAATTTTTACAAAATGTTTTCAAAAGTCGACAGACAGATATTAAAAGATATTTTTTCTGCTGCAAGTGGCTAAATTGGGTCTCGAGAACTGTTATTAGTTTCAGTTAGGATGGAGCAACCATCCAAAAAGCTCAGGCAACGATGGATTTTTCAGGAAAATCTACTACAATAAGCAGAAATTACCTTTAAATTACGAAATAAAAAAAATATAAAAAGAAAATTACACTTCTGTTGCTTATTTGTTCGCTAAACCTATTTGCAATAAACATCTATTTAAACTGAAATTTATTTTTATTAATGATTTTGCATTCAATCCACTAACTTGTCGTTAACTCGAGTTTATTAATATGGGTTTATTGGTTTACTGTGTACCATCCGTTAATTCATTGTTTCCACGACCTGTTATACAGTGAACCAGCTTAGATGCCTATATGATACAAAATTACTATTTAAGGTAATTGCTTAGAAATACAAAGATCACAAACCAAAAATATTGAGTGCCTTTTATCCCCTAGGAGTTTTAACCAAACGTTTGAAAATTACTTTGTATACAAAAAACTGGTTCACTTTTTAAACAGTTTACCCTATACCTTGGGTAGGTACTATTTGTATGAATTTTTTTTTTCAAAATTTTTAGCAAAAAAAGGTAGAGAAAATACACTCAAACATGAAAAAAAGGAAGGTTGAGGAATGATGATTTGTGTCTGGTTAAAAGTGAGAAAGCCTCCTTATTCGAGTTAAGAATATTTGTCTGCTTTATAACGGAACTTACCCAAGTCGAAATTTTGAGAATCATCGATTCTTGGAATTAAGAACATACTTCATTATTATACAGGTCTAAAGATTTTGTCAAATATTACAACTCGAAAAGTATAAAAAAAAGACAAATTTGTATTCTTATTGCAATATCTTATAGCGATGACCCTTAACAAAAAAAAATAAAAACGATAATAATCATACCTCCAGCTGCTTTAAAGTGGTAACCATAATACTTGCCAAAAACCTATTAATTGTAAACCGAAAAAAAATGTCAACATCTTCGTTTCCTTTTTACTCAAATTACAATATAGGTAGGTATACTTCCTGTAAACCAAACTGTAAATAAAAATTGCAACAATAATTCAAAATTATAATTTTTGTTGTTGTCTGGTTTATTTTATTTTATCTTATAATTTCTTTCTTTCAACGATGCTTTATTTCCCAGTGGTCACCATCACCATCACCATTATTACCGTTGCCATTCACCAACAAAACAACCAAACTATATAAAGCTGGGAAGATATTTCTTATGTTTCCTCCGCCTTACTCTCAAATTTCAAATTAATGACAATTGAAATGAAAAATGAATTTCTGTTAAACTGATAAATTTTTATTGCTTAAGCGAAAATCGTTTTCCTCGTATCGGGTATTTTTTTTTTTTGCATTTTTTTTATTTGTGAATGGCTCGATTTGTGTTCGTTTGTGCATCGATCCCCAACCATTAACGATGAATTGATAAGTCAAACAAAATTATATTTTATATTTATTTTTATTTTTTTTATAAAATAATGAATGGTGTAGGAAAATTGTTGAATCCCTTCTTGTAGGCTGAATATGTACACTGATTCGAGCAAACTTGGTTTGGTTTTAATTTTAATTCAATGCGGTCAGTGGATTTGAGTACCTACATACATATATACTACCTGGAGTGCATACAATTTTGCAATCGCCCACCACATGATTGTCATCGAAGGAATCAACACTGTGCAGCATCCATTTAACCAGAATCACCATCCTAGTCATCCAGACGACCGCGACGACCACGACGATGACGACGAAGACAACTACGATGAAAACAACGACGGACCGGACGGACGAGACGGCACAAACTCTTCTTTGGATTCCAATCGATTCGAGTCTAAAAATAATTTAGTGCTGGAATGAAATTAAATGAACGATTTAAATTCATGTTTACACAAAGGAGTTAAAGCTAATTTACATGCGATTACATTCAGATAAAGCCTTTTAAAAACAGCACACCATTCACCAATACCATCATCAACAACAATATATATAACAACAAAATTGCCCAAGACAAATGAACTCTCTTCATTCGTTGGTATTATTTCAACGAACTGCACCCTGAAATCATGGGTGTTGTTAAGGATAGGATTGGACACGAGGCGAGGACTATATAGGAAGGATGGCCAATGACTATGACTAACACATCATTGAGTATGTGAATTGACTGCAATTCAGGGACATCAAAAAATATACGTATGAGAAACAGAAGAGCCAAAATACATTTTCTTTTTTTTTAAGTGATTTTTACTAAATTATCGAACATATTCAATTCATTAAGCGAGAATTAGAAGCTGTAAAATAAATCAGTTTTTTATTGATAATTTTTTTGTATGAATCTAACCAATTTTTTAATGAAGGTGTCAAGGGTTAATTTGTTTTAAACGCTGAAATTGAACTCGAAAAACGAAGTATTCAAGGTCGAATTTCAAAAGTATATAGAACGTTGTGGATATCTACATGATTTTCTGGGAAAACCTATTTTTTTTTATTTGTCTTTTATTTTTTACTCGTTGAACACTGCGACGCACGTTTTGAAATTGGTTCAGTTATTTTAAGAATTTTTAATCCACATATAAAGACTAAAGCTATCTTATAATCTTATAATCGTATGTCTTATAATCGTACGTTTGTTCGTGTACTTCTCCGACTAATTCTGGCAATCTCTGTAAAATTTGGAGGAGTGGGGATGAAATTCTTTCAGAGAGCAGTAAAAAGCTTGAACCAAAATATTTGCCAGTTCTTAAACGTCAACAAAAAGTAAACAAAAGCAAAAAAGTAAACAAAGCGAAAATATTGAAATTTCTATTACAATTTCATATTCTTTATTAAATTTGATGATGAACAAATTAAAATTAAAATTGTAAATATTTACAAATGGAAAATACACACTAAACAGGAACATCACGTAATTTTTTTTTATTAATCCCGAATTCTATGAAGAAATCATAATTACTGTAGAAAGAATTAAAAAGAAAAACAGTGAATTAAAGTATACACTTCACAAACAAAGTTTCGTAAATTACCTAAATATTTTATTTATTAATTTTTTTTATCAAAAAGTTCACTTGATTTATTAAAATACTTCATTTTTGTAAATGAACGAATTAAAAACTCCACTTCTACCAAGATAAAACAAAAAGTAAACAACAGCCATTTTGTATATGTTCTTTGTCTTTCAAACTGCCTTCTGACAGAAAACAGAAATTACCAGTTTCTGCCCGAAAATAAAAGTAAAAGCTGGCAAGAAGGTGAAATTATATTTTCTCTCTCATAAGCGTTCTCTACCTGCCAGAAACACCTTCGGACTAAATCTGGTAGAAAATGGTAGTTTTTGGTGGTTTCACACAATTTTTATTATTGTCAGACAGTTAGGACATTCTCAGAATCGTTTAAAATTGCCAGATGTCATTGTTTGCGACATCCGACAATTGTTGACAATTTCTTTATTGTCATATAATAACTCTAAAGGGTGATTTTTTAAGAGGTTTAGAACTTTTTTTAAAAAAAAAACACAAAAAATTCGAAAAAATGAATGAAATATTTATTTGAATCGATAGTTTGAACCTTGCAATTTAATGTTTAAAGATAATTTCATGCAAATGTTGACCGCGGCTGCGTCTCAGGTAGCCCATCCGCTGAGTCCAATTTTGGCATACTCTTTCACACATATCGGTCGGTATCTCACGAATGAATGCATGGATGTTGGCTTCCAGTGCGTCAATCGAAGCGGGCTTGTCCCTATAGACATTAGCCTTGACATACCCCCACAAAAAATAGTCTAATGGTGTCAAATCGCACGATCTAGGCGGCCAATTGACCAGCCCGAAACGTGAAATTAACTGTTCACCAAACTCGCCTCGCAATTGCGCCATTGTTTCGCGTGCTGTGTGGCATGTGGCACGGTCTTGTTGAAACCACATATCATGCAAGTCAAGAACTTCCATTTCGGGCAAAAAAAAGTTTGTTATCATCGCTCGGTAGCGTTCACCATTGACAGTAACGCTGCGATTCGCATCATCTTTGAAGAAATATGGCCCAATAATGCCGCCGGCCCATAAACCGCACCAAACAGTGGCTTTTTCGGGATGCATTGGTAGCTGTTGCAATGCTTCTGGCTGATCTTCACTCACAATGCGGCAATTGTGCTTATTTACGTACCCATTCAACCAAAAATGAGCCGACCATAAAATGGAAGCAGCGCGCGATGAACATTTCGAACCGAGCACGAATTTTGATAGTAAAATTCAATAATTTGCAAGCGTTGTTCATTTGTAAGACGATCCATGGTTAAATTGCAAACCAAACTGAAGCTGTTTGACAGTGACACAAGGTACTAAACACACGTCAGCTGTCAAAACCAGTGTTGCCAAAACCAAACCAGCTAAAAAATCACCCTATATCTACGCGGACGAAAAATCGTATTATTTGTTAAATTTTCAGAATTCTGAATTTTTAGACTTTCTGATTGGTCAGCTGTGATAAAAAGTTAGATGACTTTTAGTGACTTTTAGTTACGTTTCGTTACGTTTCATCTGAATTTTCAGATAAGAAATTCTCATCTGAAAATTCAGATGAAAGTTGTTTGTAGTGGGGGAAGTTCCAAATCAGCTAAAGCACTTCCCATTAAAGTTGAACTTTATAATTTTCGTCTTGTTGGTGGTTGATTTTTTTAGCTTTTGTCATGAAAATTCAATACTTATTTAAATGAACGAACTTTTTGTTTATTGTTTAGTGAATTTTTAAACCAACAATTTTTTACGTTGATGTTTGGAAAGTTTTTCTATTTTTTTGTAGGTATATAAGTCATACATATCAATTAATAAAACCAGTTAATAAAACCAGTTGCTGATTTAGTCTTAAGGGTGTCCCGTAACTCAAAGTCAAGCGGGTACCGGGTGATAGGGTAGGTTGTATCTGTTCTGGAAAAAAATAAGAATTAAAAACCATCTCGCTTGGTTGAGTAATAATATCAATATTTAGAAAAATAGTGAAAATCGATACCCTAGACCACATTTTTAGGTACTGTGGTCACAAATTTCCGAATTTTGACGTGTTTTTTTTACGTAATCCTAAATAACCATGTTATTGATTGCAATTACAAATTTCAAAATAAATATTATAAGTTTAATAAGAAGGTTTTTTTAAATAATACAAATTCTATATACAATACTACTGAAATACATACATCAGCCAAGTAGTAGACTTAGCACTATTTTAATGGACTTATTATAAGTTTCGTAAGAAAAATAAAGTTTGACTGAGTCATTTTTCAAAAAAAATTTTTAAGCTAACTTTGACACTTCATATTTAAAAAAAAATGTACTACACTACTATGGCAAGTTTTTTAAAAAATTGGCGCGTTTCATCAGGATTTCAAAATGGTACAACACTTGCTACTTATTCATTCGTACAAAATATTTTTCATTTTTTATTTGCGAAAAGGACCACAGTTCACTTCAATCACTTTTACGAGAATAATGCTTTTTTGTACTGAAAAATAGATTTGACCAAGGTGTACGTAACATAAACAGAGGCACTAGAATCAGACACTGTTTGCCATAAATAAGAGTGAGACAGATCTACATTACGTAATAATGTACGCTTCGATCTACGTTCGGTACGCCACGTTTTTTGTTTTACTCGCAACATTTCACAATCATGCGCTTTTGTTACCCTGGACTCGAAAAGTTTGTGGAAATTATGTTAGTTATTATCTATTAATAGGTACTAAAAACTTCACAAATTTTTGCCAACATTGTTCAGCAAATATCAACTCTGGGAGCGTATAGTTACGAGAGAGAAATTTTGTATACACGTTGCATATGTTACGGGTCACGGGTGGTAGTTGTTTTGATTTAAAATTCGATGAGCAATGCTTTTCGGTGTTCCAGTGGATCTTTCAATCGCACTGATCAAGCGCTGGGATCACATTCAATTCAATTTAATTTTAAACTACTTCGTCGTTATGTCCTTGGGGTCTCCCATCTGCAGCGCCGCCATACGAGTATTAAAGGCAATCGTCCTTGCGAGTATGATAGGTGTGCATAGATGAACACCCGGTGGTCATGGGTGACGCCCCACAATTGGGTACCTTTCGATCCACTGGAATACCGAAAAGCATTGCTCATCGAATTTTAAAACAAAACTACTTCCACCCTTACCATGTGCAACGTGTACAACGTTAGCTACCTCGTGACTATACGCTCCCAGGGTCGATATCTGCAGAACGATGTTGGCGAAAAATATGGAAGTTTTTAGTTCCTATTCCTAGATAATAACTGACACAATTTTTACAACAATAATCGAGTCCAGGGTATCACAAAAGCGCACGATTGTGAGAAGTTGCGAGTAAAACAAGGAACGTAGCGTACCGAACGTAGATCGTAGCGTACCATATTGTGTAATGTAGATCTGTCTCACTCTTATTGACGGCAAACTGTGTCTGATTCTAGTGCCTCTGTTTATGTCACGTACACCTTGCTAAAATGGATTTTTGAGTAAAAGTGATTGAAGTGAACTGAGGTGTTTTTTGCAAATAAAAAATGAAAAATATTTTTTACGAATGAATAAGTTGTACCATTTTGTAAATCTTGATGAAACGCGCCAATTTTTTTTTAAAACTTTCCAAGGCAGTGTAGTACATTTTTTTTAATATGAAGTGTCAAAGTTCGCTTACAAATTTTTTTTGAAACATGACTCAGTCAAACTTTATTTTTCTTACGAAACTTACAATATTTATTTTTAAATTTGTGATTGAAATCTATAGCATGGTTATTTAGGATTACGTAAAAAAATAAACACGTCAAAATTCGGAAATTTGTGACCACAGTACCTAAAAATGTGGTCTAGGGTATCGATTTTCACTATTTTTCTAAACATTGCTATTATTACTTAACCAAGCGAGATAGATTTTTTTTCTTATTTTTTCCAGAACAGGTACAACCTAGCCTATCACCCGTTACCCGCTTGACTTTGAGTTACGGGACACCCTGTATATTTCATCTTCACAACTACTCACGCTCAATGTTTAATTTACGAATGAATTAAAGTTCTATTTTATTTCGCTTCAATGTAAATCCTTTAAGTAAATGCAGGAATTTGACACAATGATTTTCGACTGAAATTTCAGATTTTTTTTGCGTTCAACGACATAAATTCAGAAATCTGAAAATTCAGATGTAAGCCGATTTTTATTGAACGCACCCATGACATTCGTCAATAATGTAAATAATAGAAAAAAAGAAACATTGTTATATGTACATATGACCTGCACCATTTTTATTTATTTTTTTTCAGTTTTTGGATAGGTTTGCTCTTTTCTTCGATAAGATACTCCTTTTTTGAATTTTTGTCCTTTGCTTACAAACTTGCATGCAGATAGTATTTACAAACGATAAGGAACCTACATTTTGTCAATAACGGTTTAGCCATTTTTCATCTGATTGAGAAGGCCAGTTCTGGTACAAATATTTAAGATGTTCCAAGTAGATCTTTGTGATAATACCATAGAGAGCCACATTCACTATTCACTGCAATCAACGACTTCTATCTTAAAACCGTGTGTCGCAAAATGAATCCCATAGAGTTTCCACATTCTTTAGCTCGGAAGAATATACATATATAGGAACTATCTTTCCCTCTCTTTCCTAAAGTCTATGGTAGTTTTTTGTTGGTGTTATATAGGTATATAGAGAGGCTGTGGCTGTGAATTTAATTTTGTGTGGTTTTTTTTCCGTTTTGTTTTAACTCGTTTCCTATAGTGTCACCGCGCCTTTATATATATGGTACCTTTATACTAACTGTTAGCTGCATCCGTGTGTCTTCTCAGAGGCGATAGCTATTTGTTGTCGTCGCGCGAATCCACAAAAATAAGAATCTACTTATTTAGTGGTTTGCCTGTCGAAGTATGTAAAATATTCTCTAAGCGCATTTTGTGGCAATGCGGAGCCTCAGCAACTATATAAGCCAGCAAAAACTAAGATCCACACGTGTTATCACTGAGCGCGGATTCACGATTTTCCGTGATTCAGGATTTTCAGTGAATGGGGTTCTTCAATGATGTGGATGATTTTTTGTCCGACCGCCCACTCCTTCGCGCCCTTCATCGAAGATGGGCTTATTTTTTTTTTTTGTTGTTGACTATGCCGATGTTGTTGTTGGTGCTGTCGTTCTCCTGATGGCGATCAGTTTAGAATCCCACATTATTTGTTTAAGCATTCTTCGTATGCATTTATGTATATTTTTTTTTGTTGTTGTTGTTTTTTTGTCTTATACTGTCCTTCTAACTAGATTTACCGTTTTCCTTAAGCAAAGGTGAACCCGGTGACCAGTCAAGTCAGTTGGATTGATGAACAGAGTGTAAACCTTTTTTTTTATATTTAAACCAGCTTAATTAATGAAAGACTTTAAATCCAACCTTTCAACAGCAAACACAAAAAAAGGAGAGCAATTCGATGGCAATTAGCTTTTCACCCGTAACTGTATCACGAGGACTATAGATATCAGATGCCAGCTGGATAACCCGGGTGGCTCTTCCAGATATCAATTTTGTCTATTTTTGTATGTTCGCAGTCTTTTGACAATCGCAAATCAAAAGAGCTTTCAATATAGCGAGTATAAGAAAGACCCATAGTCCAGCGATGAAACTGTCTTTTCTTCTTCTTCACATTTGATTCTTCTTGCATCAACTTCGTGGTATAATACCTCCAAAGAAATGCTAATGAATGCTGATAATTTAATCGATAACTTTAGTGAAGCTGCCTGATGCTCCTAAAGGCAAACAGATTTTCCTTGGATTCAATTCTATTGTAGTAGGTAACCTATATGAGGAGTTTCGCGAGGTTCCAAAAAATATACAAAACAAGAAACAAAAAAAATAAACCTTCACTCAATTTCGTAAGCAAACGGTTCGGTTGAGATCGCTTGAGTGAGCTCACTATATATACATATACAACTGCAGTCTGCATCAGCCGCCCTGAGCTTCTGTTTTGGTGTATTGGCGCGCCTTTTGGCCAGGAAGTGAATCTCATTAGCACACTATTATCGCGGCGAGTGGAATTTTGTGTATTTCGCTGTAACTGCAGCGAGGTGCTGGGCATATAATACATAGGGTGCGAATGCGGAACGCGAGAAGCAATGATATAGGGACGACCACAACGCGAAGGCACACCACAACTTCGATCCGATACAATGACGAAGATGAGGGAGGGAAATCCAATCGAAATCTGATTTTTAGATCTTGGGTTCCTTTTTGTTTGGAATCGATCGATCCTTCGCAGATGGTCGGGATATTTTTGAATTTTAAATTGATGTATAAATTGTATAAGTACCAGAAGTGAAGCAGCTAACCGTTAATCGAAAACTGTTTTTGTTTTTTTTTTACTTTAAAAGCATTTTGCTTGTGCAATTGGAATCTTTCAAATATTAAATTATTATTTTTTTTTTACTAAGCCTTACATATTTGAAAAGCTTATCTTGAACTCACTTGAACGGCTTGAAAAAAATATATTTTTTACAACACTTATATTTCGTTATATTTGCAAAATGTTAACGAATTTGAACATTTTATTTGTCAAAAAGTGAAAAATTTCAAACCTCTATAAAATACAATTTTTTAGATTCTTAAGGACGTTAAATAAGGGGAACATTTAAATAAAAGAAAAGTGGGCATGGGAGTGGGAGTGGGTAGGAAACATTTAAAATAATGTCTCAATTTTAAGATAATTTTTTGACAATTTTTTACTTAAGGCGTGTTTTTTTGCAAGCCAGGGGGAAATTGAACGAAAAAAACGATGTCGGTGCTAGAAAATGTACATGTAAAATGCAACAACAACTAATCCTCTGCGGGCTTAGCTAATCCCAGAGAATTCTCGGGCTTAACTTCAGCGCAGAGAAAAACTGTGTTACCAGCATTAATTACATATACATGCTATCGATAGTTCGTATGAAAACTCCATTTTTTTCTGTGATGGCGTCGCTAATCCCCGTTGTCATTTTTTTCTAACCAATTGTCCCCGGGATTGCAATTGCCCGAATCGTTTTTTTTCATCCAATTTCTTTCGGGTTTGGAAAAAAACACGCCTACTATAGGCTGGATTTATTGCAAGCCCGGGAGGAATTGGACGAAAAAATCGACGTCGGTGCTAAATAATAAACATGTTAATTGCACCAACAACTAATCCCTTGTGGGCTTAGCTAATCCCAGAGAATTCTCGGGTTTTAACTTAAGCGCACAGAAAAACTGTATTACCGGCGTGAATTACATACTTGCTATCGATAGTTTGTATGAAAACTCAATTGTGTTTCTGTGATGGCGTCTTTAATTCTCGTTGTCGAATTTTTCAAAAAAACACACTTAAAGATCACGAATGCCTTTCGAATTGAATCTTTCTGTTCAGATATACCTAAAGCAATTATCTATAAAAAAAAAACTATCAAATTGTCCAAATTAATATCAACGTTTATTATGAAACCTTTACAATGTATTTAACTTTGTGTTTATCCGATTTATAGGGTCAGACCAAAAAATCGAAAAAAACAGGGCGGTCGGTCATAAAATGTTCAAATTACAATTTTGCATTGGAAAATAAATCAAGTCCGGTTAGATAACCATAACAGCATCAGCTAACTCAGTTACTACAATTTTTTTTGCTTTAAAAAAAACCTTATACCAAAAAGGTGATGGTCGATGGTGGAGAATTACATATATAGAGGTTGTGCGGTTCAGTAAGCAAACTTCGTTGGGCCTAATCCAAGGCCAATGCCAATGTATCTTCATCATTGCGGATTTGGCTGTTGTTTTTATGTAACCCATGCTTCTAGAGCTCCAGATTCCAAACTAACGCGTTGGTGGTTGATGTTGTTGCTGGCTCTACTGGTGCTGGTTGTAAATGGTGGTGGTGGTGGTGGTGGTGCACCTACAATTGACTACTTTTCTTTATTTATCCGGCACAAAAAACTACATTAAAATAAATCTATAAGCAAGCACAACTATAGCAGCATCCTCTCCATCAGACGAGACCAATACTTAATGCCGATGGTCTGCTGCCAAAACCACAACAAAGTTGGGGAGCTCCTCCAGCCTGCAGCCTCGAGCCGTTGCTGGCTCTGGCTCATTGGTTAGTCGCGCTGTTCACAGTCTACCCAAAATGCCAATTTCTATGGAATCGACGTAAACGTAGATTGATTAAGACATAAACATAGGAAATTCTTGTTTTGTTGTTGTCGGCCTTTGTCGATGATTATCGATGGACAAGGATGGAAGACCCCCTCTCTCTTTCACAGTTCTGCCTATATGCTTGCGTCAGCAGGGAGCTCCGCATCTGTATAGTAAGGTTTCACAGGTTCGGTTCAGCTTCAGCTTCGAGCTTCCTATCGTTTCTTATGCACAGGTTCCATTTTTTTTTTTTTTTTTTTTTAATATTTTATTTTTGTGTGTGTTCTGCTTTTGTTTGGTTATTTGTTGATTTGCTTTGTTCATTTGTTCATTTGATAATGATTCGCGACTTAATATATTTATGTTGTTGTGTTGTGGTTGAGGTTGTGAGGCATCTTCCATGGAATAAATATTGTCGAACACGGTGTGTATGTAGAACTTTGGCAGAAACATTTTTTTTATGTTTTTTTTTTGTTGATTTCAAAGAAAATGTCCTGCCACATTAGCCCCATTAAAGGCATTGAGCATGGGACATTGAATCCCTTTGATTCTGATGTTTGTGTGTTATTTGTTGTATCAAAGCAGGGTCTTCGTAGTAGGTACCTATCTATACCTAATTTGCATTCGGGATTTGGTCATTTGTTGTCTGGGACAAGCGGATGATAACTGTCAGCGATGTTTTGTGAGATGGAATGAAGATGACTCGATTGTTGAGTTATACATACTTTGTTTAAAAAAAAAAAAATCAAATGTTAAATGCTTATGTGCATTGTGCATACCAACTTATAGTCTGGGAGGTAGGGTTTATATTTTTGACTGATAATGAAAACATTTGGTTATTGATTTATAAGCGTACTAGTTTTAAGTAGATATCAGTGACAGATAGCGAGTGGATCGTGTCAAACTGCAAATGATATTTTTGTTCAGTATTGTTTTGACACTTCATCAAGGAAAGACTTACTTCGGCCTCAGCTTCAATATCTGGGCTCTTGAATAGCTTGAAGAAAATCCACTGTTTTCTACTAAAATTTTGATCAGCGATAAGGTGTAATTCTGGTTTAATGCGGTTATACGTCTGTATCGTAGCTCAGGGAAATTATAAGAATAATAAATACAAACCTTCACACTCCGAGGTAAAAATATAAACCGTCGGAACAAATAAAATATAAGAAAATTATAGTGGAAAAATATTATAAAAACGAACTTTTTATCTTTACGTATTTATTAGCCCGCTCACGCTGCTCAGTAACCTACTCACGCTTAATGCTCGGTTGGTTGCTGCAAAAAGACTAAAGCTAAGTACAGACGATTGTCAGATCTTACAATTAGTCTGTTTGGTAACGTGAAATTTCTTGCGAATTTGCACAAATTTTCACAAAATTTCACAATTTACTGTCAAAACCCATAGAAAAAAAACTCAGTTTTTGGGAAATTTGTTGAAAAAAAAGTTACCAAACAGGCATAATATTGTCAGAACTGTCAATGGTCTGACAATAGCTAACAATTAGCTGACAATTGGGAAATTTCTTACAATTAAAAATTGTCCGTTCGCACGGTTGGTAGATTTCTTCCCAAAGTCTGACAATTTGATTGTCAGCTCTTTTTTTATCTCTCTTTATAACCAACTCATTGACATTTCGGACAATGAAGAAATTATCAGCAATTGTAAGATGTTTTCAATTAAAACTTCTGACAATGACCAATGAGTCTGACAATGTCCTAATCGACTGACAATGATAAAAATTGTGTGTTCAGACGATTGTAAGACATTTGGAACAGTTTTTTCACTGACAGATCTGACAATATTGTAAGATCTGACAATCGTCTGTACTTAGCTTAACTTTCGTTAACAAATTATCAGAACATTCTCGGTTTTTCTTTAAGTTCAGAACATTTTCGGTCTTTCGTTAAGTTTACAAAACAATTTTTATACAAGTTTATATATTCGTTCAATACATTGACTGCAAAGTTGCCATACTCATGCAGTTCGATACAACGTCAATGAGTGAAATTAAGCGTGTTTTTGCAAACCCGGGAGGAATTGGATGAATAAAATGACGTCGGGCTAAACAACCACTGCATTTTAAATGCAGCAATAACAAATTTCCTGCGTGGTAAGCGGAACACAGAGAATTCTCGGGGCGCACAGAAACACTGTGTTACCGGCGTGAGTTACATACATACTTGTTCGATAGTTTGTATGAAAACCCCATTTTGTTTCTGTAATGGCGTCGCTAAGCCCCGTTGTGGTTTTTCTTTAACCAATTGTCCCCGGGATTGCAAAAAAAAAAACCCCTATTTCTGTAGTTGGATTAAAGATCAAGCCGAAGATGTTCAAGAGATACCTTTATCCTTTATCCAGAACAACCATGGTTTGGTGTGATTTATGTCCTGGTGAAATCATTGGACAATATTTCTTGAAAAATAAACAATTTTATTCTGATTTGCAAAAATATGCAATTCTTGTGGGAGCCTGGAAGTACTTACATTAGCTGAAGCAGCTACTAGGTATCTTATGGTATAAAATTGTGTGAAAAAATAGCATCGAAGCTAAACGATTTACACGTAAATACAATAACAACTTAAATTCATAACTGAACTCTAAAGGACTATTCACATGAAAGCGACCAACAACCGACGAATGGGATTTAAAAGATTTAATAAGCCTAATTTCTTCACAAAACTAGACAAAACGGTAGAAAACGTATTGAAAAATAATTAGATGATACTAAAATTTGCGTTAAAATGACTAAAATAAGAGAAATTTGAGAAAATAAATAAATAAATAAATTGTCCCGAATATCAAATCTAATTGTTGCGAATTGTCAAACTCTGTTCGGGTTCCACATATACCTTCCAACTGCAACGAATGAATTGTTTGCGCGCGAATAACCTCAAAATCATTCTTCTTTTTTTTTACTTGGTCATTCGTGAAGAATACAACAAAATTCTATGTGAACGAAATGTCAAAATGGACGAATGTTCTTTTATTCGTTGGTCGTTGGTCGCTCTCATGTGAATAGTCATTTAACCCGATAGAAACTGCATTACCGGCACCTGAAATATCGATGTTTTTCAAATAAATTGATTTATTTATTTCTTTTCTATTTCGATAGCTAAATACGTTGAAATTCACATCAAAACGTGTCCAAAGCTTAAAGAAGAATCGAATTCAAATTTCGAAAAAAATCGGCGAATTTCTTTCACTGTTATTCTATACTCGTTAGTTTAAAAATGATTTTAAAATTGAATTCGACTTAAAAAAAAGTCAATGAACCTTTAAAAACCAAATCCCTTTGTAAAAAAGCTTTTTTCATACACAGATCTTTATACAATGACATGCAAATTGATACTTATATGGCTTCATTAAACCGATCGTTTCCCATGAAATTGCCAAGCCAACGTCCATCTCGAATCGTTGCCCACTGAACCTTGTACATATATGTATGTACAATGACAACTGTACATGTCATCGTGTTGTCAGAATAATGCGATTTTTTGCTGTCATTTTCCCCATTTGAATGCCAAAAGGAACCCTTAACCGAAAAATCATCTCGTAACCAAAGAAATAATAAAACAAAAAAAAACAAAACAAAAACAATACAATGTGCCCTCAAAATCTCCAATTTACCTCTCAATCATTGACCACTGCACTCTGACCATTGGCTGTCGCATACTAAAAAAAAGTTACAGAAGTCCCAAACCACTCTTGAGATGCATTCTAAGAAAAATGGAGGGATTTTGGGGATTTCAACAAAAATGCAATCATCACAGTCCTGCACGCAATCCATCTTTCTTTGGGGTCTTGGAGACTTTTTTTGTTGGTATTTTTATTTATATTGTATAAAGGATTGCATCCCATTTAACTTTGTATTGCACCATTGTGAAATTCTGGAAATTGCTCAGTGTTTTTTTTTTCGGTATATAAAGTAAATCCTCTACTTGCGCGCCCCCTATGTCAGTGTTGACATGTCCACATACTCTTGCTGTATGTGCAAATATTGTCGAATTGAATTGCTACCAACTCTGTCGCTTTGAGTCGGGAATGGAATGGAACATAAACTTTTTCAAGCTTCAAGACTGGATGAAGTCGCACTGCCGCAATTCTTATAACGATATATTATGTTTATATAGCAAAACGACCGCTCCAAGATCTAGAGAGAGAAAGAGAGAGAGACTTCAAGAAATGTGGAAAATATGCAAATCCGGTGTTTTCTTTCTGAAAATTACCGTAAAATATTTGAATATCTTCGATGTTAAGTTTTTTATCCACCACTCCGGCATGGTTCTTTTTTTTTTTCTTTTCTTCTTTCATTTTTGTATAGGTATAATATTCTGTGATGGCTCCGTTGTTTCAGAGGTGGTTGGTGATGATGCTGCTTCGTTTATATAGCATCAGAGTGCCACTGGTTGCATTGTTTTAGACTTGTAGTAGCTCGCTGCCGCAGCAAAAATACCATGTGAATTCCCATCCAGCAATGAGCTGGATGCGTCCTTTTTGCTTCACCTCAACTGATGTATGTGTGTGTTCACTTTGAGCCCGCAACCACAACGCGCCGATGATTGTTTGTTTGCCAGTTCACTAAAAAATTTGCAGCTTTTCAATTTGCAGTGATTGTGGTAAATATATCGTTAACAGTATGGATTAAAAGTCATATAGTTTTGAAAGATTAAATAGAAACCTTTTAAGTCTGATGTGATGCATAAAAAAGCATTAACACGCCTTCCCGCGTGTGATAAAATTTTCTTTTAAAAGCATAACTAATAATTGTGTCAACATAAAAGGAAAAACTGTTGCTGAATCATAGACTGTCAAAACTGGATGGGAACGTTTGAGACAGTTTTGAGTATAGAGAATGAAAATATAACAATGAACTGTATACGTTCTGTAGTGGGAACTCGACCTAGCTTAAAAAAAGGAGAGGTCCAATGAATGAAATAGCTTGGTCATTCAAAGCGGAAGGACACCAAAAGTCTCCATATTGAAAAATCGTCGAATCCACCCACTGGAGATGCACTTATAGTGAGGTCACCAGTTAAAGACTGAGCTGACTGGGGACGTTAGCTGGCGCATCACCTTAAGCATAATTATAATTCAAACTATAAGTTCAAGTTCCAAAATGCTTTCGCCCAAAATTACGACAGTTGGGCTCATCAGTTAAATGCTATCGTACCCTTCTAACACGCAAATTATCGTCGATGCTTACCGGCTCTTATAAAAATCACAGCATAAATATAACTTGAGGTCACTTGAACTTATAAATTGAATTATATAATTCAATCGCAACAAAAGTAAGTTTTCTAATTTTCTTCATCTACGTTATTATCCAGTTGCGTAACTGAATTACCTCACGAAACATGATTTTTTAACCAATAATCACTAATTTTATACACATTTCTTTTTTTCCCATTTATTGATGCAACTAGTTCATTTTCTTTGAAAAACACAGCCAGCGATTCTTGGTCCCAAAAATGTTGAAAATTTTTCCCCACTTTGGGACTTTGAAATAATTGAAAAAAGACTTGATTGAGACTTGACTTTTAAACTCTACTGTTACCATACTTTTTGATATTGCCAATATCCCGCGTTTCATGTGTTTTGTCACTGTGCTACCATATCCCGTATTTATTTTATTTTATTTTTTATTTTTTTTTTTTGTTAAAATAAAGAAGACAAAAAAATTGAAATAAAAGAAACGCACTTGTCAGGTACACAATCCGATGGATAAGCCGATCCCGTGATCTGTCCAATAGTATAGTATAGAATTGGACGTGTGGTGGCGGCGCGGCGCGGCAGTGTGGCAGCGGCAGTATATAGCGGCAGCTTGAAGGAATGTTTTATGGTTGTTTTAATGTTTTGTGCCATGTTTGTCGTTTCCGCAAACTTCCCGAACGTTTAATTAGTCCTTGGACTGTAGTTGTCAAGCGTAAAAATCTTCGATTTCAGTTGATTTTTGTCTTTGTATAGTTGTTGTAATTTCTAAAAGTTGTTTTGGTGTTTTGAGGTTTGCCGCCGTCGCCACCGCCGCCGCCATATCAAAAGTTTAAGCATTTGGAATGATGGGGATCATCACCAATACCCCAGGCCAAGCCTATATAACTAAATACCTACTATTGACAAAAAATAAAAACAAAACAAAAATGTACCGCAACCCAGGGTGATGACTTAGGTATTTCACATTGCGGTAATCCACCATTGAAAAATTTCGGAAATTTGTTATTTTTTTTGTAGTTACGGGATTTTTTGCGAAAGAATTAAAGACTTTCTGTCAACAAATAGTACATTTGACATATGTGTGTGGTCAAAGGTCGATAGTAATTACTGTGGTGTCACCGTGAAAGGTTTACTGTTTGATTGCCAGGTAATTTTTGTAATTGTCTTGTTAAAGCGAAAATGTTTTGGGTAATTTGTCATTTTTTGAAGTTAACGTCTTCAAAGGGTATTATAGGTACTTACATTTCTCTATTTTGAAGACAATCTTCGACACAAGTTCTTTAAATGAAAGAATTTGAAAGATGGTATATAGGTACTTATGGGGTCAGTTGGGTTCCTATGAGAAATAGAGTGACACTGCAAAGCTTACAATGACATAGAAAGTAGGTACTTTGAAGAGAAATTTTCATAGAAAAAATGATTTTTTTGTTAATTGAGAGCAAAGAGTATGCATAATATCATTACTAAATCTGAATTTTTGTCTGTAAACAAATTGGTGGTCTATCATGCAAAATATATTTGTAACATCAAAATTCAAAGAGGGGAGATAAGCGCAAGAAGAACAACTTAACAACTTGAATATATAGCGCTATCATTTCCTAAAATCTGTATTATAAGTTTAAAATAAATTTTGTTTGCATTTGTGTTCAATAATTATTTATTTATTTATTTTTATAAAGATGTTTTTTTTTTTTTAAGTTTTTTAAAACTTAAATGTAAAATTATTTCCATCCAAATATTAATTTATTGTTTTTTTTTTTTAAATTATGTAACTTAAAACTATTAACGAAACAATTAATAAATAAAACCACCGAAGAAGCCAGTGGTAGATAAAATTCAATAAAAACGCAAGCGACGGATTCTTTAGTTATAAATAAAGGATTATAATTTCCTAGAAATCATACGGCCTGTCTGGATGTTTTGTACAAAGTTGATAATTTTTCTTTGCAATCTGTTTGATTTCATTTTAACTGGATGCAACTTCATCCTGCCAATCAAACTAAGGGATGCGTTCACAGAACAGGTGCTAGAAAATTTTTTTGTTGGTTTTTGTTTTCTGGTAGATAGGAAAAGGAAGTCACACATTAAATTTTAAGCTCAAATGAGAAAGTGTGTGTGCAAAAGTTCACGCTTTGTGAGAAGGTGTATGTATGTAGAGTTGGCAACAACAGAGCTCTTGTTGAATGTAGTAGATTTTCGTTAATATTTGCTAATTAACGTTGATTAATTGTTTATTAATAAATATTTTAATTCGTGAATTAAGTTTTGATCAACGTCTTAATTGATTTATGAATTAGAAGATTTTATCCCGAGTAGCACAGAATTCGATTTATAACAAGAATTAGTTATACTTGTGTTTTGTTGAAGTAATCTGCAACATTATTTGTTGTAACTCAGTTTCTCAATTGTTTATCGAAAAACAGATGAAACTTTGTGAATTAAAATGCTACAAATCAGTTTCGCAAAAGTTTGAATTGTTTCCAAAAAACTGAAGTTGTTATTAAAAGGTTATAAGCAAGTCAAACATTTGAAAGTTGATAAAAAGTTATTATTACATCTATTTAATTTCTGTTTCGTCATCTTCTAACGTAAATATTAAAATAACTTTCTTGCGACAATCTATAAAAACATTTGGGTAACTTTAATATAACTTACAATTAAGAGGGGGGAAACAAATAACAAAAACATTTTTGTAACGTTTTTACTCTTAAAATGTTTATTTTAACAGAATTTCTATGAACAAGTTTATACAATATATATATAACAAAACAATAAGTTATTCGGTGTTGTCTATTCACAATACGAAAAAAATTATGTATATTATAATGAAATACATCATTCCTTGAATGGTTTTTTTTTCAATGAAGTTTGCATAAATCTTCACCTTTGTTTTTTTTTTTTTTAATTACATTTCAAATATCTTGTTACTATTAAAAACATCAAAACAAAGATGAAACTCTAAATGTGTTTTGTTATGTAGTCGTTTTGTTATATTTGGCATAACACGAATGCAACAAACAAATTGTTAAAATAAACATCGTTGAAACTAAGTTGAAACATAACTGCTTGTATTTTTTATGGGTGGAGACTGTGTTATATTTTGGACATTAAAACAAATAGGTAACCAAATTGCTAGAATTGACAAAAAAAAAACATTACATTTGGTTTGCATTTAAAACAAAACTTCAACATTTCTTCAGATTCAAGTGATGGTTGAAGTTGAGTATCTAGAACTAATAACGTTGCAATTACGTTTTACGTTGACCTTTTGGGTATCAAAGTTGTAACAAATTATAATGATATTTTATAACTGTTAATGGTATATTTTTATTTACTATATTTAAATCAACCATGAAAAGTAAACAAACAAAAATTATTGCTTGGACATGAAAAGAGTTACTATACATGGCAGAGTTGCCGCTGGATTGAAAAATTGTGCCAAGTCAGATTAAACAATCCATAGATTTTAAGATGACCATAATAAACACATCGAAAATAAAAATAAAAAAATTATATTGCATGTCTTGTCATATAGAACACATTTTTACGTTTCATGAATATTTCGTTTCGTTCCAAATGTCAAGAGGCTGCCTAGAAATCGTGATTTTATGAAGCATTAAGAAATAGGCAAACGAAATTATGTTTTTAATCCATTTTATCGTAGCTATTTACAAAAACATCCCCCAAAAAGAAATTTATTTTCTAGAATTTGACATTTAATGGGGTTTCGAATAAAGAGAAAATTAATATTTTGACATTTACCGTAATTTCTGTAATAAAATTTGTGTTTAAAAAAATAAACAAAAAGTGAACTGCGGCAACTCTGGCTGACAAATTTGCTTAATTTTTTCCCGCCAGAAAAAAAATGATGGTTTTTTTAACATTAGAATTCTAGTTTCAGTAACGAAGATTAGAAAATATGATAAAAAACTATATTTCTCTGTTGTATAAACAGTGTAAATTGGTTAAAATAAGGATTTTATAGCCTTAAGTTTCTACTTCGTTGTATCTTTGGTGTAATAACATGTAAGTTTTAAATTTAAAAGACAATGTTTTATTGAGATTTCCGGCAACAAGCGCCATATTGTTCACAATTTATTGCTTTTTTATTAAAATTTGATCTTAAATGCGAAATTTTTAAACTAATTTTTCCAGTTGGTATCACTATTTCCATAGTAAATTTCAATGGAAATCGCTAAAATATTCATTTGGCAATGTAAATCACAAATATTTTTGCAACTTGAATGCCTAAATACAAACATGAATATTTTTCTATTTTTCAAATTTTCGGCCAATTTTAATTTTTTGGGTGGCGCGTGAATTTTCTGGACGTAAAACATCATTCTTTATGATAAAAATGTCATTTGCATTAGATTTTCCGTTCATAAATAACTAAAAATCGCATTTTAGATCACAATATTAGAAGTTTTCATTTTTTTCAACACTTTGAAGTTTATCTTTTTTATAACATCTCAAGGTTATTATACATATTAAAAGAATTTGATTAATAACTTTTCAGAAACTTTAACAATGTTTTCGGAAACATTATTTATCATTATATTATTACATATAATAGAACAGAAAAAGTTAAAGTAATAGTAATAGAACATTTCTGCAATATTAGTAAAGCTCATCTTCGAGCTCAATTAAAGTTTCACAATTGTAAGTTGAAGTTACATTTAACATTTCTTAGTTCAAATAACTTTTATAAAACTGAGAAACGACAAAATTTAACTTCTATAAAACCCAATTACGACAAGTTTGTTGTAAATGAGAGGGGAAATGCGGCTATTTGGGTTACACAATTGTACTAGAAAATGTTTCTGAAATAAATGGACAACAACTTGATTGTTTTACTGTTGTTATATCTACCAAATGAAAACCCGTCTGTGCTACTCGGGATTCTTCGTAGACTTGTATTCTTAATTTTTTGCGTTGTTTAAAAGTACATACAAAATCTTTACGAAAATCCGCTACAAATAAACAAGCACTAGCTGTCGACAAAAATAATACATAAATAAGAGTACCTAACTAGATAATAATATCAGTTAATTTAAATTTAATTTAATTTATAAGATTTCACACTAACAAACTCACTGATTAAAGATTTAAAGCTTATCCATGTTCTATTTGATGAGTTCACATTATGTATATTTACTTAGGTGGGATGATGAAAAATTGCGAATTGGAAAATATTCAATTAACAAGTTCATTTTGATCTTTGAATTAAAAAATGTAATGTTCAATTAATGATTAAATGAGAAAATGTTAGAAAAGTAGATCAATTTAAAAGATAGACATGAATTAACAAAAAAAGGTCAATATTCCCAAAAAAATGCCAAAATCCTATTTTCTTTCACGAAAATGATGAAAATTGTTAGATTGCAAATGGCTTCTTCAAGTGGCATTATGTGAGTGGAATTTGTGGTATTGTGCTAAAGCATATTTATGTGACGTGAATTGCTTTTTATCATAGACCGAGGTATGCTCGTCGGGTCCAATGTTTTACCAAAGAAGCAACAAACTTTAGTGTTATCGAGGTTATTTTTATTAACCAATCATCCCAAGTAACATTTTGCCTCTCATAAGATGCTCCAAGAGCTTAACTAGACTATAGTAAGGGAGTTAAAAGTAATCTTGCAGAATACTACTAGATTGTTATAACACTGTTAAAAGCGTTAAATGGCCTAGTTGTAGGAGGCTCTCACGTCAATTTAGTCTTGTTATGAGAATGCGACTCTTCCAAGGAGATTCGATCTCACCTCAACTAAGCCATGCTATGAGAATGCGTCTCTTCCAATTAAATTCGCTCAAAAGAGAACAGAGCATTTTCTCAGAGAAAAACAAACTATTTTTTTATTTGTGTGTGTGTCTTATGTCAAGAAACTAAAAGGTTTGTGTGAGAATATTTATTTTGTAAGTCAATAAATTATAATTATGCGATTATGTGAACCAAAAAACATATGCGGTTGAAAATGTATCTACTTATTTAAACTTTTACCTCGAAAAACAACAACGCGCCTTCAAAATAATGCATATTTCAAACATTTAATTATTTATCAATGATCTCATAAGCCTCCTATTGCAATACTTTTGTTATTTAAACTCCAGATACTCTTGCAGGAGGTATTTAACTCAGATCCTGTAAGGGTTTTAATAGAAGTATAAAAAGACTGAAATTCTCATATAAGTGTTATTATGGGATTATAAAGACTAGGAACATCTGTTTAGAGCTGAATTTTCACAAAAGGATTCTTATGAGACTGTAAGTTTATATAATTCTATTCCAAAAAGAAAAATTGATTTAGCTTTAAGTATTTTGAAGAGAGAAAAGTGTTCAGCTCTTAAAATAAAAAAAATGCTATGAGACCTATTTAAGTTTCATAACAAGACAATAATATTTAAGTATAGCAATGGGATATAAAAGAGTCTTATGGAAGGTTTTTTGATATCAAGAGCTTAGTTCTGGAGAGTTTGTTAGTTGGGATTGGTTCTTATAATTTTAATACAATGGTTAACAATTTAATTATAACTATATAAAGCTACACAAACCGAAATTCAAGTATTCTTATAACTAAATTTATACAATGGAAAAGAGGCTGACTGAGATAGCTGTGTCCACTAAATAACAATCTGAGATAGCAGACGCCAATAAATTACAATCTGAGATAGCAGGCGCCACTAACTAACTACCTTAATCTGGGCTTCCACTGTCGCTTTTGAAGCCTAAGCTTTTCAAAAAGAAGTCTCGACAAGTATTTTTGATCGGTACTATATTCAAACTATGGCAGAGCTCGGTTTTCTTCTTTTTGTTCACGGCCTCTTATACGTAGTTTGGTTTAAACTGAGTGTGAACTATAACACACTTTGTGATAAACAAAATAATAAAGGGTGATTTTTTAGCTGGTTTGGTTTTGGCAACACTGGTTTTGACAGCTGACGTGTGTTTAGTACCTTGTGTCACTGTCAAACAGCTTCAGTTTGGTTTGCAATTTAACCATGGATCGTCTTACAAATGAACAACAACGCCGAATTTTTGGTGAATGGGCTCTTGGAAAGCTGGCCGAGGATCCGCTTTTTTATCGAAAAATTGTGTTCAGCGATGAGGCTCATTTTTGGTTGAATGGGTACGTAAATAAGCACAATTGCCGCATTTGGAGTGAAGATCAGCCAGAAGCATTGCAACAGCTACCAATGCATCCCGAAAAAGCCACTGTTTGGTGCGGTTTATGGGCCGGCGGCATTATTGGGCCATATTTCTTCAAAGATGATGCGAATCGCAGCGTTACTGTCAATGGTGAACGCTACCGAGCGATGATAACAAACTTTTTTTTGCCCGAAATGGAAGTTCTTGACTTGCATGATATGTGGTTTCAACAAGACGGTGCCACATGCCACACAGCACGCGAAACAATGGCGCAATTGCGAGGCGAGTTTGGTGAACAGTTAATTTCACGTTTCGGGCCGGTCAATTGGCCGCCTAGATCGTGCGATTTGACACCATTAGACTATTTTTTGTGGGGGTATGTCAAGGCTAATGTCTATAGGGACAAGCCCGCTTCGATTGACGCACTGGAAGCCAACATCCATGCATTCATTCGTGAGATACCGGCCGATATGTGTGAAAGAGTATGCCAAAATTGGACTCAGCGGATGGGCTACCTGAGACGCAGCCGCGGTCAACATTTGCATGAAATTATCTTTAAACATTAAATTGCAAGGTTCAAACTATCGATTCAAATAAATATTTCATTCATTTTTTCGAATTTTTTGTGTTTTTTTTTTAAAAAAAGTTCTAAACCTCTTAAAAAATTACCCGTTATTTATATTTAAGTATAATTCACTAGAGATGGTTGAAGTGGTATGTTCAGGGGTGTCGGGAGTGTTGACGTGTGTGTGTATTTTTATACACAGTATCGGTTAGTCGGTGGTGGGGGGAGACGTATAGTGTAATGCACCATAACAACATGTTATTTGCGGCATATTGCATATTCCATGTTGCATATGACAATATACCATGAGGTATGCCTTATGCAACATACCTTATGACAAATCCAAATTGCCAGAATACACACGACACATGCAACATGCCACATACCACACAACATGTCAGACGGAACATACCACATGCAACGTGCCATCATATTAATTAAGCTTTTTATCAACAAATCACAAGAAAAGAGATAAGATCTTGAGAATTTAGTATTTCTTAATTCATAAATTATAATTAGTTACCTAAGAGCTTGTGATTTTAATTCTTATATTGAATTTACATTTTTTATTTTTTAATTCATAGGTTCATTACTAACTTTTTGAATGAGATCTTAAACAAACTAATCAACTCCAGCAGAATAATAAAAAAATAAATAGAATTTCTCTCTAGAACTTAAAGTTGACTTTTAAAAACATCATATCTCGAACATGCGTTCTTTTAGAGCAAGTAAAAATATTTGAATATAAAATGGCTTCTCACTACAAAATATTAATATCCGATTTATTGAAAACCAACCAAAATCTGCATTCTTGATGGCTCCTGTTATAAATACTTAAACAAAAATAAAACACAAAAAAACGATATCACAAAATAAAAATGTCGACATCAAAGACAACAGTTAAAACATGATCCACCCATTATATACAAGATAACAGTTAATGAACTTGCAACCTGCAGCCATATTTAAAAGTGAAACTAATTATGTATGTGCACTCATGTGCATCCATCTGAAAATTCCGCATGAACTTCCACAAGGATGCAAATATATTTTCCAAGCATCATTATAGGCTTTGTGCATAAGAAGAAGAAGAAACCCCCAAAGAGTGTTGTCCGTTTGTGTTGTTCCCTCTGCAAAAAAAAAAGAAGAAAACAGAGCACACCGACGACGACCAAATACCAAAAGAAAAACCAAATCATCATCTGGTTGGTGCAGGTTCTTCGCACCGGCCGGCAATGGCAATGGCAATGGCGATGGCGTACCTAAAGTGTTCCAGCTAATGGGTGACCAGTATAACCTGTGCACATAACATCTTCTGTACATATGCATATTATTTTGCTCATCACTAGTTCCGTCGTCATCGCCATCATCATCATCATCATTATCATCATCTGGGCTTCTTTGTAAATTCATTTCTTGCCACATTACGCATCGACTGCAGCATTAAGTGTGTGCGAAAAAATGGAAGTCCTTGCGCAAGAGGCTGGTTCAGCTGTATAGCGTTCAGCCATCGGGAATTGGGAATGCGATGATGGTGTGGTGACTTCACGTAATCAAATCCCATTGAACCCCAACGCCAACCGTTGGTCGATGGACAGTTTCTGGTCCAATGTGAGCCGGGGCTCATTTCTTAGTCATGGTTGCGTGCATCGCTCTGATGGAATTGTTACACACACCCATTTAATTAGCGGATGATATTTATGGACGCCATTTTTAAAAAATGACCTCTTCCCAGAGCCAGAGAACAATTTTGCTTGTTTTCGCACTGTGCAGAAAGAGTCCACTGCAGGTGGCGGTAGGTGGAGCTCTGTGGCCCGTTTTCCGTTTGCCGTTTGTGGGAACTTGAAAAGCTCTTGTGCGATCATTGCGATCAGACAAATTGTAGCCATGTGTGTCTCCTGCTGATTTGGCTAATGGATCAACATTCCTCCCTGGTCCAGGGCCACAAATCGTTCGCCCTCACATGGCAATTCCAATGAATACAAATAAACAACAGCTGAAGCTGACCAAAGACTTCCAGGGTCCCGCAGCCGCGGTCGTCGATCGGTCGGTTCGGTCGGTGCATTGATATGACGCAGAGACTAATCGACAGCGAAATGCATTTTATTCTAATGGCGACCTCCTACTATCTGCAATGTCGTTTCAATTAATTTATGTGGACCGCGCGCCAATCTAAGTAGCAGCTCGGGGGTTCTGGGCCTAGCGCGCCGCGCCGCTGCCACCACGCCGCAAGAGCTGTTGACTGAATTGTTAAATATTTTATTTTAATTAACATCACAAATTGCAATTACTACTCCAACTGGTGGTGCTCAACTCAACTACTCACTGAGAACTATAAGAGAGTCCCAAGTACCACTGGCGTGGCTTTGCAATGCATAAATAGTGATAGAGGGTGCACAGTGGTTGCTAACTTTTGCCGAAGAGTTGCGCGCTTTGCTATGGAATTAATCACCATTGTTGTCTGAAGACTGAAGCCGAGGTGATGCCTTGGAGGCGTTTGCCATGTCTTACAACTCATAACATGTGAGCTTAATTGTTTTGACGTTGTTGGTGTAGTGCGGCGGCGCAGGCGGCTGCGGCGGTGTGCCGAAGCGAAAGCAAAATCGAGTTGCAACTACCTGTAGACAAAGTGTCTAAGTGTGCCTTGACAAATGGCTTTGGCAACAAATAGGTGACACAGTTCGTGTTCGATTGCAAGTCAAAAAATGTTCAAAACATTTTTCTGCATTTAATTATGATGGCAGTTTTATAATATCTACGTTTATAGTATAGGACACACGACTATTCGTCTTGTAAAAGATTTAGTTTGTGCTGTCAAATATTTAATTTGACATGTTGAATGATGTGAAGAATTAAACAATAAACGTTTTTTTTTCAAATAAGACACTATGCAACTGTGTCACACAATTAACTGTGATTAAGTTGTAAATGTTGTTGCAATGTTTTTTTGTTGCACTGTGTTCATGGCTTAAGAGATCATTTAAATAAATTAACAATAATTAATGATATATGTTTAATTTTAATATTTGCATACACAATACTAGAATCATTATTTACGGTAGAATAAAAAAATTGTGTCGAACAAAGAAATTGTGTTTTCCTTTTTTTCTTGTAAAGTTAGGAAAAATATTCTTGTTTGAGGATTTTCAATCGAAAACTGAAGTCTAAATTGAAAGCTAAAAAAAGTAAAATTGGGCTATAATTAATAACATATTTGCTTTTGCAGTATGATCAACATTAGAAATCATTCACACAATCAAATAATGTTATACATTTTTAACGCTCATGTATTCAATTCTGTTCGCTTTTAATTATTAAAAAACGGATAGGTATTTTCGAATTCAAAAGTTTTATAAGCTTTTGTCTTGTTATACCATTATTTATTGACTGATCTTTAAGAAAGATTTTCATAATTTTTCTCGTGGCTGAGGCAAACTCATTGGAGTCCAGGGGTAATCCCGAATAAAGAAAATTAAATTCAATTAAAATTCATTAAAAAATTATGTCGAATTCCTTTCAACAAAAGAATCGAATTTTTTTCTAAAAAGAATCGAATTTTTTCTGTCGTCGAAAGGAATACGAAAAGAATTGATTCTTTTTTTGTGATTGTGTGTGTGGCACTTGACAGAAACAATTTTGAAGCAAAATATCCAGAAAATATTCTACATATTTGGAAATATTATTATTGTTAATTGAAAAGCCACGCCCTAAAAAATTCACCGAAAATTCGTTGCAACCAAAAACACAATTTGTTTTCTTGAAACACCGCGACATTCAATTTGACATTTTAGAAATTTCAAATCTTGCTAGTGCGTGTGCAAATCGGTGTAAAATCTTGCTAAATTAGCAAGATTTGTTTTGACAGAAAAAATTCTAATTGCTCTTTTAGAAAAAAAAATCGATTCTTTTGTTGAAAGGAATTCGACATTAGTCTAAATATAAAAGGATATTTCATATGCATAATGCAAACTATTTATGTGAATCAGGGAAAAACGGTAGGATTCCAGTCCAGAGCTAATCCAAGGGAAAAACAAACGAGCCCGCAGCTTACTTAAAAATTAAGAGGGGAGTATCAGTAGGAAATTGATTCAAGCCTACAACTCACTAACAATATCTGGGGTTAGGGTTCTTTTTAGGACCAAAAAAGTTAAACTTTAATGGTACACGAACACATCTAGAAAAGGAACCTAAAGCTATATCAGTTCATTAAAACTGTGGCCTATGCAGACGACATAGTAATCTTGATATCAGGTAAATATCTTACCACCATCAAAGATATTATGGAATCTGCGCTTAAGGAACTATCCTTTTGGGCAGCACAACACGGTCTCGGGGTTAACCCTGCAAAGACCGAGCTAGTTCTGTTCACGAAGAAAAGGAAATTAGAGGACTTCACTCCTCCCAAGCTTAACGGAATTCCTCTGAAACTTTCCAAAGAAGCTAAATATCTTGGCGTAATCCTTGATTCGAAGCTAACCTGGAAACGGAATACAGAGGAAAGAATGAAGAAGGCAATTTGCGCTTTCTATACATGCAAAAAAACATTCGGTACACGGTGGGGAATGCAACCGCAAGTCATCCATTGGATGTACACGGCGATCGTTCGACCCATCCTCACCTATGGTTCGATTGTATGGTGGAAGGCCGTAGAAAAGATTAGCTATCTCAAAAACCTAAACAAGGTACAGAGATTAGCCTGTATAGGAATAACAGGGGCACGGAAGTCTACACCACAAGCAGGACTGGAGATCATTCTCAACCTTCCAGTCCTGGATGAATACATTAAGGGGACAGCAGCCAAAAGTGCATTTCGACTTAAAGAAATGGACTCTTGGAAGCACAGCACTTATGGTCATGGGTCTATCTTGAAAAGATATGACGATCTTGATGTGACTACTGACTACGTACCACCCGTTATAGATTTTAGGAAAAGCTTCTCTACTTTAATACCCGAAAGTCATGGTTGGGAACCCAACTCACTACTCGGTGAACAGGGTATACCTCTCTACACTGATGGGTCAAAAATGGAAGAAGGAACAGGAGCTGGAGTGTTTAGTGAAGCTCTTAATATTAGAGAATCATATAAACTACCAGATGAATGTAGTGTCTTTCAGGCTGAGATTTATGCTATTGAAAAAGCAGCCGAAATAGTTCACAGGAAGAAACTGAGCTCTTCAGAGATCATATTCTTCGTGGACAGCCAAGCTGCTATCAAAGCGATAGCCAGTGAGACTATAAGATCCAAGGCAGTTGCAAAATGTCGAAATACACTGAACAATATTTGTTACTCCAACCAAGTCAAACTCTGCTGGGTCCCTGGACATAGCAATATAGAAGGGAACGACAAAGCAGATGCACTGGCAAGGGAAGGGTCAATGTCAAATAGAGACAGTCGTAGCCAATCAGACACGAGACCGGACGTTCCGATTGGCGTGATCAAAAGGAAGATAGACCTAATAACGAAAGAGAAAATCAACAACTCCTGGATATCCAGGAACGATTGTGACATCTCTAGAAGTTTATGGCCTCTAATCAACGAAAAAGAAACTCAGTATATTCTATCGCTGAGTAAAAAGAATATTAGAACCCTGATAGGTGTACTAACGGGACACTGTGCCATTGGCACAATGGCCACTAGATTTGGTGTATACGCACCCGATTTCTGTAGGAGCTGTCAGGATGTTGAGGAAATAGAAACCATTAAGCACCTGCTCTGCGACTGCCCCAACCTCCAAACAAATCGCCTCCGTTACCTTGGGAGCAGATTTGTTGGAGAACTGGACGATCTAGCGCAGGTCTCAATGGCAAACATGAGGAAATATATTGATAGTACGGGCTGGTTCGTAAATGACCCAGTCTATGTGAACCATTAGTTTAGTTGGTATCTCTGTTATAGGGGATCACAATGGACCAACAGGCCCCCGTGTACGCACAGCCTCAGGGCTGGGCACGCCACCTCCTAACCTAACCTAACCTATATCAGTTCCTACAAACTGAATTCCTCTACTTTGAAAACAAGAAAATCGTGAGTGGATAGGTAATCTTCGAATGGTTGAAATTTCTTACGTGCTCTTGTTATAACGGGTGATTTTTTAAGAGGTTTAGAACTTTTTTAAAAAAAAAAACACAAAAAATTCGAAAAAATGAATGAAATATTTATTTGAATCGATAGTTTGAACCTTGCAATTTAATGTTTAAAGATAATTTCATGCAAATGTTGACCGCGGCTGCGTCTCAGGTAGCCCATCCGCTGAGTCCAATTTTGGCATACTCTTTCACACATATCGGCCGGTATCTCACGAATGAATGCATGGATGTTGGCTTCCAGTGCGTCAATCGAAGCGGGCTTGTCCCTATAGACATTAGCCTTGACATACCCCCACAAAAAATAGTCTAATGGTGTCAAATCGCACGATCTAGGCGGCCAATTGACCGGCCCGAAACGTGAAATTAACTGTTCACCAAACTCGCCTCGCAATTGCGCCATTGTTTCGCGTGCTGTGTGGCATGTGGCACCGTCTTGTTGAAACCACATATCATGCAAGTCAAGAACTTCCATTTCGGGCAAAAAAAAGTTTGTTATCATCGCTCGGTAGCGTTCACCATTGACAGTAACGCTGCGATTCGCATCATCTTTGAAGAAATATGGCCCAATAATGCCGCCGGCCCATAAACCGCACCAAACAGTGGCTTTTTCGGGATGCATTGGTAGCTGTTGCAATGCTTCTGGCTGATCTTCACTCCAAATGCGGCAATTGTGCTTATTTACGTACCCATTCAACCAAAAATGAGCCTCATCGCTGAACACAATTTTTCGATAAAAAAGCGGATCCTCGGCCAGCTTTCCAAGAGCCCATTCACCAAAAATTCGGCGTTGTGGTAGGTCGGCTGGCTTTAGTTCTTGCACCAGCTGTATCTTAAAAGGCTTTACGCCCAAATCCTTCTGCAAAATTTTCCACGTAGTGCTGTAACAAAGGCCTAACTGCTGGGAACGGCGCCGAATCGACATTTCGCGGTCTTCTGTCACACTAGCTGATACGGCCGCAATATTTTCTTCACTACGCACAGTACGTAAACGTGTTGGTGGTTTAATGTCCAACAAAGTAAATTTGGTGTGAAATTTGGTCACAATCTTCCGAATAGACTGCTCAGAAGGTCGAGAATGCCGACCATAAAATGGAAGCAGCGCGCGATGAACATTTCGAACCGAGCACGAATTTTGATAGTAAAATTCAATAATTTGCAAGCGTTGTTGATTTGTAAGACGATCCATGGTTAAATTGCAAACCAAACTGAAGCTGTTTGACAGTGACACAAGGTACTAAACACACGTCAGCTGTCAAAACCAGTGTTGCCAAAACCAAACCAGCTAAAAAATCACCCGTTACTTTCTGCTATGACATAGTGTGAACTATAAATCTGGCAAAATAAATATATGTAATTATTTTCAGCGATGACGTGGACTTCGTTGAATTGTATGCATATCGATGGGTGGTGGTTGGCTGTTCTCTGTTAGTCGGAAGATGATGATTGGTGAATGCTGATATAAAATCGGTTGAATGATGGTGTGGGGTACTGATGGCCGATTCTGGTTTCATAAAAAAGTGAATCGAATAAATAGCAGGCGTGTTTTTTTTTCCAAGCCCGGGGGGAATTGGTTGAAAAAATTCGTCACTAAGAGAGCGAAATTGTCAAGAGATCTCATCACGCTGACGTCTCGATTTCACGCCGCATTGTGAAACACACCTGAAGCTATTACGATTGCTGTAAACTGAAATCTACTGGAAACTTAATTTCTGCTCTTCTACTTCGAAAACAAGAAAATCATTTTCATACGTCCTCTACTACACTACTACATTTTCTTACGTTTTCACTACTACATTTTCTTACGTTTTCTACTACGATCGTTACGACATAGTGTGAACTATTAAAGGGACGAACTATAAATATTTAGAGTAACTTCGACTTCGGTGAAACTGCAGTAAAACTATGTCAAAAAACGTCAAATGCATCTTCAAGAAAATTAATTAACGTTGATTAAACAGCAGGAAGATTGCATATTTGACAATATCAAAATCTTCGTCAAAAAATGATGATCTTTTATTGGTGCTACATTGAAATCATTGCTTTGGAATATTTCCAAAATTTACCAATTTTGATTGAGACTAACTCCAATACTCGAATTATCTCGCGTTGAGAAATTAGCGTTACACTTTTTTTGCATTCTCAAATTAAAAACCAAGAATTCATTTCACAAAATAAATATCTTCTAATATACTAAAAACCATTACCCTTTAAGCTTCTGTTACCCATCGATACCTATATTGTGAGCTCGTAATAGTCCTACCTATGTACCTATATCCTGAACTTAAATTCAGTAGCTTCTTGTCTTGCATCTAATTTGATTCAAATATCCTCTTAAACATAATAATGAATCACCTTGCAAGTTTATCCACTTAAAAAGGACTATATCCACTCTTATACCATGAGCTCTTCTGCATTATATGTATGTAGGTATAATCTCATGGGAAAACCACACACATAAACAAAACATTCTCGGCTATTGCAGCGGCTTTTTTTGTTCCCTTAAGTAACAATTGACATGGCAGCCAAGGCGAAATTTATTTTTATCGTAATGACATCGGCGGAGCGTCGACAATGCGACGAACGACATACCGACGAGGACGACCTCTCTTATTCGTCGCACATTTCAGAACTCTCAGAGTCAGAATATACTGAAGAACAAATGCTCCTTGCAAATGTCCGGTCCGTCTCGGTCTCCCCGTTTCCGACACAACTGTCAAAGATCCAGAAACAACAACCATAAGCCAGGACGAAGACGAAGACTGCTGCTGTTGTTGTTGTTTTTGTTGCTGATGCAGCAACTGGCAAAAGAAGAGACAACGACAACGCTAAGACGGTGTTTATGGATGAACTTTGAAACTGTACAGAGGACTATTTTGCATACGTCGTCGTCGGTCGGTCGTCGTAGGTTATAGGTACGCGAGGAGTATACCAGCACCGTTTAAAGGGTTGTCCCGCGTCTGTGATGCTTACTCTGATTCGTTGCGCTACTAGTACACGCGCGAGCCATGGCTTCGGATTTTCTTCAAAAGGAAATAAATACAAAACAGAAAAAATAGTTATTGAGGAATATAAGGAAGGACTCCCGACGAGAGACGACGAAAACGAAGAAGTCGACGAATATGGGATACGCGACACTGTGATGAACAACAGCACCATCTTCAATTGTACCTATATTATAGCCCGTAGGACCAGTAGCGCAAAGTTCCCTTTCGTTGAGTATATGTATACGAGGATGAGGAGATGCCCGCTTATGCTTGCAACCTCAAGTGCCTCCTTGAGATGAATTTATGTATGCAAAGTGGTTTTTTGGTGACAGGACAAAGGAAATATCTTTCAAGATGGCTATAAAATTATTTGTTGTTGTTTGCTAGAACTGCTTCTGCATATCTATATAGATACTCTGATGGTGCCTTCTGGCAATTGTTACCAGCAAGCAGCGTTCAGTTCAATCTTCAGACCTAAAGAGTTTAGTTTTGCTTTCATCTCCTTTGCGGTTGACGCGACAACGACGACGACGTCGCGTTATTTTGCTCATGCGGTTGTAGTTGTCTATTTCAAGGTTCACTTCTCCTTTTCGACTGCATATATGCAGATGTATAGAGTGAGGAAGACGGGTATGAAGGGATTTAGGATTCGCGCATTAGCTGTGTGCGCACAAGTACGCGAAATAAATTATCTCAACGATGAAGACAAATCTTTATGTTGTCAATTTTGTGAAATGTGCATTTTGTCTCTGCTGCTGCTGCTGGCCGACTGGCCATTCGGCCCTTGTGCCTTTCACCACAGGAATCAGAATCTGAATCAACCAACAAAAAGGAGGGTGGATGGGGGTCTGAAGCTCCCACCTTAAACAGAAGGATAAAGGATGAGCCCCAGCAATCATTCGGCACATAGCTCAATAATTTCAAAGTTATTTCTTCGATTTTGTTGCGATGATTGCTCAAAATGTCATTACAAACATTTTCTGATTAATTTATTAAGAGTCTCTGACCACAGCGACAATCGTCCTTGCCCACGTCGTTGTCGTCGTCGTCGTCGTCGTTGTCGTCGTCGTCGTCGTCGTCTTCGTTGTCGATCGTCCGTCTTAGTCGCCTTTAGTTGGACGGACGATCGTGCGTTGTCGTTGTCGTCGTTGGATGCAACACTGCAATAGTTGCTGCAAATTGAAGGAGGTCTATTTTTAAAAGTTGTTGACATTTTTCGTTGCAGAGATTTGCATAGCTCAAGCACGATGATTGGTCACAAGGGAATGTGCAATGAATGTGATGAACAATTGAATGGACAGTTTTGGTCTTCGATTGAATCCTGAAGATTTATTTTACCATGTGCTTGTGGCTGATGTAGTTCTATTAATATAATTTTACATGTTCAAGGTATTTTCTTGATTTAATGCGAAAATAATGTTTTTGCTAAAATTAAATTGAAAATTGTGACAAATTAATAATTGGAACAGAAAGTACATATTTGAAGGGGACGGATTACCTTTATTTTAAAAAATCATTATATTTCAATTTCAGTTTACAAACATAACAGAAAAAAATACACGTTTATTAATATTTGATTAGTAATCCTGTACAAAATGCACCTCAGAGAGCCATAAAAAAGGCCGAAACGAATGAGAAATAAAACATAAGAAAAATCTCCAACTTATTATTTTTAAGTTATGCGGATTTGGACAAATTATAAAGTTGTGGGTGTGACCAAGTATGAAAGTTTCTTACTTGAATAAGGAAATACGACCAGAAAAAAATACTTAGAACTTCTGAACGAAAGACAACCGTATTGAAACGTGTTCAATTTGAAACTATAATTTTTTTTTTTTTTTTAAACTTCAATGCGAATCACTTTGAATTTAAATGTGAAACCGTTTTAATTTAAAGTTTCTCAATTTTAAGATGCAAAGAAAAGTTTTACTTTTAAAATCAAGGTAAATATTTAAAATTTAATGACTTAAACTTTATAAAAACATTAATAGTGTTTCTATTAAGATTTGAAGGGAACACTTTTGATTTTAAAGTATTCAATGTAAAATTTGAATTAAAAAAAACTGTTAAAACACGTTTTAAATAACTAATTTTAAAATAAAAAATTAACACTTTTAAAATCCATTTGAAAATGTTCACAATAAAATTTAAAGTGTATTTATAGCTAATCTTTTCAAATTTCATGTTTTTTATTTATAAAGAATTTGTTAAAACATAATATGTAATTACTTTTCATTTAAACTATTGTAAGACCTTTATATCTTCTTAGGCTGATATAGGAAAAATTTATTTTGGGTCCACAAAAATTGACGTTTTGTCCCGGCGATCTCACTTGGATTCATCAGTTGATCTTTATGTCTCATGACGAATATCTATGTAGGTTGAATTATATTAGAATTCCTATAATCATTAAACCTGGAAGTTTTTTCTTATTGATTTTTGCCGGTGGACTCGCATTGTGTATACAGTATACATATAAAAAATGTTCAGAGATTCAAAATGTTTGTTCTCTAAGGGGCCAGTTATAGCTTTCTTTGAAACTTATCATTGAAAATTTTAATTTCAATTTAGTTCAATCATTGAAATATAGATTCATTTCCTGTGAAAGGCTGGGCCAAATTAAATTTTTTTTGACTAGAAATAATAATTGAGTCGTCAGCTTTTTATTGGCATCAAAATAATCGCTGATTTGACTTTAAAAGTGCCTAAAAATTAAAATTTTCAATGATCGTTTTCAATGAAAGCTATAACTGGCCCCTAAATCAAAAAGTTCACTTTCAAATCACGGCGTTAATTTTTCTTTTCAAAATTTTTATATCAAAATACATTTAAATTGAAAATAAACTCATTAACAACTAATAGCAAACACTATAAAATTGATTGTCAGAATTTTTATTTCAATAGCATTTGTATTTGAATACCAAATTTAAATGAATATTTTCAAATTAAATGTAATTTTTTTAAGTTAAATTATATCCTTTTAATTCTTCAAATTATAAAATTACATGTTTTCATATTATATTCAAAATTGTTGTGTATAAATACATGATAGAATATCCTTTGCAACACGAAAATAAGAAAATATTACTTCAGATTTATTTCAATTTAATAAAAGGAAAAAAAAAAGGTGATAATTATTAATTAAGGGCCAGTTTCACAGTGCACACTTAACAAAATAAGTGGCACTTAATTTTCCCATTTTGGCACTTAAGCCGCAGTTTTACTACCTGAGTAAGTGGAACTTAAGTGGCCAACATCGGAGACTTAAGTGTCACTTATACCGATAAGTTTACATTGTAAAATTGGGAATTAGTTTTCCATATTCGGCACTTAAGTGACACTTACTTCACTGTGAAACTGGCCCTAAGAGATCGAATAGAGGTTAGTGCACAGTGCCGGTCGTCGCTTACACTCTGTCATGTTTTCTCTCTCGTGTCTGCTTTCGGCTGTCTGAGTGGTATTTGCTACCTTTGTGCCAGCGTTGCCAACCACATCTATTTAAAGCAATGTATCTTAATTTTAAAGCTGAACATTTTAAAACGAAAACATGTGCACAATTTAAATTTAAAAATGCAAGATATTGATTTTAAAGTGCACTTTTTCCCTCAGTGTACCTATTTTGAGAAAGTTAAAATTTGACGCACTTAAGGGAAATTATTCCAGATACCCACTTGAAACAACAAAACTAAAAATGAGTCGAAATACTGAAATGTTAAGTTAAGTTTGAAGTGCCATCCGTTTTCCGATATTGGGGATTAGCGAACCCATAACAGAAAAAAAATGGAGTTTCCATACAAACTATCGATAGCTAAAGTTAAGCATCGTAAATTATCTGGGTTTAGCTAAACCTATTGGGGGTTAGTTGTTGTTGCATTTAACATGTAAATTATTTAGCGCCGAATCGTTTTTTTCATCCAATTTCTTTCGGGCTTGGAAAAGAACACTCCTACAGTTTTTCTCCGCGCTTAAGTTAAGCCCCGAAAATTATATGGGTTTAGATAAACCCATTGGGTATTAGTTGTTGTTGCATTTAACATGTACATTTTTTAGCCCCGAATTGTGTTTTTCATCCAATTTACTTTGGACTTAGAAAAAAAACACACTTTTTGTTTAATAAATCGAAATATTTTAGAGTTGCGTAGTAAATCATGTTATCGAGCATATTAGACATAAGCAAACTTAGTTATTGGAAATAATGCTTTGACATACAAATTTCGTTCTGACTATTGCCAGTTTGCGTTTGAGAACATCTTGTAATTGCGTTTTTGAAGCAAATGATGTTTTCGAAAATCGCCTATTTTATAATAGTAGGGTGTCATTAAAAACCGTCTGATGCAGGGAATCCAAGTATGACGGACATATATTTTAAAATGAGCGTGATATTTAACCTTAACCTACCTAATTCTTGAAAATCCGACCATAAAAGCTCTATCTTGATATTTAACCTTAATTTAAAGACCTTAAGGCTTAACCTTGAAGATGTGACCATTAAAACTGAAGTTATAAAATATAAATCTAGCCGATTTGCCGTACGTCAAATACACTGACTTATTTCTCCAAGTAGGACATATTTATCTTTATTTTAAGACCTAATTCTTGAAGATTAAATTATTAAAACTTAAGTTATTGAGTTCAAAAGGTATAGACGAAGCAAAATAAAAAAAGTGAACTAATTTTTAAATTTTTTTTTCTCGTCTATAAGAATAAACTTTGAAATTTTAAATGAAATCGGAAAACGATAAACCAAGAAAAAATAAACGTGGGCATTGGGCGGATTTTACTAAAATCAATTTATCATTTTTTTTCACTTTCATAAGAACAAAGTCTGAAATCATTTGAGTCGTTTCAGAGAAATATAGAGCTGTGTTTACGCCACATTGTATACTTTTATAAATAATAAGAAATTATAAGATAATAAACTATGTTGACTACTTTTAGGCGCTTGCGTTAAATTAAGTATATTAACAAAATTGAGTGGTATACATAACTTAGTTATTATCTTAAACTAATGATATATAATTACTCAATTAGTTATGTATACATTTTTTTTGTAAGCTAAGCTTTCACCACCGAGCTCGTTGGTCGGTGTCATTAGATTTTAGTCAATGTTTGTAAGTTAGTTCTTAAATAGTAATTGAAAAGGAAAGTTGTCATAATAATTTAATAAAAGCAAAAGGTAAAAAGTAAAAAACTGGTTTTTATTAAGATTAATTGGTACTGCAAAAAGTTTTTATTTCACAGCACATTGGTTCTTTTAGAAGAAAGTTTTTTCTGTTTAGCCGCCTACCCATAGCGCTATTCTATAAGCTGCCAACCCATAGCAGCAGAAGAAACATATAGATATACATTATGTATATATATTGATGAGCTGAGATTTGACTAAGAAATCCCCCCAACAAGCTGTTTAAAAGTGAGCGAGGGCAAGCAATTACTTAAATTTGCTTTTATAGTTGTCAAAAAGGCGTTTTTTTTTCCAAGTCCGAAAGCAATTGGATGACAAAAAACTAAACATAATTTACATATTAACAAACATTAATCCCCTTCTGGTTTAGCTAAGGGGCCAGTTATAGCTTTCATTGAAACTCATCATTGAAAATTTTGTATTTCTTATTTTGAGACACTTAAAAAGCAAAATCAGTAACATAAAACAATTTCTAAGATTTCAATGATCAATGATAAGGTAGTTCAATCATTGAAATAAAGAAATTCATTTGATTTGTAAGGTTCGGCCAAAATGAAAATTTTTGTTGACTAAAATTAATAATTGAGTCATCACCTTTTTATTGGCATCAAAATATTCTCCGATTTTGCTTTCAAAGTGTCTCAAAATAGGAAATCAAATTTTTCAGTGATGAGTTTCAATGAAAGCTATAATTGGCTCCTTAGCCAAGAGAATTTTACCGACCGACAGGAACTGCAAACGTCTTGACCAGTGTTGCCATAATCTCAAATTTCATTATGCTAGATTTCAAATTCCATAATGCTAAATCGTATGGGAGCTCAAAAAACAGAATGCTAGATTTTAAAATCCATTCGTAGAAAATTTTCCCTCTTACAATCTTATATTTCAATGATTAAAAGAACAAAACTTTGTAATAATGCAAAATTAAAATTTATTATTTCATAAGTATCATAAATGCTATAAAAAAAAGAAATCTTATTTAAATATATTGAAATAATATTATTTAAAAAAATGTTTCTGTTTTTACGTTTAGGTATATGTTAGTATTTTAATTCAGTCAGACGTCATTTATATCACATTTTAAATTCATAGCTTTTGGAAATAAAAAAGGTACTTGATGCGTCAACCCAAAGATCGTCATAGATATCTTCTTGACTTCTTTTCTCATAATTGACTGAGCCTCCGACTTCTTCGATTATATTTCTGGATATTTCATATTGTTACATTGACCTTGCATTTAGTATAGGACAACGTTTTTTTTTTAATGTGTAGAGTGCATTAGTTAGAGTATACGAAATCATTTTTGGGGCTGGACCCCCCCCCCATTTGGCCGCTAACTTGAAAAAGGGGTAAGAAGCCCCTTTTCTCAATATCTTGAGAAATAAAAGTCTGACAAAAAAAATTTTAGATTATTTTTGTAGACAATTTAATTCTCTACAATATTGGTTAAGACACTTTTTACCATTGAATTGAAAATAAAAAAGATATAGCCAATAATCGACGAACATTTACAAAAAAAAATACTTTAAAGGGTTATAACTTTTTTTCTAGCAGTTTTATTGAAAAACATTCAAGATGTTTTTTGTAGATCATTTTATTGCGAAAATATACTCAGTTTTTAAATTCCACCATTTTTTTTGTCTGAGTTCAATATGACATTATTAAGGTTAGATCACAATAATGCGCATATTTTGCAAACAAATTTTAAAATATATTATTTTGAAAATATTTTTTTTCATGTATATGAATCAATGATTGAAAATCAACTTTTGGCATTCAAGAATTCCAAAAAATGGCATTCAAGAATGCCAAAAAAAATCGGATAATGCTAAAAAAGCATTCGGCATAATTTTCAAATTTCATAATGCTTTTTACTCGTCTTTAATGCTAGATCTAGCATTAATAATGCCAACATGGCAACACTGGTCTTGACTCTTGTTATCGACAGTTTGTATTAAACGCTTTCGCCTGTCACTATATAAATATTTTGCATGAGATTTGCTCTATCACATCGATGCGTTGGTGTGAGTGCTATCATTTATCGCCCTATAAATATATTTTGACAGGCAAAAGTTTCGTCTTTCTTACGAATGTTTCGCGTTGGTTTGCGAGAGCCTTATATAGTTTTGCATCCAATATTTTCGCACCTGCAAAAAATCGCGTGAGTGTTTTAAGCAACTAAAAGTTGAGGATAGACCTAGACCTGTCTAGTATAGACGGTCTCTCATATATCCCTATGTAATAACATGAATGCACCCAGAAAAAGTGACTGAAGTTATTCTAAGTTCTAAAATTCTAACTGTTGAAATTTCTTACATCCCGTTGTTAGATTTTTTGCTACGACATAGTGTGAACTATAAAAGTGACAAAATAAATAGCATTATGTATTTTGGGTGATTACGTTAACTTTGTGAATTTCTTATACGATGCATTTTAAAATCGGTGGGTGGTGGGATGATGATGTAATGTGGTGGTGCTTGCTTTATGTGTGTTAAATGATGATGTAGGGTGCTGACCAAGCACTGTAGGTAATTCAATTTAATTTGGGTATGGGTTTAAAGTGTAATATAATAAAATGATGTAAAGAAAAAAGCCTGATATAGAAATCTAAGCCCCAACGTATAGTAATATTAACTTTTCAATATATTTTTGTATCCTATGAAAATAGTAAAGTTTTTTTTTTGTGTAAACTATCAATATCGTATCGACATACTTAAAACTAATATAAGCGAAAAAAAACCGACGCGCATCTGTAGCCATTTTGAATCCAGTGTTTGGCCATTAAAAATTTCAGGAAGCCCCACACATCGCAATAACTTTTCAAACTCTCGTATATATTGTCGGGGGCTGCATTTTAAATTCAAAAACCACGAAAATTATGGCGTAACTGAAGCCATTCATTGAATACCTCTGCCATGCTCTTGCTCTTCCAATGTGAGATTCAAAGTGATTCTTGACTCGACTCCTTTTGCTAAAAGAATATAACCCAAACAACTTAAACCAAACAACCAACCAACCAAAATATACCGACAATCCAGCTGGGAAGCTTAAATTTATTGCACGTGGAAAAAGTTGTTGTCGCATAGTAGGTATAGTTACCTACTCGCGTATGTGTCGTTCATATAGTATAGTAGTAGCCCAGCTAGCGGAAGATGGTACCCGCCAAAGTTGCTCCTCGTTTTGCTTTTTTATGTATTTTTTTTGTTTCTTCTGTTGTTGTTGTGCTCCTTTCATTTCTAAGGAGGCAGAACCCCCGACAGCTTTGTCCTGCTTGCTCACAATTCCATTGTGATGATATGAACAGCGCGCCTACTCCAGTTCCAAGTTACATCACCATAAAATATCCAAAGCTATATCCAGAAGGCCTTATCAAGATCTCTCATCGGTTGGGCGATGTTGCAAAGTAGGGGGCCCTCAAAGAAGAAGGTGATTCTAAGATCTACCATCGTATAGCCATCAGGCCAATGGCATTCTTCGAGGAAACCGCACTCACTGATGGTACCATCACTTCGACTGCCTTGAGACGTGGATCAAAGTGATAAAATTTGCAACGACAACATGCGATGGAATAATGATGATGATGACGACAATGGTTCTGCTGCTGATGGCATGCATTGCATCGCAGGAGGGGCGACTTCAACTTCAACTTCAAAATGCGACACACTCGCGGTGAAATTGATGGTGATCATGATGACGACAATGATGACGGCGATGGTAAAGATATCTTCCAAATACTCCAAAGTTACCGCAACCACACATAACCGCCACCACCACCATCAACAACATCACCACCGATCTTCGACTGGATATGCGAAAAGGTTCCCCTAATGATGCCATAAAAATATACAATTAGTCATTGGTTCTATGTAACTATACTGCGGGTTGTTGCACGAGAAGCACCGGTAAAGCTTGTCTCGCGGTTTGAGTGTGACTTCTAGCCCACCATATGGCTTCCGGATTCGTTGACTTGCACAACTTATACAAATCCTTAGCGCTGTTCATGAAAAAAAAAAAAAACTGAATTCGAAAAAAAGCAATAAGTCGCTGAAAAACAAGCGCGACAAACATGGCGATGACACTTGGAATTAATCATGCTCAGCTGTGGTTGGGCGGTTGATGGGGAAATGATGAATGGTCTTATGGAAGGCTAACTAGAATCTTCCCGAAGTAAATGTATAAGTTCCAACCGCAGCTTAATCAGATCGCAATTCGTATAAGTTCTGCTTATTCTGGCGAATTTCAAAGTGGATGATGATGATCACGTCATCATTAAAAATGCATCCCAATGCACATTTGATTGTTATTATTATTCGCCAAGAAGATGATGCGGAGTTGAATGTCCACGAGGCGGCGCGTATATGGAAAATGGTTAATTCCATTAGCGGTGACAAAATTCAATGCTGCCGACTGCTGCTGCACTGCGATGACACGTTTTACTGTGTGGGCAGAGCAGCACAACAAGATTTTCATCAAATTGTTTTTTTTTTTTTATTTAAACAGAAAACGTTCCGCGAGAATGGGAAGACATGACAATGAATTTTTGGCTTATTTATGGTGTTGGCCATCAAGCTACGGCACAAACCTTTTTTATTTTTTTTTAACAGCTTTATAGGTATACTCGACTGTATTCAAATTCAAGATTGACATCAAGTCAATTTTGATTCATTTTAATGAAGCATTTTTTTTTTTTTTTAAATTAGATTTTGAACTGAGTCGTCATTAAAACACTTATCAAAACTTAAAACCAAAATGCGGACGGAATAAAATCGGTTTATTTAAGTTAAGATTTAAGTTAACAAAATGTGTAATGGTTCCTATCCCTTTTTAATTAAACTTGAAAGAATAAAAGTCCAAATCATAAACCTTTAGGAAGATACTAGTTTCATTCGTTGAAATTTACCCAGGGTTGACCCAGGTTTTCTTGACAACTCCAAGAATTGTCAAAAAAACCTGGGTATTTCGGTTTTCAAAAAACACCAGAGGGCTTTAAATGGTGTTGTTGACATTAAACGCAAGAAACAAAAAGCTTTGAAACAACATCAAGCGTTTTCCTTTTCTATTTCTATTTCTATTTCTATTTGTTATCTTTCAATTTTTCTTTTAATTATTTCAAAAATAAGCAATTAGCTGCAACAAGCTAATCTACACCAAAATAATTGCCTCGCAGCTCAAGTCACTTTGGCAGTTTATTCGTTACCTCAACTCGCCACAGCAAAAAACCTAGTTCTACTTCAGGGCGACCCCAGATCTCAAAAAACACAGAATTTGATTGCCAGGTTGAGTTCAGGTTTTTTAAAAAACGCTTTACGGTGACCCCAGGGTGACTTCAGGGCTCAACGAACAAACCTACTATAATTTTTGCAAATGTTAGCAAATTTCAATTGCACTTTGACATTTCTAAAGTTAACAGGTGCAAAATACACGTCAACAAGACATGACACTCCTAAAGAACGCACAACGATTGTTTTGAATTGAGATTTGCCGCCATTTCCGATAGTGGGATGACTTTTGCGCCACCTTGTGGAATATTTCAATCCAATTGTCATCCAAAAGCCCTTAAAACGCTTTTTTCCGGAGCAAAAATATAATCAAACAATTTTAATCCATCCTTTAATGTTTGACAGTTTATAGCTTGACAGGCTATATTAGCGTCGAATTAATTGGACATTTTAACGTCGTGTGATCCTCAACGCGAAATTTTTTTGATTTTTGTTCTTGTCAACGCTTAAAGGGTTCAATATGATCAAGTCGCGTGATCGATAGTTTAACATGTCAACCAATTGACAGATATTACACATCAATGCATTTTGGGACAGCATTGGCCGACTGGTGTTACTCGTGTAATCGTTAACGTTTCATGCGTTGACACAGTCTACGTTGACAATAATATATTGATGACACATATTTCATGACGTTAGACGCTGTTTAGATTGGGAAGCTTGAGGCCGGTATCACGGCAGTTCGTAGACAAGAGAAGTGTGGGGTGAGGAATCTGGTGAGGCACGAACAAAACATAGCAACTGGACTCATGAGTAGGGTTACCAGCTCTTAAATCAGCAAAGCCTGACAGTAAAGTAAGAAAAGCCTGATTTTTGAGAAAAAAGCCTGACAAATAAAAAAACATTTTTTTTCTTTTTGAAACTTCATTTTTATAAAAAAAATTATAAAAACTATTCATAGATAACTTACCTTGATTTGGATGCACGAAGACGACGAGACGATAAATAGATTGCAACTGCAATCTGCAGCAGACACAAAAAAAGTACACACAAAAATAAGTCATAAAATGGAAGTGTCATATCTTTCACAATAGGGTGATTCAAAATAACACCTTTCTCTAAAACCAACCGGGACCGGGCGAAATTATGAAGCTTAGATTGAAAACAAAACATTAAGACCAAAAAATTTAAAATCGAACAGCATTTATCGGTCGCTACCAGCGCTTTTTCAATAATTTACCTTGAAATAAGAATTTTTCTCAAATGTTAAAAGCTGCATAACTTTTCGAGTTGTGGTGCTAAAAGCATGAAATTTTCAGGGATTTCATAGTTTCGCCCGGTCCCGATTGAATTTCGAGGAAAGGTGTTTTTTGAATCACCCTATGGCACAACTCTTTGTCTCTTTCTAAAAAGTGACAACTAAATGAAAAAAATGAATGTGTTGAGTGTTCACTGCGATTTACAAGCATTTCGATTTGAAAGAATTCAGAAAAAGCCTGACAAAGGACGAAACCTGGCCAAAGCCTGATTGGACATTAAAAGCCTGACGCGTCAGGTGAAATCCTGACGGATGGTAAGCCTACTCATGAGTCAACTTTGTTGTTGTTTCAACGTGTTAAATGTTGAAATTGTTGTTGTTTCAATTTTTTTTGAGGCGGCTCAAAGTTTCAAATGTAAACACGATGGCACCCACCAGTCCGGACTCAATCTTCCCAATCTAAACAGAGTCTTAAGGATTCAACGCTAAGTTTTTATTAAATTCTAATTTGTGCGACGGGATTGTGTTTTTTTACATTTAAGGTAAGACCGCACTCGGCGGAACTGCACTTCAGCGGAACTGAACTTAACGACTTATTTTTAGGAAATTGTATATGAGCTTTATCGCACTAAGCGACAACTGCACTTCACGGTGCGACACTATGCGAAAAAGTTGATAATCTGACCAACTGTGTCGTGACATGAAGTTTCGGTCAGTTCGTGCGGAAGTGCGCGCGGTGTCGATGAAGTGCAGCTCCGCCGAGTGCAGTTCTACCTTCATGCCATTAAGCCACGGCCGTCTGGTAGGTAGAGGAATTAATCTATTGGTTTGCTAAAGTGTTAGCATTGCACAATGCACACAAAGCTATTTCCACAGGCAAAGAATATTTTGCTGTTAGGAGAAAAATTTTAAAACTTTTTTTATTTATGTCAAGTTCTTATGTATTTCCTGAAAAATATATTATTTCAGCGCAGTCGGATGCTTAGTTTTTGAGTTTTATCTATTTTTATATTTTTTAATTCAACGCCAATTATCGCAAAACTTTAAATATTTTTATAGTGTCTCTCTCTCTATTTCGATGTGTTAAGTAAACTCGGAGCTTACTTCGGGATCTAAATTGACTGAAGAATATGTTTCAGGAGTTAACTCGGGTTTTACTCCGAAACTGAGATGAAAACTGAACTTAAAAATGTTTTTTATTAAACAATCTAATAGCCGCGTTTTATTATCTACGGGTCTGGGTCGGGTTATCTTTTAAAACGTAATACAAAAACAAATTTTGATCTAGGTTTCTATCGGGGTTTGATTTATTCAACCAAAAAATAGTTTTTACTCTGGCGGGTAGATGGTTTTACAAGTTTTTCAAATGGTAAGGTAGTGCAAATTGTAGTGTGAAAAAAACGACAGTCCGCGTGTTCTTTTGCAATCCATGGGGCAATCGGTTGAAAAAAACGACAACGGGGATTAGCGACGCCATCACAGAAAAAAAAATGGAGTTTTCGTACAAACTATCGATAACATGTATGTAATTCATGCCGGTAACACAGTTTCACTGTGCGCTTAAGTTTAGCCACTAAAATTCTCTGGGATTAGCTAAGCCCGCAGGGGATTAGTTGTTGTTTCTTTTTACATGTTATTTTTTGGCCCCGACGTCGTTTTTTTCAGCCAATTTCCCTTGCAAAAAAACACGCCTAATGAAAGCATGAATTTCTTTATGTCCTCCTTTTTTTGCACTATAAAGAAAGATTGTTTTTCTATCAGATTATTGGGGATGTGGGAGTTCATGTCCTCATCGTTTTTGATTTCCCCAAAATTGAATGATAATTCAGAATACACTTTCATATTCAGTAGCAATAATATGGCGCTCACTGTGAAACAAATGATGGTAGATATGGCAGTCAATAATTTAAAGAAATATACAAAATCATACAAATGTAGAAAGTTACCCTAACTTACGTAAAATAATTAAGCCTCAGACTTTTATTTTACTCTCTTAGAAAGCTAGCGTATATATTTAACGTACAAAAATGAGTTCACTAGTGAAGTTGATTTTGTTTAAACAAAATAAAGATCACGTAAAAATAGCACAATCAAAATAGAAAGTCCATTCCTCGCCTTTGTTGTTTAAAACTTTAACATCAAATTTCTAATCAAATCTCTGAGATATATACGATTTGATCCATTTGAATGAATAACAAATTACCTAAATGACAATCAATCGTTATCATATTTGCCAATATTATTCAAGCACCCACTTATCTATCAGACCACACACATAGAAACTTAACCAATTTCCGCTCGCCTAATCGGTCTTCTAGTGGTTGTTGTTCTTGTTAATTCGATCCACACCATCATCAGGATTGACTCTCCACAGTCTTTATATTATACAACTTGTTCCGAACTTTCAATTAACGCTAAGAACAAAAACCTTAATGTTTACGGCTTAGACTGTCAGAATGGCCGACCGGCTGCCCGGCGGTCTTTAGCCATCTAACACTTGACTGGGTGATATAAATCATGGATTTATACCAAGCCATTACCATCAAGTCAGAGAGCGCGGAGATACCGATCGGAAATTATTATTAGGTTGCCCATGATTGCAGATTTTCACTCTATTAACCGCGAGAACTGGTGCCCGCACAGGTGTTTCGGACAGCAACTGAATTCCATTTCATATATAGCTTTGTGGAAGCTTGATATGTCAAAGTCCGGTGTGTTGTTTTGTTGGTGCTGCCGACGACGACGAGCGTTAATAGGCCAACCAGTTTATATGGTGTATTAAGAGTACCCATAGTACTGGTATAGTATAGGTAACTAGTGCCATTTTATATTGTTGCTGCACTTGGTTCTGTTGTTCTTTTTGACTAAAGCTGGCAATAGCTTGGGATAAGATGCATTTTTAGATAGGAATACTTAATATGAATTGCGAAATTCACTCTCTTGATGTTGGACTCTGGAGTTTGCTTCGATTCGAAGCCTGAGAGTAAGATTGAGTCTGAGTCTGAGACTGAGGCGGGCGCTTTTGGGTTAAGTTGTCAAATTCCACACTGTCAACTGCGACTTGTTGTTCATTAATATCGCCAGAACACGGAAACGACAAAGACAATTGCTACAACATGGTTCCATAATTCCGGCCTCCCACTCGGGCATCACTTATAGCTTCGCCTCCTCTGATGTCTTGTTGGTTTGCGGTGTGGCTGTGTGAATTAAAATCATCACGTATATCAACGGTCACATCGCGTTTTGTCGTTTCGTCCGCATCGTTGTTGGTTTTATTTTGTTTTGTGCGACAGTGGCGCGGTTGGGCTGTGACAGGGAAGAGACGGAAGATTTGAACAATTAACAGGAATTGCCGTGTGCCTTTTGTAGTCCTTTACAACCTACATTAGCTGGAGTTGAAGCTGTATATGCTTATGCTCTCTCTCGCTAAAGTGATCTCGTGAATCATGTGACAGTGATTTATGAGCGGACATCTTTCATTCATAGCATAATTCCACCTCCTCCTTCAAGTATAAATACAAAAAAAAAAAAAAACAAGGTACAAAATATGAGGGCTAGAGCGCGATAGTCGTGACAATACCCAGGTCCCAGAGTCCTTTTGTTCCTCCAACCAGCACGACCTTATGTATAACTTGGCGCAGCGCGCAAAGGTGTGAATGCAAAATGAGGACGCGATGCGCTGCGCTGTATAGCAAAACTAAATTGAAAACCTTTCAATACGATTTTCCGTCGCTATAGCTGTTGAGACTGTTTTTTTTTTTAGTTTAGACCGCCCGCCCCCTCTACGACGTCACTGCCGCACCGCACACCGACCGATCCACTCAGAGCCGTGCGATTAGAATTTCTAAGCGACCTGGAATAGTTTCAAGAGAACATATATTCTGCGAGTTCATTGTGTATAAGGATGATTGGGAGGAGCTGCACCATTGATGGCGCATCTTAAATGAGGCGTTTCAGTTCTCAATGTGAATGAATACACATACTTTTGTACAGCCACATTTTTCGTTTTTTTTTTGCACTGAATGTGAAGCTAATTTTCTCTTACAAAACTTAAGGTTTGCTCTCATGATATAGGAATAGTACATACATATACGAATGCGGAAATTTGTCTTGCATCAGTTGAAAGCTGTTAGAATTTGAAAACAATTATAGACGCATTGTAACGATCCAATTGCGGAAATGAGAACGAAATTTAGTACCTATATATGAAATAAAATGACCAAAGAAATTGGGATTCTAAAGCAAATGTCAATCAAAACTGACAGCTTGAGTTCGATGTTGGATTAGCTTTCTTTCAAAACGATGACAGCTAATCATATGTAGGTAGAGTTGGTTCTATGTTCTATAGTAGGTGTTGAGGGATATTTGTCTTTAAAGAATCAGGAAATAAATTATGTATTCACCTATTCTGATATTTTAAATACCTTTTTAAGAAATAAATAAAAACAAATTTTAAATGGTTGTATTTTTTTTCAACAGTAACCTATATCTTGCGTTGCCACACTCAATAAAACACGTCTGATTGAATTAATGAAATGAAATGACTGTAATGACGTTTACAGTCAATTCGGAGCCATATGGTCCAATGAAAACCGATTTTTTTGGCCGGCGATTGAAGATCATGACTTGGACATGTTCCAACAAGAAAGGGCAACATGCCACACAACACGACCAATTATGGCTTTATTGCGTGAGAAGTTTCCTGGTCGCGTAGTTTCACATTTTGATGATTGGCCCCCAAGATCATGCGATTTGACACCGTTGGATTTTTTTCTATGGACCTACGCAAAAGACCGTGTTCACGCGAATATTCCCCGAACTCTAGATGCATTAAAAACCAACATTACTCAAGTTGTGCCCGAGATACCACCTGAAATGTGCGAAAAAGTTGTTAAAAATTACCTCAAAAGAATCACATGCTGCGAATCTTCCCGAAGCGGCCATTTGAATGATATTATTTTTCACACTAAATGGCAATGTCCATAACTTTATAATGAAATAAAATTTTCATCAAACATGTATCGCTGTGTGTGTTTTATTTAGCTTTACTTACGAAACCGATAAATGAATGACCCTTTACTAGCTGTGCAACATTTGTGTATCAATAACAATTATGAAGTGATTTTCAGCGCAATCGGTTGAATGGTTTGGGCCAGCGTTGCCCCCCTATTACAATTGTAGCGTTTTTGCTACATTTTTTTTCCTAAAAAAGTCACTACGTACAATCCCAAAATATTCGTAAAACACTACAATTTCAAAATTTACAATCTAGTATTAAAAATGCTATTGCACATTGCGTTTGGCCCTTAAATTCGCCAGTAGCACTTATTGTGTAAAATCAAAATCAAATCAAAAATTACAGTTTTTACTGTTTTCTTTTATGTGGTAAACTTTTTTTCTTTCGTAGGAGTTGAACCGTTTTAATTTGCTGTTTTAAATTTTATCGTTTTCGTGTTTGATCGTTGCAAAAAATTTAATATTTCCTGGCAAGATATTCTGTGTTTAGTTTTTAAAAAATGAAGATATTTTTCAAGAGCTTCCAAAGCAGAAGTACACATGAAGCCATATTAAATACTATACACTATTAACAAGAAAGTTTGATGTTTTAAGAAATAAAAGAAGAAGTTAGGTATACAAATTGACAATATTTATTAAGCCATTTTACTTTATTAAATTATTCATTTTTGCTTAAACTTTTGATTGAAAAGTTTGACGCAACACTGGTTTGGGGGCATTTTGGGAACAGTCATAAATATCTACATACTTTTACTTCGCATAAGATGCGACAAAAGACTAGAGCTAGATGGTTGGATCCCTGTTTAAGCATAGTACGCGGCCGAAACAAAAATTTCTATAAAAAAATTGAAACAGCGAAATCATTTTCGTTTTCTTTTTTGTTCTGCAGTACCTACGCTATTCAATGAGCGAAATTGATAATTGCAGCTGATTATTTGGAGAAATATCCACTCTTTTTCGTACTGAATTAATTGCACGAACCATTAAATGTGTGCCAAAAAGTGACATTTGAGTTTTATTTGTATTTTTATATGTTGTTTCTTTGATTACAGCATACATAAGTTTCTGTGATATTTTTGTTTTTTATTTTCATTTTGTTTTTGCAATCGGCGGCATTAATTCAGCTTCATCTGCATACTAAAAAGGGCAAAATTTACTTAAAATGGAAAATTATTAAAATGCAACGGCAGTACTTATGCTCCATTGGCAATAGTTGAGGCGATGTCAATTTCAATGGCAATGACAATTTATTGACTGGGTGGGCTTTCTATTGCCAGATAATTTCAGGTGCAAAATGTCAGTATAGAAATTATGACCACTGTCAAATGTTTTTTTGCTCTTTAAAAGCACTATTATTGATACTTAATAAAAAAAACTTTAATTCACTTAATTTCTCATATTTTCAACTTTAAAACGTACCATTTTGAAAAAAGTGAAACGTCAAGATTTATTGCATCAGCGATGGAAATCAATAATTATTGCATATAATTTGCGATAAAAATAAAATTTTAACAATTAGGTTTTCTCAAGAACTTCAAAAATAATTATTGATAAAGCTTTGAACTCAAAAGATTGAAGTGTTTAAGGAATAATTTGTGCCAAATTAAGTGAACAATTTACGTGAATCGAATAATTTGATCGGATAGCAAAAATCTTTATTGCTGAAAACCAATTCGGCGAAGAGTTAATTTGACGATTTGGACCGGTGATAGAACATCATGATGTGATATCACACCTCTAGACTTTTTGTCTTTGGAACTATGTACATGAAGTCCAAACTCTTCGTCTATACGCAGGTTACGATTAAGGAACTGCTCGGGTTATTCGACAAAAAATTTAAATTCTAGAATGGAGCATATCAGCCGCAATTCCGGTAAAAATTTTAAAGAAATAAGGACACAGGACACTAGTGAAATTGAAATCTCAGAAACAGCCGATTAAATTAATTTCATCAAAAAAAATTCGAAAAATAGTTTTAAACAACCATAGAAATTTGAACCAATTGTTTATAAAGTACCGTTGCGTTGTTTAAATTTTTTCTACAAATTAACATTACCTAATATAATAACAAGGGACACATTAAAGCGGTTAATTTGTATTAAGTTGGTTCGCCTTAAGATAGAGGAAAACTGCTAATGAAACGTAAGGCTTTTCTAAAATAAATATACTGACATCCATGTTCACATTGTAGAGTCTTTATACCTCTGTCCACCTCGGTATAATACACTTAATATTAAGGTCAATTTTTTCAGATAGTCTTCAGCGCAGCTGATGATTTTGGTAAGATTTCTGCAGTTTATTTTGCAATTGTATACTAATCAAGAAGTTAAAAAAAAATTAAATCATGGAAGATGATTTCTGCTTAAATCTTCTTTTCAAACTAAATCTGGCTATACCATAACCGAAATAAAGACAATCTTGATTTGTATCTAAAACCATTATCACTCATCCTATATAGCTCATTAAACATTCAAGCTTTATACGGAACTCCCAAGAAGAATTTCCAAGATCTAAGACCAGATATAGAAGAGTTTTTCTAAACAATGTTGCAAAATCTTCTAGCTATATACGTGATTAATCACTAATAGGACATTATACGCCACAGATAGAAGTCGCATCATTTGCATGGATCTATTGAATTGAAATAATTCAAAATCAATTGAATTCACATGCCACTGCATCACTTTAAAATAAATATTCCCTCTTCTGCCCCTCTCCCCTGTCCACCGCTCACCTATATCTTACCTGACTTAAAGAATCTCACTCAAATAAATAACTCAACACCAGCCAAACTGACATAAGAGTTCATTTTCGCTTTTAAACATCCAAAAGGAAGCCCTTTTTATCGCCAAAGACGACGAACGACCGAACGACGACGACGAACGATTCTACAACCAAAACATGGCCTATACGACGACGATCACTGGAATCTACTCTCTCTATACCACCACATCAACACCGACCAAGAGTATATGGTGCCGACATACCTACTTTACCGCTGTCGCCGCCGCCGCCAGCGCGGCCGGCCTGTTCATTCAGTCAATAGATCGCAATTCGGCATAATAATAGCCATCCGGAGGATATAAATTTCATCGAGCAGTGAGCTGCTGTTGCTGCAGCCGCAACCGCCATCCACCGCCACCGCACCAAAGCCCAAGCGATATAGACATGGGGTCAACTATGGACTTGGGCTTCCACTCTCGCGATCGCTCGACTGGCTCTTCCAGTCGTCCCTAGATATGCGTTCCGCTTTTGTTTCGATATTGGAAACGTTCAGTGGAGAATGGCGTCGGTGACGGCAGCGGCTATGGCAATGGCGCGCGGTGCCGATGAATAGTCTTTTAAAGATAATTTTGCGCAAGCTATTAAATTGATATGATTAAATCTTAATCGCAGATTAAACCGACATCTCTGAGATTTGCGACATTAGTATGCCCATTGGGTCTGCATATAGTGGTGGTAGTCATCGCCTCGCCATCGTCATCGTCAGCGTCAGCGCTAGTTCCTGCGTTGCTCTCTCTCTTTATTTTTGCGAGAATGATATCTGCATACTGGAATCTCTCATAGAGATGGGCATTGGGCAATGGGCATGGATGCTGCGCAGCAACTTTGACTTCACTTTTAGAAGGAAGTGCATTTTGCTTCTGATGCTGCTGCTACTGCCGCTGTTGCTTGACCATCATGGTGTCTGGTGGATTGGTTTTTGGTACTAAAAGAACATTAAACGTATAAAGTTGATTGTTTTGTTGTTGTTGTTGTTTTTTTGTCTCTTGATTTTTTGTGTTCCTTTGTCCTCTGCCAGTGCTTGCTTGCAGTGTGTGACTGTCAGCTTGACAACTTGATGAAAGAGGATTTATGTCCCATCCATTCAATCCGAATTCGAACGATTGGCTTCTCTCTCGCTGAGCATCATCAGGCTGAAGCTGCAAAGCCTAGAAAGAAGAATTGCAGTATGATGCACAAATCGATGATGATAATGATGATGATGATGGTCCTCGAATCATCATCATTATCATCATCATTGTGAGATGAGGATGGCTCGATTGCTGGATCGTTTATGTTAAGCGATCAAATGACGTTTCCAAGTTGGAACCGTCCATCGCATCGTCATCGTCGTTGTCCTATAAAGGGTTTCGAGCATTCGGTTTGGGTTTGCGCAAAGACCCTGAGAGATATCACGTTAGCGGGAGAGAAAAAGGAGAATAATGGGCAAAGATTCGAGCAACTGACATGACCGCTGTGATGTCTGGAGAAGATGTGACTAAGATTTAAGATGTATGCAAATAGTGTCATGTTAAGGCCGGTGTGCTGTTCTGTTCCCTCTGTGCTGTGCTGCGTCAGGGAGGAGGCATAGGATTCAGGAGTTTTGTCGTTTTGGGTGGGGTGGATGGAGGGCCAGATCAGAACTCACTCTCTTCAGAGTTTTTTTTTTTTTGTTTGTTCTTTTGTGTTCGACGAACAACGACGACGATGGTGGCTGACAATGGAAGCTATCTTCTTCTGCGTTCGTCTTTTTCGTTGTTGTTGGAGTACCTACATACATATATGTGGATGTGGATGATGTGAATCTTTTCTTTAACCAGGGAACACATCTCCACTTTGATCGGCGGTGACAATTGAAATTGATTTTACCTTTCGAAGCCAGAAAGTCCTTCAATGATGCATAGCACAGGTACCTTTATAGAACTCTTATACTCGTACATCCCATATCCACAGCATATATAGCAGCGTGGTCTCTTGGAGTCATATAGGAGGTATAGGTTATATAGGTAGGTACCATAGTACATGTCATTGTTGCAGCACAAGGATTTCCATGAAACATGCCCGCTACCACATAACATAGAGACGGATGGATGGATGGATTGGATTGGATACGATGGAAAGAGGATATATCCCAATGGATATGGATGAATCGTTTGGTGATGATTCTTTTTCTTGTAATTCGCTGCGGTTGGTTATGTTATGTTTGATTGGGAAAATTGCCAGAAGCAATGGACCTTAGAGGGGTAGAGGGGCAAGATATGGTTTCTTGCATCAGAAGGAACAACAGCAGAAGCAGCAACAGGTCTAAACTGTCTTTCAATTTATTGACGTGTTTTGCTAAGGTACGGAATTTTATATGCAAAATAGAGAGAACGCGCTTTGTTAAATCGATTTTTTTTTTGATTTTTTTTGTATTTGCTTTCTTTTCGTCAATGGGCATGTGGAATTTATCGGATGGGAATTGATTTGATTATATATCAACGACAAGTGAATGAGTGAGGAGAGGAGAGGTCATATGATGAGTCTTGCAAATTCACAATGCGTTTAGTTTACTCATAATGTTGGTAAATTGAAAAGTCATTCCATAGAAAAAAGTATTTCTATTTGTTGTTCTGGTTTTTCGACTAATGTATAGGTACGCAATCTATGGAAGACCAATAACTTAACAACTTTCTTAAAAATGGAAGAAATAAAGAAAGATATTTATCAACAAATAAAGTCTTAATTTGTGCATATCACTTTGAAGAAATTTTACTGACCATCCGTTCATTTAAATTCAAGAAATCTTGTTGTAAGGCAAGGGATACAAGAAGAAGTTTAAAACTATATTGTTATCTTCAGATAAGAGAATCCTAAAACTGAGAAAAGTATAAATCATTTCAGCCTTGAGATAAATGTAATAACAACTTTTCAGTATACCTATGTACCTACGGGCAACAGATTATTCGCGAAGCACTCATCTATACATCCTCTACTGTGGGCCTATAAAAGGACATCACCGCGCAAGGCCGAATTTTAATTAAAGAATTATGGCATGCCTGACAAATATCAAGAAGTCCTTTTACTTATTTACAATATTTATAAGCTTATAGAACTCAGATTCTCAGGAAAAGTCAAGAATGAAGAACATCCAAGTAAGTAGGAGTACTTCAATATTCCAAGTTAAGACCAAACGCAGGGGCCAACAAGTACAATTTTGACAAACAGGCCTAACTCTATTCTTCATTGCCTGTACAATTGAATGAATACAATCTCCAGTATTTCGAAATACCGTTTATTGGTACCTAGAACTAGGCAGATTTCCGCCCGAGTGAGTTGCCAATTCCTTAAACTCTCCTTCCGGGTACTCTGTGAGAAACCATTTGGATCATGAAACATTTTTGGTAGATTTCCAGTGCAGAAGTTGATATTTGATATTTTCATGTGGAATATTTCCGAATTATTTGAAACACGAAAAGGGTTTCGGCAAGAAGTAGCGCCAAACTATCGTAGATGCCAGAGTATTTGGCCTTGATGACTGCAAGCAGCTGAATCGATATTTTAGAGAATAGAAGCTACCGTGTCTTTTTCTAATACCCTTCAAGGGTCGGGAGCTCGTTAAGAGGAAGAAGAACTTACTGAGCCCAAATCTTGATTTTATCGTAAGCGACAAAATAAAAATTTAATTTTTTCATTCAGCCTTAGGGGCTAATTCCCAATTGGTTTTGACGTTTAGAAAAAAAAGATTACAAAAATATTTCTCATAAAATTGATACTTTGTTTGCTTACGAAAGAACCACTTCATCCCCTTCACAGAGTCAAGACAATCACACCTTCTAAGGCTCTAAATAAAATTGCTTCAAGATATAAAAACATAAATGCTTTCTATACGACTTCATTAAGGCCGCATTGAGTAATTTTAAAATCAATTGAATTGAATGTCCTTATATCTTCGTATATAACTACATCGCGGAAACTGAAAAATCCCATCAAATCGATTGGCATCTTGTCAAATATTATTACAGATGAAATTGTTTCCCCGATTGTAATCTTTGCCAAACAAACAGATCTCATATCTATTCCCTTTGAATAACGACCGCTCTGATGATGGTAAAGTATGAGATTTCCCATAGGCATGAGAAGGCTTATGTGGGCAAAAGCAAACAAGCCACACGAACATTGGAGGATCCGAAGCAACAGCACTACTTCATAATCATCCATAAATTTGCAAAAATAAATTTCATCAACAACAGACAGCTTGAGTACCACACACATGCTGGCCGCCTGTGAACTTATTCGATCAATCGATTGATTACACACAACAAAAAGTGAAGAAGACGCCGCAATGGGCCAACACTGCAACACCATTTCCATCGCCATTATATGTATGTAAGCGTCCTCATCGTCCTCATCAGCAGGTTCTATCAAAATCCTATCTCTCGTCTGACAGTGTTCGATCAAAAGCAAAGTCGAAACAGCAGCAGGGGCTAACTAGTCAATGACTGGTTATTCTTCTTCTTCTTCTTCATCGGCCATCATAATCGTCATCACCATCATCATCATCATCGTCGATGGTGGTGGCGGCAGCAGCAGAAGCAGCAGTTTTTACTGACGACCTTCATCGATATAGCCGACCGACACGGCGACGATTCGATATACCAACAGCACTAAGAAATATCGACGCAACATGCGCTGCGCACGCCTAACCATATGGTAATTGCAATCATATAAACGCACCCCGCGGCCAGCGGCTACTGTTCGCGCGCAAGCGTGTGCTTATTCGCTTTGGCTCCGATCGAGGATGCTCAGGATATATGTATACCGCAGTCTGGCTGATTTGATGAATCCCTGCGATTACTCAGCCAGATTTGTCCTCATTATTCAATATGGGGCTATGGAGTTCTCTTATTGATTTATCATGGCTCATCGATATACATAATATGAAGTAACCCGAATCGCTGTCGTTGTTGAAGTCGAAGCAGGTGAGACTAGACAAAACGATTTAGCTATGCGCGATGCGCCTCCAGGTGCGTTTCGCTTCGTTAATGTCAAAATGAATGCTCTATACCTATGTAGGTATTCAAAATGATATTAAGTAAAAACAAAGAAAAACGATCGAGCACGAGTGTCGGATAATTTGAGGTGTCTATTGAGACTTTGGATTGGATTCAAACACTAAACTTTGTTAGGTTTATTATTTATGCGCAAATCAATGTTTATATAGTCGCGGGGTTTTTTTGTGGATTTAATTTTTTTGTTGGTGGATTTTTTTTTCTTGCCGCTCATGCCGAACCTTAAAAAAAAATATTTCCCTCGGCGTCATCGTGAAAAATTCCCTAAATTCTAAATAGGGTAAATTTAAGTTGTTTTGATAAAGTTTTTGTCAATTAAGTGTTTATTTTTATGAATTACATCAAGCTAAAACTTGTTTCTTTCGGACTTTTGGCTATATGAAAGAGATCTACTTTATTGCTTAGGATCCAAACAGCCGAACTTTATTCAACTCTTCTTAATTTCTTCGCTAATTTAACCGTATCTCTATCATTTTATAGTAAGGGTATTCACGCAACGTCTTAAGTTTACAAATTGTGTAAAAGGATAAGTTTACACAAAAGTTTGCATGAACGTCCTTTTAATTCATTTTGTTAAATGCTGTCTAATTGAATCAGCTGTTCGTTGAACGTCAAATATCCTAAACTTCAAAATATGTATAAAAAATCCCATATGAAAAATAGTTACAGAACACGGGCAGAGTTTTTTAAGTTCTCTGAGATACCTAATATATCATATTCCGAACACGTCTAATTCTAAAAGTCACAATTACGTTTGGTTAAGATTACCAAAAAAATTTGGTTAATTTTATCCAACAAAACCCTTGGAGATTTTTAACCAAATTGTGTAAATCATTGTTCATACAAAATTTGACAGTTCATTAACCAAACGGTAAACTTAACCAAATGCTGAACTTATCCAGTGTTTTACATCATTGTGTGAATACCCTTAGTATTTCGTTGTTTTTGCTATCGTAAAAAAACCCCCAATTTTCAAAAATTCTTTTTGAATGTGTTGTTTTTAATATTATAGGTACAAATGGCGTTTACCCCTTCAGTCACCAACGCGCAATTAAATCAAAAGTATATTACCAGCTCTCTGTCAAAACCTCATAAGTCCAAAAATGACTTTTAAATATAATATTTAATATCAAAATCTAGTTGGAGCCTAAAAGTATAGTTTTCCTTGAAATTTAGGGCAAAACTATGATTTCTTAATGGAAAAATTGCTTTTAACTTTATAAAAATAATGCATTATTGTCGGAAATAGCTTCGGGCCAATGGCGGCATCAACCCTTTTATTAAGGGCATATTTGAACAGCTCAGCATGGTATAGACCGAAATTGTAATGGATTGGGCGTGTTTCTTTGAGCTGCAGCATCTACTGCCAAGTACTTCTGGCTGCTTTCAACTACCTCTTTGGTCAAAGTAGTTCAAAGTACTTCAATAATGTAGTAACGAAATGAATCCACGCAAAAAAGCGACACCTTCAGTAGAAGAAATTACATAGTAAATTATTGTTGTTGATGCTTTCTATAATTTAAAATAAAATTCAAATACAAACAACAAAGCTTTCGTCTACAATTAGGTTAGATTTTTCTTTTGGCAAAAATTAAAGCGTTCCATTCATCATCTACTGCGAAGTACTAAAAAATACTTTGCAAGGAACAAAGGAACACACCTATTGTCAGACGACTTTATTCTATAAGATATTTTAAACCAATGCTGTTTAAACTACAAAAATATCAATTCAATTTTTGCTTAACATATTATGGTAGGTATACTATATGAAAAGTTATGCATTCGGAAAAAATATCGAACTCGAGATTTTGATCAAACTTGACATTGCAATATAGCGAAGTAGAAAAAAAGGTCTTGCAATTCTGTCCGTCTGACGTCTGTCTGTCCTGTCCTAAACAGGTGGGTCGATTTTTTTTAAACTATAGGTACATAGCGTTTTTTGAGCATTCCTTTGACACGTTTTTTTCCTTTTTTTTGGACCAAAAATAACAGTAGCTGCCGTAAAAATTTGTTTATTTAGCAAAAAATGAAAATCTTATTAAAACTTTTTTTTTTAATTCAGTAATTTATATAATTTTTATTTGTTTTTGAATGAAGTTATTTTAGTGCTTAGTTTTTGAATAAATGATTTTTAAACTCAAAATTTAAAAAATAAAATTTGAAAAAAAATAATAATAATTTTGGTAATTTTCAATTTTATCAAAAACTAAAAGACTAACAGCCATCTGTTTTTTAGCGTTCGACTGCAAAATAACAAGAGTATCGAAAATTATAACCCAAATTAGTACTTAATAACGAAAAATTTTATTATTAAAATTTTGAGTTTAAAAATCATTTATTCAAAAACTAAGCAATAAAATAACTTTATTCAAAAACATACATAAAGAATGAATTTCTGGCTTTAAGATAAGTTATAACATAATATTGTTAGTATTGCCATTGTGTTTTTATATTCATTTTCTATTTTAGAAACATTTTTTTTTAACTTGCCCCTCCCACCTAAAGGGGTGGACAAATAGAGTGGACCGATATCTTAAAATCATGTCCATATACATAATGTACCAACAATAAAAACAAACTGATGCTTTTATCACAAAATTTACAATTTTAGGATTAAGTCGCCCAACTACATAGAAAAGTTAAACCCTTAACTCTTCTGATTGGTTTATTTCAAAAACTGCTATTTGTATGAAAAAAAGTATGTTAATCTTTTTTGTAGGAAATATTTCAAGCTATAAATAAGATTTAGACACTTTTTTATAAAACTTACCATTTGAGATTTATTGCAGAAAAACCATTTTGGGGGGCCTTCAACCCCCTTTAAAATTGTTAGCGGCGCTCATATCGATGGGGACTTTTGACAGAAGCTATAATATACCAAAATCCAGCTTTCCGATTTTTTCCGAGTCAAATTCTTTATTGACTGGACTATTATAGCTTTTTTAAAAGCCAGTAATTCATTCTTTAATTATGTCTTTAAATAAAGTTATTTTAGTGCTTACTTTTTGAATGAATGATTTTTAAACTTTTAATTTTTCGAATTTCAAAATTTAACTTTATACTGTCAACTGATTGAACAAATTTGAGAACATGATTCTATTGCCATGGTCAATTTTTTAAATAAAAATTTTCCTTCCAATATGCACGGACTGTGAATGATCATATTCCATACTCTGCAAAATAATCTATTTTAAGTTACGTATTGTTTTGTTCATCGAGATCGGATCAGATAATAAGTTTTCATTTTTCAAAATAACACAAATGCTATTTCAACAGCTGTTTAGTTTACAACGAATACATGCTAATTAGTGGTAAGGCACTAATTGTCTTGGAAAAATTAAGTGAAGACTTTTTCAAGTAGGTACAGTGGAAAACAATAGTTTGATTTAAGAACTGAGGTGCGTAGGTAATGCTGGGGGAAAATTTGCCATGGGAAAGAAATTGTATGAGAAATAAAATTTTTCCGAAAGTCCGTACTAGGCTGCAATCTAGTAAAATAAGAGAGACATGGAAATCGAAAATTGACATTGTAATTAATTGAATGAAGTGGATGTTGTAGAGTGTAGGGGCTTTAATTGTCTCGATTTTCTCGACCGACGTTGACCCTGTCAAAATGTTGTAAATATAACTAGCTGATAAAATAGCTGGGACACGTGGAGCGTATGAACAACGACGACGCACCAGCCTGACGAGTCTTTGAATTTGGCCCCGATGATGTGTTAAAATGTCAATTTGTTGTGAAATTTCTGAAATCAATTTTATAATCAGTTTAAGTTCAGTTCTCACCTAGAAACTTGTTGCCGCAACATTGGCTTGCTCTCAACAAGTTGTTATGCCAGTGAATTTTTGAATTTCTTTTGCTTTAATATTAAGCGTAGGGTACTTAAAAATCCTCTTTCCATAGGCTTAAAGCATCTTTATTAAGTTTTAATTTTGTTTGTTATTTTTTTTTTTTCAGAATTCCAAAAGCAGTGGCGGAATGGGGCGCATATTATGGCAATACCTATAAGTATAGCCAGCTTTATCGCCACTCAGCGATCAAACAAATATCCAAGCATATGGTAATTATTTATATCTAGATGCCATTTGGAGATTATAGTTATTCTCCTGGTCTTCTATTTTGGCGGCTGACACTGGTAGTTTTGTGGCGGTGGAGTTGTGATGTTGATGTTGATGATGGCAGTGGCGCTGCTGCTTGGCTTTTTTGGATTTTAAAATTAAGTTCCAGGATTGGATATTGTTGCAATTTCGGTTGCGATGTTGGTTGCGGTTGGTTTGGTAAAGTTGTTGGTTAGAGGCTGTTTTGACAGACCTCGGTGTTTGTAAATTGAATTGGCAGTGGTGGATGGCGATGGCGGTGGCGGGACCCACAGCGGAGACGAATATTATATACAAACTAAAACTATATTTGCATGCGAACAAGAATATTATATATTTATATACCTACATACCACTCGTAATATTATGCTCTTGGGCTGTGTTTGCATTGTGTACCTATTTTGTAGATACAACACTGCGAGCAAAACAAATGATCGAGTGTTGCGAAAACATCAAGGCGCTGTCGCTTTATACGTAACGTATACTATATATGCAGATTGTACAGGTGATTGCATTGAAGTTTTCTTATGAGATAATTGAAATTTAATTTTTGGCATTATACGTAAAGTTATATCTAACGTACCTATATCTACCTACTCACATACTATGTAGATGTAAACATGCTTGTTTGACTTGAAATATCTTTAATCTTTCTTTTTTTTTCTTTTTTTTTAGTGGAATATTGTAGGTAAGCTAATGGGAAAATGGTTAAATTGATGGAAAGACAAAGAAAATTGTATGTAATTTTATTTTTTGTTTTCAAAGACTCGTCAAAAGTTTAAACTGATGTCATTAAACATTAAGGAATTTGATAAAAAAAAATTGGTATGTGTGGGTACAAACTCGCGTATGTAATTCAAAATGTCAAAGAAAAAATACCAAGCGATAAAGTTAATCAATTAAAATCTACGTTGCTGTTAAAATTAGTATGTCAGAGATTTTTTGTGTATTGATTCTTCTTCTAACTCATTATTGCAACCCGTATTTGTGGTATTTGGTCTAATTTGAACCTTTCTGTTGCCAACAACATTTTTTAGTACATTTAAGCACGAAGCAACTTGTTGGATAGAATTGATTTCGCGTAAGCCAAGTCAACAAAAAGTTGCTGGCAACATATTGCGTAAGGATGAATTTCTTAAAAAATTGTTGTTTTTCTCAAAATTTTGAAAGTAAATAATTTTGAATGATGATAAAATCGTTAAAATAATCGCCCTTACATGCGATTGTGAATTATCGATGGATAGTTGATAAATATTAAAATTTGGTACATACAAATAAATATCAATTTTCTTTTGATTCAGAACTGGCTGCACCGTTCTTTATGATCAAAATTTCTAACAATGAGCTTGTTAAATATTGATTTTTAATATTTATCAGCCATCAATTGGTAATTGAGAATCGTATAAAAGGGATAGATTTAATGACATTAGGCTCAGAGTATAAAACTTTAAAACGTAGTACATATTACAATTTAACTAGAATTTAAATTAAAAACTAATTACCTTTATTTGATTAAATTCTTTGTTCCCTTTGCATATGCATACCCTTCACATTAAAATGATTAAGTGATATAATTAATAAAAATGACATTCAACAATTTTAAAATCGTGTCCCCGAGATTAAAGAGTTTTTATTTTGTATAAATATTCATACAAAAAAATATCAATCATTCACTGACAAAAATAAACAATACAATGTCTCATCAAAGTGAATAAAATTTAAGAATTTTAATTCAAATTTTAGTTTCGTGTTGGAGTTGGATGTGCTGCCGAATGAAAAAAAAAAATACATCCAACACAATTTGCTACCAACGCAACGCTTTCATTGATTAAATATTCCCTGCAAAAAATATAAATTATTATTTATTATATACATGTCTCTCTAAGTCCACACAAACACAACCAGCTGACAAAGTATGACCATAATTTTAAGGTAATTTTCAATTGAATTTAACACAAAACGTGCAAACATGACCTACTTCATTAGCATCAAGCATCAACATCTCCTTGTTGTAAGATTGATGGATGGAGTTGTCTTGGATGCAATGTTTACTTCTTACTCAATATCAACTTAGGTATACCTACTCTACTCGTATCTATTATTGAGTTCCTGGTATATAATAGAATTTTTTTTAAAACCTAACCTAACCCAGCCCGATCAAAGTTCAATCTTAGATAATGTTTAACCTTAAATAGAAGTGTGTTTCGCAAACCTTTTTGCAGAATTGTATAAATAACTACTGTGACATTGGTTGAATAATATAATATTGTAATCGAAAGATCTATCGGTTAAGTTATAAGAAATGTATTTATTTATTTTTTTTATAGAAGCAACAACATTGTGATAAAGTGATTTAACGATAAAACTACATAAATATTAAAACACACCCTACTTTTTGATGAAGTAGGTACGAAAGATCATAAGAAATAGATATGTGTTAATTTTATAAAATGTAATTAATTTATGTGAGAATTCGAGTTCGAGAATGGTTATACTAGCAATCATCAATTGCGAAATAGGTTCGATAACGATAAATATTGAATTCGTCACAAAGGATGATAATCAGAAATTTACGATTGTCCATAACGAATGCCTTAAAGGAGCTTTAGGACCTCCCTGCTTAATCTGAAACGACTTGATCTAGATTATTTTTAGAGCATTTTATCTTTGAATTCAACTACCAATAATCTGCGTCGCTATTATAATAATAATAGCCGTGTTTTTTTGCAAGCCCGGGGGGAATTGGATGAAAAAAACGACGTCGGTGCTAAACAATTAACATGTTAAATGCAACAACAACTAATCCCAGGGAATTCTCGGGGTTTAACTTAAGCGTACAGAAAAACTGTGTTACCGGCATGAATTACATACATGTTATCGATAGTTTGTATGAAAACTCCATGTTTTTTACTGTCATGGCGTCGCTAATCCCCGCTGTCGTTTTTTTCAACCAATTCCCCCCGGGCTTGCAAAAAAACACGCCTAATATTTACTTATCTAGACATGCCAACAGTGTAACAGTAGGCATGTTTTTTTGCAAGCACGGGGTGAATTTTGGACGAATAAAACGATTCAAGGCTATATAATTTCCAAGTTAATTGTAACAACAATTAATCCCCAACGGGCTTGTCTAAGCCCACATAATTTTCGAAGTTTAACTTAGGCGCCCAGAAAAACTGTGTTACCGGCATAAATTATATACTTGTTATCGATAGTTTGTATATGAAAACTCCATTGTTTCAGTGATGGCATCGCATATCTTTTTTTGCGATAGTCGAACTCGAGATTTTGATCAAACTTGCCATCACGATGATAGCGAAGTTGTGGGTCTCGCAGTCCTGTTTGTCTGTCTGTCCTTTTCATTCAGTGACAGCCTAAACGGGTGGGTCGAATTCTTTAATCTTGGTACCTACCTAGCCTTTTGTTGGCATTCTCCCGACACGTTTTTTTTTTCATTTTTTTAGGACCAAAAATAACGGGGCAGGTGGTACAATTTTTTTTTTATAAAAAAAATAATTAAAATCTTATTTTTCTCCAAAACCTGCCCATACAACTTAATAAAAAATTGTAATTTTTTTTTTAACGGCTACCATTTAAAAAAAAAAATCCAAAAATGGTTATAAATGTTACTTCCCATAGAATCAATTTTCGATTTTTTCGAAAAGGGCTCAACCGATTTTCATCAATTTTTAAGGAGAATATTAAAAAAAAATTGTATAAGGTAAGGACAATCTCATTTTTCTCAAAAACGACTCCGACGATTTTGATTAAATTTTTTATGTGAGCTTGTATTAGTGTCAACTTCAGGGCCGGCCCCAGCCAGACTTACGCCCTGTGCAAGATTTGTAGTAAGCGCCACTTTTTATATGTGCACATATACATACACATGGCAAATGCTAGTACATATTTGTTTGCGCAAGATCAGATTACATTGGTGTTAGGCAAAAACGCCAAAGGAAATAACTCCCAAATCGATTTGGAAATTTAGCCCAAATTTTTTTTTATCGGCCAAAAAAATGGAAATATCACCGAAATTCATATTTTTCCAAATCTTAAGTTGAAAATATCGCCAAATATTTTCAATGTTGTAAAATTTGGGTGTTATTTCTCCAATTTTGGGCGATCAAACATTTTTTTTTAAATTTTTTCCTAAATTTTGGGCGATAAGTCCAAAGTGAAATTTCAATGATAAGATAATATTAAAAAAAAAATCGTGGCGCATAAACAGTGAGGTTTTTCTGGATTTTTTGTTGGGCGATATTTCCAATTCGGGGCGTTATTTCGCATTTGACTTTTAAAATTTGTATTTTGGGCGTTTTTTCCTTTAAAAAAAATTAAAAAATTGCAAATAACGCCCAAATCGAGCAAAAAAAAAAAAAAAAACAACAATTGTTCAAAATTTCCAAATCAGCCTATAACGCCAATTACATTTTCTTGCTCCTGGTAATGCGCCCCCAGAATTTTGCGCCCTGTGCATTTGCACATCTTGCACATATGGTTGGTCCGGCCTTGGTCACCTAACATATTTTTGGAAAAAAATTGATCTATATTTTATCAATTAAATGAGGTATCTTTCATACAACGATTTTTTTAGTTTTCGACTAGCTCATTATTTGTAGAACAGCTTTTAAGTTTGAATAAAATGGCATATCAAAATAAAATTTTTTTTTTTTTTAATTTTAAATTTCAAAATTATTTTTTGAAAATTCTATACATATTTCCAAAATGAGTAGATGATTTTTTTTCAAAATTGATTTTTTAAGTCCGCACTAATATCTAAATGCTAAGATATTTCTTAACAATTCTTTTCTTACAAATGTTTACAAAATTTTATTTATGCAATATTATTTTTTAAAAAAACCTCATGTGAAGTAAAACATTTTTTTTAGGACAGAAAATTAAAAAATAGTATATTTTTTTGTTTCTGGTAATTATAGTACCTATCAAATAATAGCGGATAAAAATAAAGTTACTATAAAAAAAAATGTTAGTTATAAACTATAATGTCAAATAAAAGGGCGGACCATTTTTTTTACAGCGGATGATCTAGCCATTATTTTCTATGCCGAAATTGCTATTCTCATACATTTTATTGCAAGGTCTAGTCTCGTTTTTGGGTTTATTTTACTAGACTATAATAGAATATTCTAATGAATTCAATAATCATTTCAGAAAAATAAAGATTTTCCTTCCCACAAAATTGGTGTCTATCATAAAAAGTTTGAAATTCATTTTCGAAAATTTGAATTTCTACAAAGGGAAACAAAATGGCTATTAAGATTGCAATATTGATCATTTTACAAAGAAATAAAATGCTAGACTGAACACACGAACTCCCAAAATTATTATGACACCAACGTGATATATACAACACCTCTATTCTTTGCGGATGATATAGTCATATTAGCGGAATCACTTAGTTCACTATACAGCTTATGATAAATAAGTTGGAGGAATATTGCAAGTATAATTGCCTTCTTATCAACACTATGAAATCGAGTGCTTGTCTTCAGGAAAGGAACAGGTCGTCTAGCACAAAATGAAAAGTGGAAATTTGGTGGAGTTGACCTTGAAGTGGTCAAATCTTACAAGTATTTAGTTGTAACAATAAACCACGACCTCTCTATTAAAAAACACTTTAAATTGAATCTGGCGGACTCAAAAAGAGCTATTAATTCAACTATGGAGAAACCTGATGTCGAATTCTAACGTGGGAATCTCATCCAAGATAAAGGTGTTCGAAGCTGTAATGCATTCTGTAATGTGCTATGGTGCAAAAGTATGGGGAGGAAAATGCTTCGAGGACGTAGAAAAACTCCTCCGATTCTTCCTGAAATAATTGCTTAAGTTACCATCGACCACGCCAAATTACCTTTTAGAAATTGATAGTGGAAATATCACCCATTTCCATTTTTACACTCAAATTGAACATGAAATATGTAAGCAAAGTAATCAACGAAGAAGATGGGAAACTCACCAAACTCAAGCACTGCGAACGCGAACCCTTTTTTACAAAAACTGGGAAGATATCTCTATGAAATACAACATCGCTCTTCATCTGAGGGAAGATAATGTCACAATTTTTTTAAGGGAAGTGGAACAGGCAACCAGAGCAGAGAGGGTGTTACGAGCGGAGAGTTCGACAACTCGTTTGATATACAGACCATCAACTGCTAAGCTATACTTGAACTCCCACCTTAGTACTGCCCAAATATCAATGATAATACGAGTGAGAGGGAGCTCCTTAACCTTAATCATATGCCTCATCGCGAGGATCTACCACAGCGATGCAGTCTATGCAACACCGGAGAGAATGAAGACATAATGCATTTTCTTGGGACGTGTCCTATTTAAAAGAAATATGGAGAAACCACTACGGAATCGATCGAATGGCGATCGATAATGTTAAACATATTCTTGATGATACTGAAAATTGGAGCGTGTTAATTTCCTATTGTAATACTGAACTTAGGTATAGAACTAGAATTTTGAATGTAGATTTTTAAAAAAATACAGCCAGTTATAGCTTTCATTGAAACTCATCATTGAAAATTTTAATTTTCAGTTTTGAGGCCCTAAAAAAGCGATATCAGTGATTATTTTGATGCCAATAAAAAGCTGATGACTCGATTATGATTTCTATAGTCATATTTCATTTTGGCCCTACCTTTCACATAAAACGATTTCTAAGATTTCAATGATCAATGATAAGGTAGTTCAATCATTGAAATATAGAAATTCATTTCCTGCGATAGGCTGGGCCAAAATGAAATATTTTTTTGACTAGAAATAATAATTGAGTTATCAGCTTTTTATTTGCATTAAAATAATCACTGATTTCACTTTTTAAGTGCCTCAAAATTAACAATGATGAGTTTCAATGAAAGCTATAACTGTCGCCTCACTGATGTAAATATTAAATTATTGTGAAAACTTTTTGTCTTTTATTGACAGACGGCATAGCCATGCTTATAAGTACATATATATAGTAATATTTTATATAAAATTGTAAAATGTTTCAATTAAGTACATCAATCGTTGGACCGGTTTTTAAAAAAATTATTTCTAATGTATAAAATGTTTTGAGATTCAAAAATTTTATTTCGACAAAAAACATGAATCCATTTTTGAAATATGGCCCCAAAAAGTGTTTGATTTTTTGTAATAGATGATCCATTAAATGACCACTTTTGATCACCCATTAATTTTGTTTGACCACCGACAGTGCTATCGAATAAATCGATTTTGGGGCCCAAAAGGAATTTTATTTATATTTTTGAGGATTAAGAACAATTCTAAGGATGCTCCTTTGAGATAATTGTGTGTTTCAAAATGGCCATCTTTAAAAATTCAAAAAAAAAAAAATTTTTGTGGAGAAAAAATGAAAAAAATTAAAAGAAAATAGTACTCTAAGGTGAGTTTTATTCATTGCTGCGCATAGCCAGGCAGCGGAGCAAAATTTCTCTTGGCAAAAAAAAAAAAATTTGATTGCTGGCGAAAAAGAAGTCAGTAAAAAAAGATGGCTGTGCTGGCGATAGAACTTTGAATTATTGAATTGAACTTATAGAGTGAGTAATCGTTTTATTCAGACTTGTGCTGTGCTGGCTATGCAGTAATGAATAAAACACACAGAATATTATTGTTTTATTTGAAGTTTATAGAGGCCTGTTCTTCTTTTGAAAATTTTCGTTCCAAAATGAAATTTCGAACAAAAATGAAAATTGCATGCATATTAACGGAAATTTGAATTCAACAATTAAAAATGAAATCTAAACTCATCCTTTTTTAATTAAAGGTCAAAAATTTCATAGAGCTACAAACTTGTCAAGGAATGTTTTACAAATTGTAAAACATTCTCCATTATTAAGAACAAATAAGAACAAATAAGTGTGTATAAGTTGTAATAGAATAAATCTCTGAATGTTCTTAACATCAATATATATCTACAAATCGGCATTATATGAGGTGAATTTAACACAAAAGACTTCAAATCGCAGAAAGAAAGAAGGTGGAGGTGTGACAATAGCAATCAATTTCCCTTCCTTCATCTTGTATATATAGGTATCCTCTATAAAAGTGCCTTCCTCCTCACAGACTATACCTATACACCACCCCTTATAGCCGAGTCCCAACTTCATCATCAATATCAAAGCTTCCAGAATCCAAAGAGTGCATAATGATCATGGGCCGAAAATTATTCGTCTTTATTGTACGAGTATATATGTATAAGAGGGCCTCATTCAGCGCGTAAAATATGAACATTTGCGATTATTTATACCCGAAGGCTTAACACTTTTTTATTCCCTGTCAATATGGCTAAATCTGTTGCTGCTGCTCCTGTTAGGGATGACTCTTCTTGCAGGTATACGAGTATAGTTATAGTGCGATGCGGCTGGCTGGAGGACCGTTGATCATTTTTATTATTAATTTTTTGTGTTGTGAATTTTTTTGTTTAATTTCACTCAACTCAAAGATGCAGACCACAAAAACAGCTCATATATAAATTATGAAGGGATAACCGCAAAATGCAGTACCACCGATGACCCAAAAGATTAGCGCACCACAGAGAGCGAGAGGGACTAACCGACCGAGAAAATGGGAGTGAAAATAAATTTCAAAACCCTCAGCCGTGTTCCACAACAAGATATCGAGATTATTGATTCCTGATGAGGTATATACATGCATATATAGCGCATGCGCGGAGGACCTTGTGTTGCGCTAACAATGGACAGACCATTGTGAATTGTGCGGAGCGGATGCCAGATGCCATGAAGCAAGCCTCTCTCTGACCCTTCTGAGGGCACCCCCTGGAGGTGATAATTGAATTTGCGTTGTTAGCAACTCGCAAAGGTACTTAAGTCTGACCCCATAGAACGTGAGTGTGAACACTGAATATAAGCGTTACTCTTCAGTCTTTCAGTGAAGTGAATGACCTGCGGAGGAATTTCGAAAAATCTTAATTCATCAAACTGTCACCAGGCGGCTGTTATACTGTGACATAGCACAACGCAAAGTAGCAAATCCCGAAGAGGTGTCCACTGTCTCCATTCCACACCACCACCACCTTACCATCGCGATCTTATATCCACCGCCATCCTGATGACAGCTCTAGTTTTACGGTCGGTTAATACAATCGTTCCGTTCTGTGGCATGAGATGGTGTTAACTTGTCTCCCGACTGTCGTTGCAATTTACACAATTTTCGGGACCAGCCCAAGTGACATTCGAAGAAATATAAACGAGAAGTAAAACGAATACAATAAACTCCAGCGGTCGTTGTACTCTGATGGCTTGCACCATTTGGACTTGGCTGGCCTGGCCAAAAAGGAAGATTCAACATCAGAAGATGGCAAACAAAAACAACAACAACAAACACAACAAAACAAAAAAAAAAGTCCAAAAAACCCACACTCGAAAAAGAACCCAGAATTTTTGGGCAGGGCCACGAAGGATTACCCATGTACGGTACGTGTGACTTCCAGTGCACTCTGCTTCTGCGAAGTCGAAGCCGAAGCCCATACCTTGCCGCCCGCGGACCATGTTGGACCGCGCCAAAGCATAATTTGTTGGTGAAATATAAATTGACTTTTTGGCAGTATGCGGTTGGCGTGGCGACGACGGACGATTGAACGGATATATTTCTGCTGCATAGCGGAAATGTGAAAGTCGTTCGAACGACCAACCGACGATGCGACGCAACGTCCGACGAGTCGTCTCAAGGATTGTGGTGTTTGGTTGTTGGGCCTCTGTGTGACTGCGGATGGGGGAAATATATTTGGTACTCCATCATATCGTCAGGCAGGCAAAGGCGACCAAATTTTGTGGTGTGATTCGAGGAAAGCCAAGAACAACTCTTTTCTTCTCGGGCCATCATCATGACCATCAGCATCATCATCATCACCATCATTTTGCCAAGAGTCTGTCTTTACCATATTGAAAGAAGATGGTGCCATTGAAAGTGTCGTTGGACATTGTTTTTGGTGTAAGGATCGTTTTTCTTTTCTCGTCCAGCAAACACTTCTTCTCTCCCGTCGAATGTCGAAAACACCGATAATCATTTTTTATTTTCGCTTGATGCCTTCCTGGTTGGCTCTTGAGTTGAATATAGGTACCACGCTCTCTGATGGTTGTTTGGCCCTTTGCATCGCATCATGCGGTTCGGTTTTGTTGCATGGATTCGGATTTTTTTTTCGGCCAGTTTCGGGCGTTTCTTAAATAATTGAGTTTGGCACAATAAATTGCACATCTGGTTATGTGTTGACAGTGGCCAATGAGTAGGTTATTTTTTTTTTGTTTTTATATATTTTTTTTTTCACTGGCCTAAGTCCTGAGACTGTCTTTTTTAAAGGATAGGCGTATGCGGGTTCATTTATTATGACGCTTTTTCGATGATGAGTTTTTATTTTATGTAATTTTTTTTTAGTTTTTTTTGTTTTTGGGATCAAACGATTGGATCAACACCACCCATCGATTGTGTCCTTTTGGAAACATAATATGCCGCTATATTTGGTGTTTCATTTGAAAAATAATTTAGTGGTATTGTTTCTTATGAGCTTATGTGCCTATATCATGCCTTTGCTTCGAAAGAAATTTCTTAACTGCATTTTTTTGCTTCAAGTTTCTTTTACAATTTATTTTAAGTGAGCACTAAATTAATATTCCTTTTTTCGTGACCTAAAAAACATTTTTCCTTTTTTGAAACTCGAACTACCTGGGACATAAAAAAAATTCTGAACAAATTTTTAACAAAAATCGGTTTTTTCTTTGTTTATCCTAATTTACACTAATAAAACTCTGAATTTAAAAAAAAAACCTTTTTTAATAAATGTTTGAGGAAAATTTTCATTCACGTGGCATTTTTGTATATCTTTAAAATCTTTAAAATTTACAATATGAGCTGGGTTAGATACTTATAATAAACCCAAAAATTGACCTTTAAAGCATGGCAACCCTATGCCTTGAACACTTGTCACTTGGCAGGCAAGCGCAAATTGTTTATTTATGCACCACGTACAAAACTGTGTGCCTCTTGTCTGTTAACTCCCAAGGCCACTATTTCCAATTCTAGCACGAGAAAGCCAAGAGTATTTGAAAGGAAAATAATACGAAACTTATACGGGATTCCACATTTACCAACGGTGACAAAAACCGTTCATAATAATAATAATCAGTGATCGAAATAACAACCCTGGACAAATATATGATTGACAGCGTTAGAACCTTACTCCAATCGAAGTAAATTTACTCCAATTTTAAGAAAAAAAAAGAAATATATTCCGCTACTGCGTTTTTTTGAAATCAACTCCTTTTCAAAATTTCTTTAGCCAAACCACATGAAAAAACGCAGTAATGTTACTCAATTTTCTAATAAATTCTGACTCGAAATAACAACCCTGGACAAATATATGATCGGCAGCGTTAGATACTTACTCCAATCGAAGTAAATTTACTCCAATTTTATGAAAAAAAAAAAAGAAATCTATTCCGCCACTCCGCTTTTTTGAAATCAACTCCTTTTCAAAATTTCTTTAGCCAAACCACATGAAAAAACGCAGTAATGTTACTCAATTTTCTAATAAATTCTGACTCGAAATAACAACCCTGGACAAATATATGATCGGCAGCGTTAGATACTTACTCCAATCGAAGTAAATTTACTCCAATTTTATGAAAAAAAAAAAAAGAAATCTATTCCGCCACTCCGCTTTTTTGAAATCAACTCCTTTTCAAAATTTCTTTAGCCAAACCACATGAAAAAACGCAGTAACGTTACTCAATTTTCTAATAAATTCTGACTTGAAATAACAACCCTGGACAAATATATGATCGACAGCGTTATAACCTTACTCCAATCGAAGTAAATTTACTCCAATTTTAAGAAAAAAAAAAAAAGAAGAAATATATTCCACCACTGCGTTTTTTTGAAATCAACTCCTTTCCAAAATTTCTTTAGCCAAACCACATAAAAAAACGCAGTAATGTTACTCAATTTTCTAATTAATTCTGACTCTGGATGTTTGAATCTAAAATTCAACTGTGTTTTGAAACGAATGTAAATTATGTGATTTACAAGGTTGCTAGATTGGGCCAACTTTTTTTTAAATTACCGACAACAATTTCAGTATGACAGCCCAATCATAATTTGGCTATAAATTGCCTAAATCTAATGATGGGCGAATTTTTTGTTTTGTACAAATAAATCATATAAATAAAAAAATAAAACACTTAGCTCCACTTAAAAACACCCCTAGCGAATTCCACAACTTGGCACCATTTTTTGTTCACTCTACTCATTAGTTTTGACATTTCAAATCAACCGCAACAATCTTCACTTTAATATCATTCAGTTTCTTTCATGTTCCCAGAATTTCCATTTTTTTCTAATAACTCTAAACAGTAGCACGCAAACAATTTGGACTATTTTTTCGGCTAGGCTCGAACTAGTTCAAGACATGGCAACCCTGGTGATTTATTTGTTAAAAAATATTTATTTTTGTCGAAATAAATCTTTCTGTTAAAAATTCAGTTCTTGAAAACTTGAGTTTTTCTTTCGTTTTCAAATCAACTTCGTAAATTTTTGATTTACTCCACTTTTTTTACAAATCTGCTCCGAAATTTTACTACAGAGGTTCTTACCCTGGATCGGTGTTTCCAGAATACTGACGAACAACATTGGCAAGTTTTACTTTCTAACTACATGAATGCACAAAGAAAGCAACTGTTATACCTTCAACCTGAAGGTATAACAGTTTCTACAAACTGAAATCAGGGGGTCTAGCCACTGATCTCTATGATACACTGGATAGTGAATAACCTATAGTGTATAACAGTTTTTGTGAGGCAAGTTTTTTAAAGGGTACCGGCCACGACCTCATATCTCGCTCTTTACAAACGAAGAAAGAGATTGAAGATATTTGCCGAAATTGAGCATTTATTTGATATCAGTTGATGTCAATAAGCATTGCGGCTGTAAATATTGAAAAAAATAAAAGAAAATGCAGGTGCAGTAGTGTCCATTCCGCTGGCACCGCTGTTATACTGTTATATGAGGGTACCGGCCACGACCAGGGTTGTGACTTTACTGCAATTGCAGTAGATCTACTGCATTTTTTTCGAAAAATAAATCTACTGCCTTTAAATTAAATCTACTGCACTTTTGGTTTTACGAAAAAAAATCATTCAATAGGCGTTTTTCTTTTTTAGATCAGAGTTGATTGAGCTGAGTACTGAGCAAAGTCTGAGCGAACAGAATAAATTTTAAGCAGAGTATGTTCAGAGTTCTCTGATTTAATTATGAAACAACTTAATCACTGAAATGTCATGATTATTATTATTTTACCTTCTCCACTAGAGCAACCAGCCTATTCCGCCATTTTTTATTGTTTTGACGACGTTTTTTTTTAATTTCCCGTCATCTCGTTTGTTTTCAGCATTTTACTCCGTTTACTCTCCTATTTTATTCTGAGCTCACAGAGCGTGCCTGAACATGCTCAGAACTAGGCTTACCATCCGTCAGGATTTCGCCTGACACGTCAGGCTTTTAATGTCCAATCAGGCTTTGGCCAGGTTTCGTCCTTTGTCAGGCTTTTTTACAATTATTGCTCAAAATATAATCGTTAGAAGAGTTACTGAATGCTTTCAAATCGAAATGCTTTTAAAACGCAGTGAATAAATTTATTGTTTTTTCATTTAGTTGTCACTTTTTAGAAAGAGACAATGGCGGAAGATTCGCGTTGGTGTTGGGGATCCTTAAATCTTAGTTTTTAAAATAGAAAGAAATACTTTGCTTATTTTGAACTTTTTTATTGATTTATTAAATTAAATGGTCGACTTTTGGTCATTGAATTCCATTTCCGGTTTAACTAAACGTTTTTTTCTGTAGACGCTTTCATTTTATTTATAAACAAAAGAAGTTTCAAAAAGGAAAACAAAAGTTTTTTATTTATCAGGCCTTTTTCTCAAAAATCAGGCTTTTCTTTCTTTACTGTCAGGCTTTGCTGATTTTAGAGCTGGTAACCCTACTCAGAACTAAAAAAGAAACACAAATTTGAAGCCCTGAACGATCAGAGCTAAAACAGAATATATATTTTATTATTTTAAATTATTTATGTTTATTTATGTTATTTCTTATTTTTATTTTCAAAATATAAAAATCTACTGCGAAAAAGTTGAATCTACTGCGTTTTTTTTCCAAATCTACTTCGGACATTTTTTAAAAAAGTCCCATCCCTGGCCACGACTATATTTTTGCCTCAAAAATTTTGTATGAATACACTATCCAGTGTATATAGAGATCAGTGGGTCTAGCACGTAACTTTGATACAATCGAGTTCATTGATACAATCGAGGATAGGCAGTTCCCTGTTTAACTCGGTCGACTGTTTTCGATTGGATTGAACAAAATTAGGAACAGTCTGCTCGATTGTATCGACTCAACCCGATTGTATCAAGTTACATGCTGGCACCCCAGCTGTCAACTTATTCTTTTCCATCGAATTCGAAAACAAGAAAATCATGAGTCGATAAGCTACAGATAATTGTGGAAATTTTGTACGTTCTCTAGTTATAGATTCCTGCTATGACATAGTGTGAATTATAAAGGCGACGAAATTAATATAATTGTTTTGAATGATGACTTTGACTTCGTTGAAATGTGTATAAATCATTCATTGTGATTTCGCAATTTTTTCTAAGTACAGTTCATCTTACATAGCTTTAGTGACCTTTGCTCGTTACTTCTCCAAACTGTCAACTACAACCAATTTAAATACAGTAAAACCCGCTTATAGTCAAGTCAATGAAGTCAAAACATGCAAATTCGGAAATAATTGCCGGAAAGCTGGATTTTGGTATATAGCTTCCTCATGGTGTTCTTAAGAAACTGTCAAAAGTCCCTATCGATATGAGCGAGCGCCGCTAACAATTTTACGGGGGGTTGAAGGCCCCCCAAAATGGTTTTTCAGGAATAACTCCCAAATGGTAAGTTGTACCAAAAAAGTGTTAAAGACTAATTTGTAGCTTGAAATATTTCCTACAAAAAAGATAAAATACTTTTTTCATACAAATAACGGTTTTTGAAATAAACCAGAAGAGCTAAGGGTTTTACTTTTCTATGTAGTTGGGCGATTTAATTCCAAAATTGTGTATTTTGTGATAAAAGCAACAATTTTTTTTATTGTTGGTACATTATACTCTATTTTTCCATCGCTTTTTTAAATAGAAAATGAATATAAAAATACAACGGCAACACTTACAATATTACAACTTATCTTAAAGCCAGAAATTATTTTAGTGCTTAGTTTTTGAATAAATGATTTTTAAACTCAAAATTAAAAAATAAAATTTGAAAAAGTGAACAAAAATTTCACTTAAGCGGAGATCGGTTAGCGTGACATATCATAAATCCAAATGTCATTTTCGTGGTGATAATTTGGTGGAGGTGGAAAATAAAAAAGAAGTGAAAGCGGTTAGAAATTTGTTTGTTCTGTTCGATTCAATTTTTATTTCACTAAAGAGAGTTTTTTTCCAATGAAAAATATAAAATTTTACTGAAAATTTATTTTAGGTATTGGGTTTTTTTTTTTTACTTAAGCAAGTTTCGCTTAAGCGCAGTGTTTTATAAGTAATTGGTTGGCAAATACTCGAGGATGAATAAAATGTTTAATATAAATGGTTTATTCTCTTAAGCGGGTTTTATTGTACAAATTTCTATATCAAAGTTCTTATAAAAAATATAAAATTGAACTAAAATTGTCAGTATTGTTTCGGAAAGTAAACGAACTTACATAATATTATAGTTATAGTTATATTATAAGCAATGCATCAGTATATATTATTTATTTTAATAGATTTTTATAGGAAGACTTAATTCACAGGAAGGAATAGATCTAATGTCGGTTATATTTTTAAAACTACATATTAATGAAGATGGATGCTGCAATAGACAAATTATTCAACAAAGCGGTGTTATGTCTCTCTTTTCCTTCATCATTTTAATGCAGGATTGTACACTATAATCTTCTCAAAAACGTGAATAATAAGGTGAATTGAATATTTCTTACAAGTGCCTACTTTCTGTAACTCTCACATGAAATAATTAGTCAAGAAACGATGAAAATTTAAGGAAATCATATGAGTTGATGAAATAATTAGTCAAGAAACGATGAAAATTTAAGGAAATCCAGTTCTTATGCAAAGTATTTGCTAGAAAATTTCAAGTACGTATAACGAATCTTCTACCTTAAAAACACACAATTTTGTCGGCAATCAAAAAGCTGTAAAAAGTACACGATTGCACGAGTACGTCTAATCAGATGCGTGAATTGCTGTATAACAATATGTTGCTGCTGAAGTTGTAGCAATTTATTTAGCTACATAGAAGAGTTCTTAAGAACATTGTAGGTATAAACCATTATACACAACCTACAAAATGGTTCTCAAGTCTATAAGTCAAATTTGAGTTGGGACAGCAGCTTGTCTTGTTTTTTTTAGCTGATGCAAACTACACCTTGTGTCTCATAGACAAGAGAGGTAGTCGCACAATATTTAACCCCAGCACAGCAACAGTATATGAGACAGCCAACAGAGCCCCTATATTCCAATAAGTAACACTCGAGTGGTATACGAAATGGACCGCGCGGGCAGAATCGTTTAAATTGGACACGGATTCAGATACGTTTCAACCTACGGGCTATTTACATCGCGCGACATCGATACCAATTTACACAAGGACGGAATTTAATTTAAAACCTCGACTGATGTTTTTTTTAATTAAATCAGTTTTAGGACTTTGGCTCGTCTCAGCTATGGTTGTTGTTGTTGCTCCAATGATGATGATGACGATGGTAATAGTGTTGGTGGTGGTGGAGGTAATTCCAGGAGTGGGTATTGTCCATTCGGATTAAAGACAAAGGTGCGGCCATAGGGAAATTACTTTTCAGCTAAAGGCTCGCCACAGCCCCACGGTCGCATTAATTGTGCCAGAAAAAAGGGATGTGACTGCAATGTGGCGAATTAATGATGCTTCTGAAGGCGGCGGTGGCGGTGGCGGAGGGTGTGAAGACGCTCGATAGCGTATATAGCGTTCGGAAAACGTCCTTTGTTGATGTTCGATTGGACAGCCTCCGCGATTTAAAGCAGCATTCCTGGCACCACACTCTCGTATATCAAAGTCATTAACTAATTACGCTTCTTGCGCACTGCATCTCGCTCTAGCTTTTCGGCGCAACTGCGGCGAGAGACGCGATCTGTTTTCAAAAATCCAATCCATGGATGTTTTATGCCACCGTCAGAAGAATAATTGCGATGTGACTACGCAGGCGCGCAGTCGCCATCATCGTTCCTGTTCTTCTATACCAAACCAAACCACCATCGGCTGAGGGGAAGAGGGAGTGCCCGAGTATAGGTACTCTGGGCAATTAAAGTGTGATCTTCATGTTGTTCCATGCTGGTGGGAACATCATAGTCTGATGCTTGGTGACCATCAAGAGTTTTGCAAGGAAGGAAGAGGGATCTTAAATTGTTTGGCAGTAGTGTTGTCAATGCCACTTAAGTCCGGGGGGATGATGATCATGATGACGATGACGATTTGGGTTCGGTTTTGGATTTGGATTCGAAATCTTATGGTGTTGTCTTCCCCGCTAACTTGGCTTCAACAATAACAACAAAATAACACTTTCGATTCATTGGCAATGTGTGAATTTAATGCATTGCGCAAATAGCTATAAGTGCGCTGCCCTGCTTCGGCTGCGCAAGAGCAAGAGCAAGCGCATCGCCCAGCACATAGTCTCTATAATATGCCACTTCCAGTTCCACAGCACAATTTCTGGCATCACTTTGTGTTATGTGCTCTGTTGTTCCGTTTGGTGTTTTGTGTAATTTTATCGGAATTGCCAAAGCGATTAATTCGATTGAATCGCGAAGATTTCTTTTTTTTTTGTTCCTTTTCTTGTTGTTGTTGTAGCTGTTTTTGTTTAGTTTTTGTTCAATCGGTTGTATGGACATAAGAGAAGACTAGGTATGGATTTTGTGTTGTTGTTTATGTTGTCGAAGAGTTTTGTGAGTACAAAAGAGTTTCATCGTAGGTTGGCTAGATGTCAAAGGTGGACCAGTGTCGACATAGATCTTTAATTGAAATTCGTACATCGTAAGTTTTCTTAAGTGGTTGTATTCTTTTGTATGATGTTGGGTTCTTCTCTCATATAACATATAGACAAATCGACACAAAGAATTGTTTTGTATAGAATCAGTGTTGGAAGGAATAACTTTTCAGTTAATACTAGAATGTTTTTTTTTTTTTTATTGTTTTAATTAGTTTAATGAAAGTCAATTTAAATTATTTAAAACAGTTGCCATGTCATGTTTTATAAGTAAGAAAAAGATTAAATCCAGATTCTAATTCGAGAATTTGTAAATCACTAAGAAGAAAGTTTGGGGTTTGATTTATTTCTTGGAGCCTTTCAATTTCGCGAAAGTCTTAAGGAAGTCATTCAAAAAATGAAAAGTTTTCAGTTCTGAGGCAACGGAAATGGTTTAGATACGTATTTATCAACAAAATATTCAACAACCGTCAACCGACTAAGGTACAAGATTTTTAAAATTTTTTGTTTGTCTTGTATGTCTACGAGGATTATTAATTCGGTAGATTTGAAAATTACAGAATTTGCTCTTATAAGCAGTGGGAAGGTTTTGAAAGTGCTTTTACGCCCACTGCCACACCCTAATTTGAGATTATGTACTTCTAATTCAAAGTTCTTAAAAAAACAGATAAATATAGAAGTTGACACTTACCGCCGAGGTGAATTGGATTAAAATGTCTCCACGAATAGATCCATTCATTAGTATTAAAAATTCACGGTATTTCATTCCAATTTACAGCTTTGGGTGAGCCTTACCGCCATTCCGGTGTTCCAGTAGGGGATTCGTTAAAAACACTCCACCATACATCCACTTCTGGGACTTCACAGTGACGTCACACGAGGACTTAATAAAAAGGAGAAGACCATAGCGTGCTTGCTGGACCTCAAAATATCTTTCGACAGTTTTTGTCTAAAAGGACTTCTATTCAAACTGTCGGAACTTGGACTTTCCAACCACTAATTGGTAAGACTTATCAAAAATTTCCTTATTAACAGTTAGAAAAACAGGAATTACAATCCGAAGAATCCTGCGCTGGAGTGCGGAAAGGATCTAAACTTGGAGCCCTGCTGTTCAACATATATACCTCCGATCAGCCACCCAAAGTATCTGGAACAAAGACGAAGTTCTATGCGGACGAATTCATCACTTACGCCACCTCTTCTTCACCAGAAATCGCTGCCAGGAGAGTACAGGAGCATATCAAAAACTTTTGGGAATACCACCTTAAATGTGGACTGAAGATTAAAAGCGACAAAATAGAACTTATCTGCTTCCAAACAGCGAGAAAAGAACAAGACGAGACTTTGTAACACGCTGTGATGCTATCAAATTGAAGCTTCCTGTTATAAAGCTAAATAAAATAATTCTTTATTTTTAAACATAATGTAATCGACTGCTAAGACTTGGACTGTATTCATAAATTCGATAGAAATTTGACGTTTCCCTTTGTTTTACATTCTAAAGAATTTTATGAGAAACTATTTAGTTGTCATCAAGTCCACAAGTAGCCCGCCAGATTTGCCGTAAAAGAATAAATGAAATTTGAACTAAAAAAACGTTATTAATTTCTTATTATATTTCTCCGGAAAATAGGACTCTAACACCAATTCCAGACAACTTTGAAGTAGCAGTCAAATCAACAACAAAATACTTGGGAATCAACTGTCCAACAAACTGAAATTTAAGAGACATGCTGACCTGATGTTGAAGAAAACCATCTTATCTCTGCACTTGGTCCATCTGCTATTCAGAAGGTGAAATGGACTGAGTAAAAAGACGGACCTGTTTGTCTAAAAACAACTGATCCGACCCATTCTGACGCATGGATTCCCCATCTGGTTCACTATACCACCGACAGCGATGAAGAAGATGAAACTCTTCGAGAGGAAGATGCTATACATTTGCACTGGACTATACCGGAACCCATTGACAAAAAAATTGATACCAACCAAAAAGCTGTATGAAGAAGCTTAATTGGATCAATACTTGCTGCAGCCCTTCGGAAACGTTATCGGAATCCGGTCTTCTAGGTTCAGAAGAAGTTCAACTACAACCTAGTGAGCTATACTCGCGAGCCATTACCAACGAACAATTTGAAGACATCATCTGCAACGAAGACACACCGTTCTACGAGAAGGCCAACATTCAAAATTACAGAGGATAATACCTTGTCAATTTTCTTTTTAACCAACATTTTATTTCAGCTAATTAATAATATACTATTAAAAGTAGGTAAGTAAGTTTTTTTTTAAACATTTGTTTCTAACGTTATTATGACGCCTTTTTTAGAACCGTTCAAATGCAGATTTAAGAATAGGTTCCTATATTTAACCTCCAAACGTTGATTTATTAATAAAAAAAGACTTCGTTAGTTAAGTTATAACAAAAAAAAAAACTTGAAACTTGTGGTAAAAAAATCCCTAATAAGTATTAATTCATCCGCACATCTTTCATTTTTGACTGACATCCCAAAAAAGGTGCGAAAACTTTCTCAAATACCCGAAACTAATTTATCAATTAAACGACAACCAATTGAATTGCATTGCCATTAATTTTACCAAAAAAAATTAAATTCCTCAATGTTCCCGGTGACAGATACGACCAGTCCAGAAAAAAAAGATAAACCATCAATTAAAAGGGAGCTTCAGCTCCCTCTTCTGACGCTCGTTGGAACACAAAAAAAATATATAATGTTCAAATCCCAGGTAGATAGAGGGAGAGAGAACAAAAAAAAAAAAACTTATTTTAAACCCCAAATTGCATTTACTAATTCCATTGAAATTTATATAAAAATGAGGAAACTCGCAGCTATACAAAGGATCATCATCACTACTATAAAATTGCATTGGGCCATTGACACATGATTAATGGGGTGTGGCATGAAATGTCCTGTGTGGTGCTCTCTTTCCAAGTTGAACATTGAACATTTTCCTCAACGTCTTCGTCGTCATCATCATCATCGTTGTTTGTCCAAAAAAATCGTGGCTTACAGCAGCAACAGCATGAGCAGCAGCAGCAGCAGCAACAGCTTCCAATCCCAATTCCAATCCCGAAACCCAACAACAGCGCATCCCTTAAACACGTTTGACCTTCCGACAAGCCCGAACGGCAAACACTCTGCCTGTCTCTCACTGTCGTGTCTAAGTGATTTCGAGATTTTATGTTCTTCCATCCAGCCAGCCAGCCAGCCAGCCAGTCAGCCAGCGGAGAATGCTTGAGGAAGAAGTTTAAATTAAAAGAAATCCTCTGCTGCGAGAGTAAATACCAAAATATATCTGTGCAGCGCATTCAGTTGGACCGCACCACCACCGACCACCGTCTGCCATCGTGGGACCTCCGTGGATCATTCGTTATATGCGCGAGCGCGCTCCACAAACTAATATGATTAATTTGCGATCAGATAAAAATCACGCGAATCTCTTTCTCGCCCGTACCACCACCTCACCTCACCGTAGCCGTTGGACGACCGCGCGTCCGTCCCTATACTGCAGACGATAAAGGTGCTTGCGGGATAGCCCCTTCGCCCGATACGCGATGGCCAGTTCTAGAATTAATCATGAAATATGGAAATAAGTCGGTTTATGGGCATGTGGCATTATGTTTAAAGGAGCTACCAGTTTTCCCCGGCACGGCGGCGTGATCGGCGGTGAACGGGGAACTCTGTTCGCAGCTCACTGGGTCGGAGGAGAACTGAGAGGACGACTTTTGTGATCCTGGTCAGGGAATGCGCATTGCGCATGAACTGTACAGAGAGCCATTTCTCTGGCTCTGCTGATGGCAAAAAAAAAACACTTCTTTTAAATCACTCCCCGTCACATTATAAAATTATTCATCTTTTGTGATCATTGTGTGATCGGTGGTAGATCATTTTTTTTTCCGGAGCAAAAGCTTTTCCGGGGCCCGCAACAATAGAATTTGCATTTTTACCACAATCATCGCAGGCAAAGGTTGGTTGGGGCTCCAGCCGTTTGTGCAGTATATAGCGTTGGTTGCGACTTAAATAGACAAATTGCTGATGTACCTGCTTCCAAAAGATAAATCGTGCTAGAGCACTTCGTGGTGATCCCTTCTATCGTGTTGGTCCGGAACTCAACTCAAACCCTCGAACTCAACTCTATAAGCTACCGCGCTCTATAACTGATTTGCAAAACAGCAGCATAAAAATAGATGGTGGTGAGAATTTTAGTGATAATCTAACGCAAGGCTGGAAGAGGGTGATTGGGGGGGGGGGGGCTTGTGCACAACTGAGTCTATATAACGACGGACACAGGGTGATTTATAATTTATGCATTTCCAATTGTTTGGATTATTATTCAGAGTTGGTGGCCTCCTAAACCACCTACACACCTAGACGCTGTAGTCCTCACCATCACATAATAAGGCGAAGAAAATACATGGCTTCATGACTCAAATTGTGACACCAGTGCAGCGCCAACTAGGCTCATAAAGTATAATATTGTTAGTTGGTTGTTGCTTTAGGTTTCTCTATGGTCTTTGAGATTGATTCAATTTGAAAGATTGATTTATATCTGAATCGGCAATATATGGGTAGAGTATTGTTGTTTGTATGTGTGTGTGTGTTCTTTGATCCAAACCGTTTACATGGGAACATTGTTTTTTTTTTTTTTAAAGGTGGGACGACTTACAAAGCATGTTTTTAGATAAGAACGAAAAAGGCTTGTACCTATAGTAAGATTAATTAATTTAGAAAGATTATTTTATGAGATCAAAAAATGGATTTCTGATCTTTTGCAACAACTGGAAGCTACAATTTGAAGTGTTTGAAATTCTATTTGACAATTGACTGCAACTGCAAAAACGTTTTAAATCAAATAAATCGATTTTAATTGAAGTTTAATTATTATGTACCTAAATGTGATAGAATGATTTTTTGAATGTTTATCCTGCATAATCACACTTGACGGCTGACGGATTTTGATGAAATTTGGCATATAAGTCACGTGTGTTGTAGATAAGGTTTTAGGATACAGTAAAACCCGCTTAAAAGAAACTGTAAAATGCCTTGAGCTTAAGCTTAAGCTGGTTCTTCACTTAAACGAACTCCACTTAAGTGAACAATAATTGAACTTAAGCGGATTTAAAAATTCCAAAAAGGGTTCTGACATATCAGAAATTCAAATGTCATTTTTGTGATGAAAATTTGGTAGGTGTGAAAAAAAAGAAGTAAAAGCGTTCAGCAATTTTTTTGTTCTGTTCTATTAATTTTTTTTTCACTTAAGAGAGTTCATTTCAATGAAAAATATTAAATTTAACTGAAAATATGTTTCAGGTATCCGGGTTTTTCGCTTCCAATCTGTGCCTAAACTCTCGGATCGCGAAAATTAGTCGAAATACGGTGAAAAATGAAACAAATAGGATGAGTTTTGTTTCATTTTTCAGCGTTTATCGGCCAATTTTATCGATGCGAGAGTTACAGAACATAGGCACTGATTTAGGGGCCAGTTATAGCTTTCATTGAAAACGATCATTGAAAATTTTGTCTTTTGATTTTGAGACATTTAAACAGAACAGATGATGGCATTTTGGTACCAAAATGAAGCTAATTACTTATATAATTTTTTGTATCAACAAAAAATATTTCATTTACTTCACTATTAACTAATTAAAACAATATTTGAAACTTAATAGTGGGCTCTAGGTCAGTTAAAAGATGATGTTATTTATTGCAACGTTTCGAGCATGTTTATGCTCTTCATCAGGCAAACAATATTCAAAGATTATATTTTTCTCATATTATTATTAATGATTTTAGTAAATTATTTCACTACTGGCAACGACAGCGAAAAGTATAGGTGAATTTGTTTTGGAATGGACGTTTTTTTCGCTGTCGTTGCCAGTAGTGAAATAGAAATAGAAAATAGAAAAAGAAAGGAGAAAACATCGATTTTTCAGGTTCGATAAATTTTGTCATCGCTTTTTCACGGAATATTTTAACTGCTCATCTCTGAAAAGAAAGCATTTTGCGAAGAACTTATAAACTTTTAATTCCGTGTTGTAAAACAGTTTTTATACTTAAAATCGCTACAAATATGAACAAAAAGTGATTAAAAAACATTTTTATTTATAACAACTGTCTATTTTCCAATAAATCCACCGCAAAATTTTAGTTCCTCAAAATAACGAAAGATTCTTTACGAATGAAAAAAAGAACCATGTAATCACGACGATACGTGCCTGTCAAAAAGACGAAAGACGAAACGAACGAAAAAAAATACTCGTGTAATCAGCGTCTAACCCCCGACAATAATGAAGTTTTTTTTTGACTTGAAGTTGCCAATCATAATCTTGACATCTTTTCTCTTTTTTTTTGTTTTGTTAGGAAAGTTTCCCTGATCCACAACTCACAACCACGGATTCCCAGGCTTTTGGTCGGATAGTAACCCACTATAAGACTCTTATAAAAACAAGTACCTGGGAGACCGAGCTTCGCTCGGCTTTTTCTAATTGAAAAAAGTGAAATATGTATGAGAAATATAGACATGGCAGTTAATAGAAATCAACATAATTTCATACATTAAATTTGTTCACTTTATAAATGCGTTCAATGGAGATGCTTCCATATTATGTACGTGGAGATAAATATGTAGACAGTTTGACATAATGTACAAATTTATAATTTTGTCGAACAAAAAAATGTTCCACATACGTCTAAGTGACCCATAATAAAATACATTTTCTTCGAAAATTATACAATAATTCTTCCTTTCCCATATACAGGGTGTCCCGAAATCACCGCCTCAGAAGAAAACCAAGAGTTTCTGAGGTCATTTTAAGTCGAAAACAAAATCATCAAAATTGAAAAAACTAAAGCTTAGCTCCTCTTTTAAAAATAAAATTGCATCGTTAGACTTAAAATAGAATTCAGCATCCTTTGGCACCTCCTTATAAGGTCTGGATGATACTTATTTTTATTAGCTTTGAAAGTTAAATCAATATTTAAATACAAAATTTCCTCCAGATAGTTAGAACTGTTGCTTTAGCGCCCCTTTAGTTAAGGGCCTGGGTGATACAACAAAAGTGGGCATGGAAGGGCGTGGGTGGTTTTTCCAATTTTTTTTTTTATTTTGTTCTTGCTTATCAGTACACTTCCTGATAATTTCATCCAAATCGCTGAAGCCATTTACAAGATTCCAATATATAACAAAAGTGGGCGTGGCAGTGGCGGATTTAAATAACGCTAAATTCTAAAAAAAATTCTCGTTAAGCTATGCAAACTGCAAATTTCATTCAAATCTGACCGTTCCCGAAAAACCTAAGAAGTAAAAAATTTCATGCAAATCGTTGGATCCGTTTCGGATATTTTTTGTTTTTCAATTTTTCTCACTCATAAGAATGAACTCTAAAACTTTTACTCAAATAGTTTGAGTAGCTTCCGAGAAATAGAAATAATAAAAGTAGTCGTGACATTGGCGGATTTTATTAAAATCAATTTTCAATTTTTTTCTTGTTCATATCTAAAAATAAACTGAAAATTTCGAATTGTGTTCGAGAAACCAAAAACTAATAAAAGTGGGTGTGGCAGTAGGCGAATTCTACATATTTCTTTTAAAATTTTGTTCCTACTTATAAAAGAGAACGCTCACTGAAAATTTTATGCAAATTGTCGGAGCCGTTTAAGATAAACTAAAAACGACAAAAGTGGACAGAGCAGTGGGCGGATTTCACTAAACTTTTCTTAACTTTTTTCGTCTTATTGAGGAGAAAAAAATCTGAAAAATTCATAAAAATGGCTAGTTCCGTTTCCGAGAAACCAAGCAATAATAAAAGTGGGCGTGGCAGTGTGTGGATTTTAGTAAAAGAATTCTTCAATTTTTTGTTATAAGAATAAACTCTTATAACCTCATAACCTCATTTAAATCTATTGAATTGTTTTCGAGACACTAAGAAATAATAAAAGTGGGCGTGGCAGCAGGCGGATTCTACTTATTTCTTTTTAAATTTTGTTTCTACCTATAAAAGAGAACGTTCTCATAAAATTTCATCTAAGTTGTAAGACCCGTTTCCGATAAACTTAAAACGTAATAAGTGGGCGGTGCAGTGGGTGTTGCTGTGGGCGGATTTCACTAAACTTTCCTTTACATTTTTCTTCTTATTGAGGAGAAAAAACTCTGAAAAATTCATTAAAATGGCTAGTTCCGTTTCCGAGAAACCAAGCAATAATAAAAGTGGGCGTGGCAGTGGGTGGATTTTAGTGAAATAATTTTTCAATTTTTTGTTATAAGAATAAACTCTTATAACCTCATAACCTCATTTAAATCGTTTGAATTGTTTTCGAGACACTAAGAAATAATAAAAGTGGGCGTGGCAGCAGGCGGATTCTACTTATTTCTTTTTAAATTTTGTTCCTACCTAAAAAAGAGAACGCTCTCATAAAATTGTATCTAAGTTGTCGGACCCGTTTCCGATAAACTAAAAACGAAATAAGTGGGCGGTGCAGTGGGCGTTGCTGTGGGCGGATTTCACTAAATTTTTCTTTAAATTTTTCTTCTTATTGAGGAGAAAAAAACTCGGAAAAATGTATTAAAATGGCTAGCTTCGTTTCCGAGAAAGCAAGCAATAATAAAAGTGGGCGTGGCAGTGGGTGGATTTTAGTAAAAGAATTTTCCAATTTTTTGTTATAAGAATAAACTCTTATAACCTCATTGAAATCGTTTGAATTGCTTAAGAGAAACTAAGAAATGATAAAAGTGGGCGTGGCAGTCATAGAATTTTACTTAATATATTTTTTTATTTTTTTTCTCGATCATAACAATAAACACTGAAAATTTCATCCGAATCGTTGGAGCCGTTTTCGAATAGCCAATAACTAATAACAGTGGGCGTGGTAGTAGGCGGATTTTACTGATTTTATTTTTTTAATTTTTTTCTTACCCATGAAAGTAAACTCTGAAAATTTTATTCAAATCGCTTGAGCCGTTTCCGAGTAATAAAGATATTTCAGACCGATTCCGTCATACTTAAAAGTAAGAAAAGTGGGCGCGGGTTGCGCGGATTTTACTAAATTTAATTTTTTATTTTTTTTCTCGTTTATCGTAATAAACTCTGAAAATTTTATCAAAATCGTTGGAGCCATTTCCGAGAAACCAAATATATATAAATATATAAATATATAAATAAATATACAAGAATAACTCGTTTAAAGTAATAAGATAATATTTGAGGATAAAAATACCGTTTTGTTTCTGTATTCTTCTTTTACGCAATCCACACAAAACGGCCTCAGGACTATCACTTTTTCATGAGTCTATATTCTATTTATAACTTTCACTATATTTATAGAAAGTGTTCATAAATACATGTATCACGAATAAAAGTGCTATTAAAAAAAATAGATATATTGATAGAGTTAGAGATTATCCCGTTAGGTCACGTGACATAAGAAAGCGAAATCAAAAATGATCGATAAATCTCCACCATAATATGTAACTTTCAGTTACTTACTAACTTACTCGTTCCTACTTGAAATTCCCTCCGAATGCATTCTTAAATGCACCTCTGATAGGTCTATGTTTTTGTTTCTAAGCCTAGATGAAGCTTCATGGTGTTTATACATACTTCGAAGTTGAAGCACAAAACGTGATGTATTTATCTTGCAATTATTGATTGAATATTTATTCACTTCTTTATACCAAAAGCATTATATGTAGAGGTTCCTCATGTGAGTTTCATTTAACGTTACGGATTTAGTGGAGGTTTGAAAGTCCTTACCTAAATGGCATTATTTGCGGGGAAAAGTATGTTAAGCACAGTTAGGTGGTACACACAATAAAAATTCGAAAACAAAGGAGTTTTGTAATAATTCTGAAATACTCAAAAGCTTAAATTTAATTTCTTTTTCTATCTCAATAGATTAAATTTTTTTTTTTCACTATGACTAAAAGTTATGACACATCGAGTAAACATTATTATTATTGCGACGCACAATGAAATGGGCTTGTCTCCCATCACTTTTAAATCGGTGTTTTCTTTGAGGCAAAAAGCATTAGATGATGGCATCTTGAAAAGTGAATGAACACCCAACCAGTCGTCAGTCTTAATGGCTGAATCAATGGATGAGAATTTTAAGTGTTTGGCTTTATATTAGCGGTAACTTTGATGGAAGTTCTTCAGATGTAAACATAATACTTGCAAAACTACGCATAGATCTAACTAACATTTAGTTTTATGCGGACTTTTATAGGTGGGAACTTAACTTTATATTGATGTAAGAGTGTTTAATGAGATTAGTAGCGGAAAATCTAGGTAAATTTGTTTTGAGAGAAAGATATCCACAATACACATGTTTGTTTTTTGTTTGTTTTTTGTTTCCACTCAACAATGATTGAATAAAAAGGGAGAAGCAAGAAATCTATTACATAAATAAAACAGTGAATGTAAGTCTGTTTGAGGCTTATGAACTCGAAAACTACTGAATTGGAAATTTAAAAGTTTGTTTAAGTTCAATCCATCGATTTCCACGCCAAATTAAATCATATTTTAGTTTCCTCCACATTGAACATCTTTAGAACCTTAAAATATTTTGTAATAAAGCTCTCGGTAAACTAAAGCATGACACGTTGATTTGTCCCGCCCACTATACTATAAAGCCCACTTTCAAATAAAATAATTTAATCCTCATAATATAACGTCCTTTGAAAGCTGAAAATTTATAATAAATCGCTTTTGAGCCAAAATTGTAGTTAAATTGTAGTTTTTTTTTGTAAATCCGCATAATATACCACGCCCATTTATCTTATATCTTAGATGCCTCCTTATTTTACATCTCTAGAAAGTAGAAATTTTCTAATTAAATTTTCTTGAAACTACATAAAAAATGACGTGTGCAGTTTTGTTGACCTATTTCCACACCCACTTTTATTATATTTGAGTTTTTTCCGTGGGCGTCCAAAAGTTTGTCTCCACAAGTGCTGTATTAGATTCAATAAAGCTTAATTAACAAATTTCAACTATAATGAATGTTAAAATATAAGGATATACAATTCAGATATAAAAAAATTGAGCGTGGTAGTATAGGGAGAATTCTAAAATAAAAATATGTGCATGACTGGGTCGCACGAACTTGCTCTTTTGTGCGATCACACTGCAGTGTTTTCAAAGTTTTAATACTAATTCAAAAACATATTATATTTATCTTGTAAAGGAAATAAATTATTACGGCCTATATTGTATACTACCTGCTTAAAACGTAGGTAGTTAAGTTTAAGGTTATAGTATTATGCTAGTAGGTACACCGTGTTGCAAATATGCATGGAACTTAGGCCGTGTCCGAATTGCGTTAAAATTTTCTATCACTGGTTAAATTCTGACGTTTGGTTAAAATGGGATAATTTTTTTATTTTTGCTGTCCGAACTAGATTAAAATAGGATGGGTTAAATGGGATTTTTAGTTAAAATTTCCGCAAGATTAAAGAAATTTCCCTAACCACAAATGTGTTTTATTATTTTAGAAAATAAATATTTTATACAAAATCCAGCAAAATAAAAAATTCGATGCGATTAAAGTACAAATTTCTTAATATGATTTACTTTTAAAGGTTTTTTCCCAAACATTACGGAAAAAATCCTATTGTGTATTGTTTGATTATGCAGTCTGCGAACACTAGTTCACAGCTGTGAACAAACTTAAAAAAAAAAAAACAAAAAAAATAAAACAAAACAATCAATTGCAAGATGAATAACAATTTTAGGAAGTATTTTGTATTAATTCTTTTATATTTTTTAAATATCAGCGTATTATTACGAGGAATGCAATAACACAGCAATGACTACCCGAGGTATGTGTACATGCACATGAAAATTCAAAATTCATAACATTGATTATTTCCATTGTCCATTGTTGCACTTTTAAAAATAATTTCAAATTCAATTTTCTCTCTTTCTTGAGAAACGTCAAAATTTAACCACAAGTGTCAAATTTTAACCTGCTCTGGAGCTGGTTAATTTTTAACCCATTTTATTCATTTATTTCATTTACGCTAGTGTCAAAATTTAACCAAACGTCAAGTTTTAACCAACATTTTAACGCAATTCGCACACGGCCTTAGAGTTTAGACTGAAAAATTGTAAACAAAAACATATTTTTTTGTATATATGTAAATTGATTAAACGACCTCTGAAATTGTTTTGACATCAATCCTATGCATATCATCCGAGTTCTTAAGGAAATCTCAATTTATGAGAAAAAAAAAATGAAAATCGTTGGAGCGGTTTTAAAAAAAAAATAATTTTGTATATTTAAAATTTTGAAAAAATTTATTAAAAAAAATATGTACGCAATTTTTTAGCCTTTATTAATGCGGAGTTACCAAATTTATTAAAAAAAATATCATCTTCCCATTTTCGAAATATGGAATTTATAAAAAATACTTTGAAAATTTTTTTAAAAATCAAAAATTTATTTTTTGAAAATTTCGGTAGGCAATATTATTAGAACTTATTTGAAGCTTTTGTGCAAAAAAATTCATTAAAATCAGTTCAACTGATAATGAGATAGTCGAAAATCAAAAAAAATACCATTTTTAAACGATACATAATTTTTTCCAATAATATGGTAGATCGTACAGATATTAGTTCACCCAAAAAAATTTTATCAACATTTTGATAAAAATGAGATTTTTAATACTGGGGTAGAATCGTGTAAGGTGATTTGCGATAAGTGAGAGTCACAATCAAGCAATTCAGTCTGTGTAAGATGATATCACATTTGATAGCTAAAGAGCTATCACATAAAAAATATGATTGTCATTTTCCAAGAAATTTGACGTTTCTGCCTGAGTACGACTAGAGTTACCAGCAGCCTACAAAAATTGTATGAATTTTTCAGAGTTCTTTTTTTAACCGTTCATACAGACAAAAATGAACATTCTTGTGACCAAAAAAGTTTACTATATTCCGGAATATGAAGAAAACATAAGAATTATATCGCAAAGACGTCATTTTCGTTCTATATGTTCGATAGCTCATTACTCCAAATGCTATTGGAAAGTATTCAATTGTATTGAATAGAGTTGAAACACCTTACCCAGACGGAAAACTAAATGACAATCACATTCGACCACGGTTGATGTGACAATCATTTATCACCTTAGCCGATTCCACCCCTGGTTTTTAAGCATTTGTATGGGAGGTACCGTTTGTTTTGGTTATAAGAATAATTTTAATTAAAAATCTGCTAGAAAATATTTAAAAACTGTTGGGTACCAAGTTCAATAAAAATCGACCGAGTCGTTTTAAAATTATTAAGTTCTGAAAAAAAAATTTTGATAAACAAAACTTTTTCGAACATTCTCCAAAAAAAAAAATGGTAAATATCGGTTCAACCGTTTTTGAGAAAATCGAAAATCAAAAAAATGGTTCTATGGGAGGTACCATTTCTAACCATTTTTCTGAATTTTTTTTTAACAAAATGGTTGCCATTTTAATTTTTATGTTTGTAACTCACTCCCAGATTTTCAGTGCGAGATGATCCTAGTTTCGAAGTGAATCCTTAGTTAACTTTCGAAAAATGTTTTCAATCAGTTTAGATCCCGAGTTAACTCATCGAACTTACTGAATTAACTGAATAGATTTTTCTAAGAGATGCGTGTCAAAATACTATCAAAAAATAGATGGCGGCACTATGGAAAGGGCAGGTACAAACAAATTCACAAAGTATCAAACAAACCTGATTGAATTAGATTAACATTAATAAATAAAAGTAACGAATCACGGTAGATATTTAGACGCTGATTACACGACTCGTTTTGTAGATATGTAGGCTTTCGTAACTTTAACCCCCATACTTTTCTACACCCCTTACCCATGCTGTCAAAAAGACGATAGACCAAATGATCGAAAAAACAAGTCGTGTAATTATCGTCTTATTTAAAGACACAATTTTGAGTTTTCCAGTCATCTGTCAATAAATTGTCAAATAAAGGAAATGAATGCATTCAGTGTTTGCAAATTCAGTTATCATGCATGTGTAATCAGTGTGTTTAATTAAACACATTAATACAGCGTTTATCGTGAATGGGAGCAAATAAAAGTACAGAGACGTCAAAAAAGTCGAATGAGCAGTCCAATGTCACAGTTTGATAGTGTTGCAATTTGCTTTCGTTCGATTTTCGACAGGTGAATTCTACACTGATAATGAGTAAATTCTGGTTGGATTTATTGGCTCGGCAGGATTAACTAATGTCGTGTGTGAATTGGATTAAAATTGCATTAATTTTTATTCAAAGTTTAGTTTTATTCTGACGTATTCATCTCCAATTCACCTCATAAGTGTCAGACACTTATGAGGTGAATTTGAGGTGAATACGTGGAAACGTCAGAATAAAATTTAATCGAAATTTTATATTTCGAAAATTCATAAATATATTTGATAATTTTTATTAGCATTACAAAATAATTGATGTGTTCTCAAATTTTTCAAACAAAATCGTTGTGCAATTATTATTCTTTCCTTCCATTTATAATAATTTTCCACGAAAAAATCAAGATAAAGACATAAATTAGTTTGAGACTTGAGTCAAAGTGCAAGCGCAAATGCGCATCATCGTCGTTCATGGATGGATTCGTGGATTCAGTTTTGACTGACTTAATTCTCCCTTCGAAGACATTCTATTTATTTTATTATAATTTCTTCATTTTTATTTCACAGCACCAAAGTTCATGGCTTACTTAAGTGCGTAAATAAGACTCGCCCTGCATCTTATATTTGTAGGTATATGAGATGAGATGAGACGAGACGAGACAACCGCGACTTCAACTTCGACTTAAACGACGACGCCGGATGGCGGATGGTGTGAACGTCAAGCGGGATAAACCATCAGCACAGGAAGTCTTGTGCAAAGTTCCATCAGAGCGCTCGACTCTTGGCCATTATTTTGTAATGGTGGTGGTGGTGGTGACGCAAGGCGGCAGCGGTGGCGGTTGCGCGGCAGTGGATCATCATTTGTTTCAGCAATTATTTTCGCATTTGGAGAGTTAATTTCTGCATAAGAGTGTATGCGTTAGTGTGAATGGGGGACTGCAATGTTCGGAACGGAGATTACACAAAAGGCGAACAAAACAATTCCCATCCTGTGGTGCCGCATTGCACCATCCGCACAATCCGAATCCCATACACGTTCCCGCAATGCGTCTCCCATATTCACCGCATTATAACTGACAGATCCAATGAAGACATTAGTGTTAATGGAATTGTTATTAAGGTGTTGCAGGCGATTGTGGTTGCCTCATTACAGAGCGCGATCTTAATTTAGATGAATTTCAACTTTGGTCATTTTTCTGAGGAATCATTCAAAGCCAACCATAGCCATAGCCATAACCATGGCTGCCATCGTTCTTATTTAACAATAATTTCATTTCTGTTCGTTAAATTAGTATTTATATTTAGCTTTTTTTGTATAATTGTGTGAGCTTTTTTTTTTTGTAAGGAGGCCATGTCAATTTATAATCTGAGTTGATTGTTGCTTATTATTGCAGGCAAAACTAAACAACTAAATTGACAATAGCTTTAAACAGACTTTCGCTTTTGACAATTTGAAACGAAACACACAAAAAAAAACTGATCCGCATATAAGAAAATCACATCAAATCACTGTCCGTCATTTGCATAGAAATCGCTTTGATTGTTTGGTTTGGCTTCAATTGGCAGTTTTGTCAACTCTTAAACTTTTTTGCGCTGATTTTTTGCTGTTGTTTTTGTTCTCCCATAAGTTAGTATGGAACAAACAACGTTGACAGAAGCGAATCACAACAAAAAGCAGCAACAACAACTATAATACTGCCATTAATTTTAGTCGATTAGTTAGCTACTAGAGGGGGCTGTTTATAACTGTAGGTACATATAGCCTGGTAGTCCCTGTTATAAGTCGTCGTTGAGTTGCTGTCGTTTGAGTGAGTTTTATGTGACAAGTCATGAATTTTTATGTGCAGATAAAAATCGTGCAGAACTATCAACTATGTATAACTAAACTCAAACTTAGGGGGGAAATTTCATCATAATCTAGTTGAAGGAAAAAAAAAGGCGACTGACTTTAAACCCAAGTAATAAATCACGGTATACCGTGCAGTTACGCAAGAGCATTGATTGTCAATTATAATATTATGGCATAGACCAAAGGAGATGAGTTCAAGTTATATAGGATTACCCTGGTGGAACAATAAAACATAGGTTCCTATATATAGATGTAGATATTTTATGGTCGAAAGGAATGTCAAATGTTAAAAATTGAATGACCGGAAAAAAATATAGGTAAGGTACGTACAAATATGTGGCTTTAATATACATAAATGTATCAAAATTGTATATGTTCATATATACGGAAGAGCATTTTGTTGTTGATAAAGTTCAACTTTTTGAGAATAATGGTGTTTCTTGATAGGTTATGATCAAATAAGTTCAATTACGATTTAAAGTACATACATGAAAATAGAGAGCAAAATTAAATAAATATTTTTTTTTTTGTTGGAAAGTTGATTAAGAAATGCCAATTTACAAGAGTTTTGTTTATAAATATATTTTTATGCAGCCCCGCTGGACCATCAGGACCTTCCGGCAATGGGCATACTTCGTCAATCGACGTCCACTTTTAATGTCGATAAACTTTTATAAAAGTTATAAATTGGCATTTCTCTATTCTCTTCCCTTTTACTTGAGATATATTTGTAAGTCCATAAGAATTTGTCGGAAAACCAACAACGGAACTAACCGATTTACACATGGCAAAGTTATGGATTCGCAAAAAAAAAAGTCGACCGCGAAATTTTGATCAAACTTGATATAACGATGATTTTGGGGAAGATGCAAAAAGTAAGTCTCGCCAATCTGTTCCTACCTACCTTGCGTTTTTTTGGCATTCCTCTGATACTTTTTTTTTTTCATCCGGGTGAGATGGTGCACCTTTAATATTATTAAATCAAAACAATTAAACCGTTCTTGTATTAATTGTCTCATTTTGAATCGAAGTAGCCACTCTTGGTTGGTGGTAAAACTACATTTTGAGGTGAGTATTTTTGTATTGAAAATTTTGTTTGCACTTTGGACAAGTTTTTCCTCAGATGCCCTATGGAAACAAAAAGATCATGAATTAGAACAATTTATTGGTGATGTGCAACAGGCTGCAGAAAAAGTTCAAAAGTTCAGCAACTGTTTCGAACAGGAGAGAAACTGAAATAGAATACTCTGCAGAAATAAAGGAGTTGATATTGGAAAAAAGAAGGGCTCGAAGAAAATAGCAAAGTACGAGATTCCCTGACGATTAGGCAGTATTTAACCATCTTAACAATGAACTCAAAATAGTCCTTATGGAAAATCCGCCTATTAAAAATCACAAGATGTAAAATGGATTGCAAACCCGATAGCTGTACTCTCAGCGGAACATCTCTTGAATGTTTTAAACCCTTCCCAGCAAGTGCAGTTAAATGTAACTAAAATTTTGTTTATATGTATAAAAAATGAATTGGAAATTCCTTTCGTCACGCTAAAAGAAGTAAGATACATGCGTCAACTGCCAAAATCATAAGTTATCAATAAAAAATGCAACCGGGTATGATTGGTCAGGTTTTGAAAAGAAATGCCAACAACAGTATTCAAAAAACTCTAATATACAATAATGAATAAACGCGTGCTTTAAGTTTCAATATGTCCCAAATCATTAGAAAATTGCAGAAGTCATTGTTATTCCTAAGAAGTTTTTTAAAAACTGCTCCTGAAAAGGCTTAACAAAATAGTCGAAGAAAGAGTCACGATAGACCAAGTGCATCGAATTACAGATTTTGAAGAAAAACAACTATGTTTCACTCCATTTCTAGATGTTGCTGAAACCTTTGATAAGTTGTGGCATTTTGGAGCTTGAGTACAATTTGAATAGAGATCTTTTAAGCCATGTTCTACGAAATACCGAAATTTTATAGTTACCAATTGACTCTTTTGAGTACAGTAGGTAAGGTATGAGTAAGAGTATTCGGAACTTTATAAAATAGACGCAGGTGTACCACAAGGAAGTGTCCTAGGACCAATACAGTATTTGTTATAAACTAGGGATATTCCAGTGGACAGCAATGCTATCATGGCTACATTTACAAATAATACTGCAATTTTAATGCTTGATTAATTCGTTGTAAAGGCTAGAGAAAAATTTGCAAAATGCAACCTATATACAAGTTAAAGATTGGACGCTTACAATGACGTATATCAAACTAAATGTAACAAAATAAACTCATATAAACTTTACAAACAAAATAATTTTATAAATGTTCCAATTTTTTTCAAAAATAAAGTGGTACCTAGCTCCAATACTGCCAAATACCTTAGAATGATTTTAGATGCCAAGCCAAAGTGGGAGGAGTACACCAAAAAGAAAAGAGAAGAACTAATTACTAAACCTGAAATATAAAAATTTTGAAAAAATAAAAAAAAAATGGTAGGGGAGAGGGGGGAACCTTTGAACACTTTTTGGTTTAGAGCCTCCAAAAACCCAGTGTGATGGAATTATTAGCCTGTAAGTTATCGTCACTTCATGAAATGTATTTAAAGTTTAATTTTAACTCATTATTGATTAAATTTAATAAAGATTGATATTTTATTTTTATTAAAATACGAACTAGGTCATTGTGTTCAAAGGTACCCCACATGTGGGGCAGGTTTGAACATACCTGGGGAACTTTTGAACGGAAGTATTTATAATTATTTTTAACAGTAAACAATGAAAGTATAAACGCATATCTATTGAAGAAAAAAATAAACTGTATGAATAAGTTACTTATGAAGAGCTCAACAATTTTAATAGAGGATGTAAAATCTTTTGAAAGGTCTAACTCACTATTTAGAGAGACTTTTGAAAATAAAAAGATTAAAACAAAGTTTTTGCAGCTAAAAGCCTCTTTGAAACTTTAATTTTAGTGTTCATCTGTTGAAGGGAGAAAAAATTTATAAATTTTTTTCAATAACTAGTTTTAAACCTGTTCAAAGGTGCCCCGATCGTTTCGTTCAAAGCTGCCCCATCATGTTAAGCAATATAAAATTCGGCCATAGCTATTATACCTAGCATATTTACTTTAACTTTATGTTAATCAAAGTGAAGGTTTGAATTTAATAATAATTTTTCAAAAATGAAAAACCTCAACAAAAAAATTTTAAACACTTAGAAAAAAAATATTACAAAAATACAATTTACGCAATAAAAATGCGTGTTTATCTACTGTCGAATGAAGTTAAGAGATGCACGGCAAAGTCGTTGACGTGTAAAGATATCACCATTGCCATGCTTAAAACAAATTTTAGGGTTTAAAATATTTTGTTGTTAAGATTTTACTAGCCATGTTCAAAGGTACCCCGCGTTCAAAGGTGCCCTCCTCTCTCCTATGCAATTTTTTAGCCTTTATTAATGGGGAGTTTAAAAAAATTAATTAAAAAAAATTCGAAATATGGAATTTTCAAAAAATAATTTTGAAAATTTTTTTTAAAAATCAATAATGTATTTTTTCGAAAATTTTGGTATGCAATATTATTAGAACTAATTTGAAGCTTATGTGCAAAAAAAAATCATTAAAATTAGTTCAAATGATAATGAGATAATCGAATATCAAAAAAAAAAAAAATAAAAAAAAAATTTCCAATAATATGGTAGATCGTACAAATATTAGTTCACACAAAAAATTTAATCAAAATCGGAAAAGCTGTTTTTGAGAACAATGAGATTTTCATATTTTACTAAAAAAAAATTGTACGGAGTGTACCCTTATTTTTGGTCTTAAAAAAAAATAAAAAAATGGGTGGGGGGAATGCCAAAAAAACGCTAAGTACTAACTTTGAAGAAAATCGACCCACCCGTTTAGGCTGCAGTCGAATGGACAGACAGACGGACAGAACTGCGAGACCCACTTTTTCGACTTCACTATCATCGCTATGTCAACTTTGTTCAAAATCCCGAGTTCGATTTTTTTTTAACGAATCCATAAACTTCTCATATAGTACCTACATATGTGGGTCTATGAAATAACTCCCACGAAATAAGTCCCACTTTTAAAAACGAAATAAGTCCCACCAAAAATTGCTATTTTGAAAGTGGGAGTTATTTCGTTTTTAAAAGTGGGACTTATTTCGTCAATTGGTGGGACTTATTTCGTTACGCGTTTTTATTTTAAGTGGGACTTATTTCGTTTTGAGTGGGAATAAATTCGTTTTGTAAAGTGGGAGTTATTTCATACCCCTAAATTTTTTTCTTATGCAAAAAGTTATATATTGGACATTTCGTAAAAGGGACAAAGTGGGACTTAATTCATTTAAGAAATATATTATTCAAGGGGGAGTTATTTCATTTTGAGTGGGAGTTATTTCATTTCAAGTAAATTTTTAAATCATTTCATTTTGGTGGGACTTATTTCGTTTTCAAAAGTGGGACTTATTTTGTGGGAGTTATTTCATTTTTTTAAGCAATTTTTAGTGGGACTTATTTCGTTTTTAAAAGTGGGACTTATTTCGTGGGAGTTATTTCATAGACCCACATATGTATGTATATATCGCAAGTAAAAATACCCCTTGGTATATTAGAATTTGCGATTTACATCGTGAACTAGGAACAGAAATGGTTATGGTAAGAAAAAACGCACATAATTATAGCAACTGCAAAAGCCATTCTAATTCCAAAATGGAGATTGTCTTAAATGAACGAGACAATTTTTTGGAGACTAAAAAGAACCAAGTCGCATGAGCTGATGGTCTTAAACCGATGGGGAAAGTACTAGAACTTTAAACTTCCCCCAATGCGATTTTGTATTATGAAATAAAAATCTTTTTCGATCTTTCGTAAATTTGGTCCTGATTTCCCGGTGGTTTTAGTGCGGTACAAGTCCCACAGTACTTGGTACCGAACATTTCCACGTGTCTTTTAAAGATTTTCATATGTAGAAAAAAAAATTTATGCCATTTTACCCATATTTACCCTACTACATATACTTGAATCATATTATACACTAAATCAATATGTTGTAACTAAAATCCTAAACTACATATAAATCCAGAATAAAAGAGCTAATTTGTGCTATACCCTGTCGTATAAATTATATCTTTTTTTTACAAATTTCCTTTTTGTATCTTACTTGATTCCCTCCGTCAGTCAGCTTTTTGAAATCAACAAATTACATCATATACATAAACTGACTGTCCAAGGATAAATATTCGTAAATACGTATACGCATCTATGTTTGTAGGTAGGTATTTAGGTATATAATCAGAATACACTTCAACAAAAGAGAAAGAGATTATCCTGAAAATTGTGGAACGATAATAAATTCATATCACGATTAAAAGTGCATTAGCTCATTAGCCACATTCATTAGTTTGTCCTCCCTTTTCATATTATAAATACATGTTGTATATTTTCCTCCTCTTATACCCTTTTCTGCCGAAATTTTAGTAGATTTGTGGGTATGTATGTAGATAGGTATATGTTTGGTAAAAAGATGATGATGATGTCTCCTTGGTTGAGTGCTAATTTAGCCTCCGGCAGCGGGAGGAATATGAAGACAAATGCCATCAAGTAAGCCTTCATTAAAGTCGGCTTTTAAATTTTTATTTTTATAAAACAAAAGATGATTTTGAAGAAAATAAATAAAAATAAAAATCTACCGCAAAAATCTCGTCCTTGGCGGTCATGTAGACTTAGTTTTGACGTATGTTTCCTTTCGATGATGATGAAAAAGCAAAAGAATAACAAAAAAAAAAAAAAAAATACCCCCTGATTTAGCTGAAAATTTGAATGCAATTCAACAGCTTTTGTGTGTCGTCCTTTGTCTTTGTGAGAAGCTATATATACCTACGAATAGGTACCTACCTAACTCCCCTAATGCGATCCTCTTACAAAAAGCGAAGGATGCATGTCACACAAAATGTACACACATAAATCAGGCTGCACAAAAAGGTTTTGAAGGTGCAGCCAGGCCAGTTCAGTTCATAAAAGAAAAAAAAAAAAAAAAAAACAGCCTTGCTCCTTAATTTTGCATCCTTCTCATGGCTGTCTGTGCTCGTCGCCATTATTGACATGAAATAGGTTTTTAAGGGGTTTGAGGGAGTTTTGGAAAGAAAGCAACTAAATAAAAAAACATCCTTTTTGCCGGCACTGTCTGTGGTGCTTCTCGCTGTGGCTACTATACCTACTCCACCAATCCAACAGGCCTCCAGAACAAATGATGCATTCTTTTGGCCCGGCCAAACGGAGACTGAGACTTGAAAGCCGAAAGACGAAGAAGAATCGGATCGTGGATTCTATTACAAGAATATCAAATTGCATCGCAGGGGAATGGGAATCCTTATACACTCTCTTTCTCTCTCTCTACCAATGGAACTTGAGAAGCAATCCATAAGTAGCCTCCAGTGCGCAGCCGTACTATCCATCGACCGACATCCTCCGATACCGCACCGCACCGCGCGGTATACAACTCAGCTCGCTTGTTTGAAAGCAGACATCCCGGTTCAGTGGATTTTATTTGTTTTGATTGTTCCAGACTCTGCTCTTGGTTTTTCCACGGATTGATGATCACTCTTTGCTCTGTTGTGTTAAGGATGCCTCTTTGCTTGCTTATATATATGTTATGTCCTGCGCATGTCCATAGCGACTATGGTAGTAGCAGCAGCAGCATCACCACCACCACACAACAACAACAACTGGCAACGATCATTATGCCGAAGCTAATTTGTCAAAATTGTTGACTTCTAATTCCAACTGACGTCGAACAAGGCACTGATCATAATGATCGCGATTTGTGATTTTTAGATCCTTAATAATATGTGAAGAGCGGATAAACAATGAAAAACGAGACGAGTTAAAATCTGATGGGAACGGGAAAGGGTATATAGGTGGATATTATGTATATATGAGAGGAGATATAGGGTGCGGGACATCCGTTGTCGGGTCGTGGTCAGGGAGATTGGGTAAAGGGTGAAGAAAAGACAAAATGAAATTGTGTCTGGGAATAGTATATCGAAAAATGATACATTTGATTGTGGCGGGGTAGTCAAATAATTTGTTGTGCTAGGAAACTAATATGCGGACAAGCTATGATCAAACTACACTTTTATTGACTAAACGCTTAATGATGCATTTGAGTAGGTAATAGGTATGTACAATGTACATGTTTTGATATAGAAGAAATTACAAGATATTAAAATATTGATATACCCTTGACATTGTTCGACTAGTTAGCTACGTGAAATATCTCTCCAAATTGAAAATGAAATCACTCTCTAAATCTGGGAATTTTGGAGGTTATTTCACGGAGCCTCGAAATTTTTAAAACTAAAAAAAATAAATTGCAAAATCCTAAATCAAGAAAACCCAAAATCGAGAAATCTTTCCAAAAAAATATTAAGTATTCTGAAAACCCAGAATCCACAAAGTCCAAAGTTCCGAAAAGCATAAAATTCCAGGTTAGCGATGTTTGCCAAAAAGTCTTAATCTCAAAGAGAAAATCCTCAAAGGCAAAATCCTCAAAGCCAAAATCCTCAAAGCCAAAATCCTCAAACTAAAAACAGGTAAAGACAAAATAATAAAATCTCTTGAAGCTAAAATCCCCATGATAAAATCCCAAAGAGAAAATGTGCAAGTGTGAATCAAGCAATAAAATCGCACCACAAAAATCTTAAACAATAATGCAAACATATATGCGAACTACTTCATCAGAAACATATAAGTTAATAATTTAAAAAAAAATCATTTAAGTTTAGTTTAACAGCAATATAGCCTCGTTTTACTATAACGGGTCTGAACTGGATCTGGGGTTATTGGAGAAAAGAAAATATTTAATGGGCCCTATATGTAGTGCGCCTTTTCTCATTGGGACTTTCTCTTGTTGGAATGCATTAAAAAAATATAAAAGCCGTCAGATTGTGGCGGCCAACCAAAAACAAATCAAAAACTTTTAATACAGTATATACCTAAATCCGAAATCCAGAAAACCCAAAATCCCCAAAAACAAAATATCCAGAAAGTCCATTATCAAAAAACCCTTAATTATAATTATTACATACATAAATCCGAAATCCAGAAAACACAAAAACTAGAAAAAAACAAAATCCCAAACAAAATTTTTCTCGAAAACCCAAAATCCAGAAAGCCCTTAATCAAAAACCACCTTAATTCAGTACTCACATCGAGTAGGTTTTAAAAAAGTTTATTCAATTTACCGTTAAAGCAACTGATCGCTTTCGATGCCAAATCTAACATAACATGATCTTACTTATTGGGGTGCTATTTATACTTAACAAGAACAAAGGGCTCTTTGCAATTAATCATTTAATCATGTTTCACATTTTATTACTTCTTCAGAATTGAAATTTGAGAACATTGTTCATTTTCATTATTTCCAGATTTTTACGAGCAACTGTTCTTACTCACAATCAGGTAATCCTTAATCCGAAATCCAGGGAACATAGAATGTCGAAAAACCCAAAATTCCTAAATAAAAATTTTCTTGTAAACGGGAAATCTCGAAATCCAAAATCCAGAAAGTCATAGGTAATGCAAAAAACCTTTAATTCAGTATATAAATCCGAGATTCAGAAAACACAAATTCTCGAAAAACCCAAAATCCCAACAACAACAAAATTTACCGTAAACTCGAAAATCTAGAAAGCCAATAATCCAAGAAATCCAGTTCAGTATATAAATCCGAAATTCAGAAAACCCAAAATCCTGGAATACCAAAGAAAACAATATCCCAAAAAATCAAAATCAGGAAAAACCAAAAATCCCAAAAGTCCCAAATCCAGTAATTAAAAAATTGCTTAAAATAAACAAAAATTCCTCCAAAATCCTCTTGTCTTTAAATTTTTTTTGGACGAAAAACAAAATAATTGATTAAAAATTTATTTCAGATAAAGAAAATAAATAAATAAAAAAAAGAAACAGTCAAAGTCAAGTAGTGTGAATAAATAAGCATATTTAACATAAAGTCAACTGGAATCTTTTCTTTCACACTTAATGAAATCACAACACGACTGAATGCACATGCACATAGAGATCATATCAAAATAACTAGCGCTAATGAAAATTGACTATTTTCTACATTTACTCTTGTTTGTTTTACATTTAAAATTATTTTCCCGAAATAAAAATCTCTAAAAATTAAAATAAATACAAATTTTGTCTAAATTAATACATTTTATAATTTTTTGCGATTTAAGCCTAGTACGCTGCTGATGCGAAACGAAAAATCCCATACAAAAATGACATAGCGAAATCAGAAACGAAAAATTCCGTTTTGCTTTTCGTTTTGCAGTACGCTGTTCGAAGAGCGAAATGTATAATTGTAGCAGATTATTTGGAGAAGTCTCCGCTCCTTTTTCGCACTGAATTAATTATACAGACTATTTATTGTATGCGGAAAAATGATATTTAGGTTTAATGTGTATTTTTTTTTGTTTATCATTTTCTTACATCATGGGTTTCTCTGATTTTTTGCGTTTATGTTTGATTTTGTTTTTGGAATTAGTGAAACTCTCCAAGGATATTTTCCGTTGTGTTTTCGCAAGCGTTTCGTTGTCTGTTTGGAGATCACAGAAAAATTTCGTTTCGCATCAGCAGCGTACTAGGCTTTATAGAAAAAGTGAGTGTTGGGATTTTGAATTTTTGGGTTATGGGGATTTTGAATTTTTGGAATTCTGACTCCAACCCTAAATTTAAAAAGAACGCTAGAAAATAGCTGGCGGTCATCAGGCGGATTTTTGCACAATTTTTCATTTCGCAATTTCTATTGATTGCTATTTTAATCATATCACATTTTATTGTTAAGCAATTTTTTTCTCACAAAATTTTATTTGGCTATGTTATATCGTTTCGTAAAATCTTCATTATGCATTTGGCTTAACGTTTTTAAATTGATTTGCTTTTCGATATTTTAGGAAAATCATAATGAATTTGACGCTAAATCAAGAAAATTAAATTTCTTTAAAAATAATTTTTTAAATTGTTTAAATTTTAATCTTAGACAGCATTTTTTGGAATGATGTTCTGAAATTTTCTCTAAAAGCTCACACCAAATGGGCGTCATCGGCCGAAGTATGCTTCGACGTCTTCGGCGGAACTCGAACGTTCGATCGAAACGTATGTCAAAGAAAGAGAGTGCGTACCTACGTCGTACACCACTCCAACCGACATCGTCCGATACCGTCTGGGTATTACCGATCAGTCGACGAATCCAAAATTGTTTGGATTTGTCGTCCGTTTGACGGTGACTTTTGCAGTCAAAAATAAAAAATGGATACTGAAAAATTAACTACACTACGGCTGCAGTATATGCAGACGAACGTCAGATACAGTCGTCCCAATAGCTCCGACCCGAAATCGGTCGATGATTCGGTTTCAGTGTACGCGAACCGTAAGTCTAACGGCTCGCGTACACCTAATCCGTCATCGGCTGAAGTAGATATGCTTGGTAATATCCGGACGGTATCGGATGGCACTCTTTTTGTCATACGTTTGGGTCGATCGGTCGAATTTTTTTTGTTAATTTTCTTCCTTAGAAAATGGGATTTGCGGGTTTATTTTCTGTATTTACTTTGCCAGCAGAACATTTGGTTTCTTGCATTTATTTATAAATACTTTTTCCGTCTCCAATCTTGCATTCATGGAGCAACATTTGCAGCAGTATTTTTAACTAAAATAAACACCACAGTATACGAACAAAAAAAAAACAATAACAATAGAAAAATAAACTTACTTTGCTCGACACTTAATATTTCACTTTCTTAATGTTTCACTTTCAATTTAAACGTTAAATTGTCAAATAAAAGGATGCGTTTGATGCTCAGTTAATGCGCATCGCTGACATTTGGGATGCGTTTAGAAAGTCATGACTCTGTCACCATTTTCTCTTTCAACTTTCGGAATTCATGAAATTACATCAAATAAGAATTTGATGATGTTTTGGAACTCAATATATTTTAAGGCCTACACGTCCTATACATTCATCTTTCTGGAAATCTCATAAAATGATGTTAAACTTTAGTTATTTTTCTCAAAATAAACTGCTTCTATCAATTTAATTTGTAAAACCCCAAGTCTTATAGCCATTTGTAGTTACTTTCCATTACTTCATATAAAAACAAATGACTAAATCGTGACAAAACTTTTAAATCCAAACTCACAAAATATATTCTTCTTTTAATTTGAACAACATTTTTATGCCACCCTCGAGTAAAAAATCATCAATAATAAAAAAATTCCATCTCTTACTCCCGAGCAGACAAATATTTTTATACCCCAAGAAACAAGATGCAGTTTTATTCTTAATCGTATAACTCAGAGTTATACAAAAAAAAACCCTTCCCACCGAATTGGTCGACTGGGTCTTTTTTTTTTTTTTTTTTTTTTTCACTTTTCCAAACCTATAATCAGTTCAACCTAGAAACAATTTCCAGCGTTCAAAAAGTCAGTAAAACTAAAATAAAAGAATAGATATACCTACCTATTCAAGACAGCAAAATGAGAAGTCTTCAAACAGAACTAACAAACATCCAGGACACAACACTAATAATAGCCAAAAGCCCTTCTTGTGTTTGGCTGGCTGATGGTGGTGTTGGTTGAGAAGGAGGCATATAGAAATCTTGTCTTATAGAAACAGCACAACAGCTATACGATGGACAGCACAATAAATTCTCAGGCGCTACCACATTTCAAATACAATCTCAATGCCCCACTTGAAGATGCAACAAAATGATGAAAAATAAGAGAAGAAGAAGCCACCGAAATGCACGTGTTCCAGCTGCAAGTGGAGTGGTCCAACATGCGCTATGACATAAGCTAGCATCAGGCTGCTGTTTGTTTCTTCTGCACAACAATTTCTCTATAGTCCTGATGGCCAAACTAAGTGCTTCGTCTGTAGCTTTTTAACAAAACAACAACAAAGCAAAAAAAAAAAAAAAAATAGTTAATAATAGTTCTTTTCGCAAACTCAATAATGAGAAAGGAAAAGGCTCGTTCGTTCTTCGCTTAACGTACTTACATATACACATACCTAACCTATACTATCACATTGTCGGCCTTGTGCCTCCAATGACGATGAGGACAACAATGAAGATGATGATGATGATGACGAACTGGGAGCAAGACGATGAAAAACAAAATAGTACTTGGTTCTTCCTTACGATTATATAGACTTGGGACAATCACAGCCTAGATTGTGGCTGTCTTGTCTTTTTGGTTGCGATATTCCGAACTCACCTCTGGAAAACCTATTTCGCCGCTATATATATACGATTCCACTTTCTATACCTCGAGAAGCGAACTGAACTGAGTTGGACTGGGGTGTAATTTATAATAGCCGTACTAGCACAGTGGCATTAGGACGAGATCGTTTATAAAAATTAAATGGATTGCAGGTAGAACGCCTTCATTAATTTTAGAGCAAATTTTCTGTGGCATGTTTTTTTTTTGTCATATTTGTCTTCTTGGCCATTGTACAGTGGACCGGTGTAGATGTGGTTCAATAGGAAAAATAAAAATAAAAATGACTATCAGAGGCTTTTTATCAACAGTGCTTCCGTTTTTTATCCGGATTATCGTTTTTTCCACTAGCATTCGCTTTTAACCGGCTTAACAGTAGTTTTTTTACACATTTTAACCGGTTAATCGCATTTCTTCTGACTATCAATGGCTTTTAACCAGCTTATCAACAGTACTTCCATTTTTTAACTGGATAATAGGTTTTCCAACGGCTATAAGTGGCTTTTAACCAGCTTATCAGGGACAATGTGTTTCCAATGGCTATCAGTGGCTTTTAATCTGCTAATCAATAATGTTTCCACTTTTTAACCTAATAATCTCACATCCACTGGCTTTTAACCGGCTTATCAACAGTGCTTCCGTTTTTAAAACGAACAATCGTGTTTCTACTGGATATCAATCGGTTTTTACCGGCTTATCAACAATGTTTCCACTTATTAATTGGATAGTCGTACTGGCTATTATTGTCCTCAAACCGGCTTATAAGCAGTTTTTCCACTTTTTAACCGGATAATCTTCTTTCCACTGGCTATTAGTGTCTTTAAAGCAGCTAATCAACATTACTTCCAATTTTTAACTGGATAATTGTGTTTCCGACGGCTATCAGTGGCTTTTATCCGGCTTATCAACAATGTTTCGACTTCTTAACTGGATAATCACCTTTCTGTGCCACAGTGCTTCCATTTTTTAGCCGGACAATTGTGCCTCCACTGTTTATCAGTATTTCCAACGGCCATTAACCGGCTTATTAACAATTTTGCAACTTTTAAACTTTTAACGGGATAATCGTGTTTCCACTGGCTAACGCTTTTAGTAAGCTTTCGAATTTTTGTTTTAATTTTTATTTGACTCATGCCCCACTGTGTGTAGTAAACATCTATACGACCCCCTGGCCCCTTCTGGAATAGGTCTGGGAATAATTTTCGTTTTTTGTTTGTTTGTTTGTTGTTGTTGTTGTTGGTCTCTGGTTCCATTTAGTTTTCGGAGTAATCTTGCTTTGTATAACCTGTAAGATCTCTAGGTGAGACGATAGGTCGGTTGCTTCTGCTTTCTGTTTATTTTTAGGACCGATCGTGGTTTTTGCAAAAGAGATTGCTTCAAGAGATCAAGTTGGTTCATATAGTAAACCCATATAGGTACCATACAACATGAAGAAGAGTGAATGTTTAGAAACTAGAAAGAGAGTTGAAAAAAAAAAATGATTCAAATGAATTCCAACGACAGACAGACACGACAAACAAATTATTCTTCAAATTCTATCACTGCTACGAACATTATAATACAAATGAGAACTGTCTGTTGTCGGTCGTTGTTCATTGGTCAGTCGTCTGATGGCACAAAGTTGCGCCAAATTTATAATCCAACTGTTTGTTTTTGAATGGTTAAATTGCTTCTGATTGATTCAATCTGATTCAATAGCCGGATAACCAACCGAAGCACGTTCTATTGGTCAAAATCAATGTTTAACAACATGCGAAAGGAAGCACAAATTTAAAATTGATAATTCATCACTTTTAAGATATTAACGGTGTGTTTCACAATGTCTGAGTAAAGTTCTGATTAGTTACTCGACACATGAATATTGGCACAGGATCAGAAGTCCACAGGAGAAAAACTTATAATAGTTTTTTGACCACTTGAATAGGTTATATAAATGCAAAAAATATTATTTTTGTTTGGTTTGTGGACTTATGGCCCTGTTCCAATATTTATGTGTCGAGTAACTTATCAGAACTTTACTTAGACATTGTGAAAAAAGCCCTAAAAATAGGTAGTATTAGAAAATTGCTGAATCAATTCTTCACACTTTTAAAGGTTCTCCCACACCAACTTGAATCTTTCGTGGCAAAGACTCAAACAATAATAACACGTGGTTGTCAATGAAAACAACACGTTATTATTGTTTTCGTCGTCTACACGACAGATTTGCGTTGGTGTGGGGGAACCTTAATTTTAAAAACATCAGATTTAAAATATGTACATACATATGTAGCTGACTGTTATGCCTATAAGGATTGGATTGGATTCCCAGCCTGTGCCATCTTAAAACATAAATGTTTTTTACAGGCTACTGCCTGTTGCGAGAAAATTACAGGTCCTCCAAAAGTAACTCTTTTGACATGAGAAAGTGCTTCTCATCAAAGCCGTTCGGATTCGGCAGAAATTGTAGGTCCCCTCCATTTCTGCCAAAGAAAAAAACGCACATATTGTTACTTTTTAGTCACTATAGACCCTTGTTCTACACAAGCTGTCGCGCCACCAAATTTATTTTTATTTATAAATCTTAAATATATTTTTATCCTGGCACCTTCTGTCTCGTAATTCTTAATAATGTAAAAACAAAGTCAAATTGGCAAAAAGTCCATTGACAAATCTGACTTGAAAAAAAGTTATTCAAAGTGAGTTTTTTTAATTATGTAGAAAAAAGGAGTTTAATTTCAATTCAAAAAATCATTTACGTAACGTAGAACATGAGTTTTTATTAAAAAAAACAACTAAAGAATAAAATGAATAATTGATTTATTAGACATTGCTTTATTTTACTTGATTAATGCTTCTAATGAATCAGCTATTAAAGCCGAATGAGCGTTTGAATTTATCATATTTTGCCATCCTTTTGTTTTTACAACGTCCTTACCATGAATGCTGATGAAATGTCTTGTTTGTTCTTTTAATTGCTCTGCACCATGGAGATCGGCTAAAACTAATGTTTCAGCTGCTGATTCAATTGATAATTTAGTGAATAGTGCTTCTTCAGACATTGCTTTTAATTTTTTCAAGGCATACTTATCAGCAGCAGCCAAAAGACGACTGGCCATTTCGTTTAACTTCGGAACTTCGTCTGTGTAGATAAAGTGTAGCATTTCTTGAAAAACATCTTCATCAATATCGGTTATGGTTACTCGACTTGATTTGGTTTCTTCCATTTCATGCTTAAACATTGCAGCAAAGACATCACTTCGAGCAATTAAGATTGTTTTATGAGCTGGAAATTCATGTTCACCAACAACCAGTGTGACGTCACTGAATTCCTGGTTTTCAAGGAGTTTCTCTAATTCGTTGGTAATTTTACTACATTCAGGAACTTTAAACAGTCCATTACACCTTTGGCTATAAATGGTGTTGATAGTATCCGTTATAATATACTGAACTTCACAGAAAATTGTTAATCTATCTCCTGGCAAAAAACCATTAGCTTCTTCCATAAGACGTGATACATTCAGGGACGTCCCGTACTTATGCAAAATGGGTAGACAGTTATTCATTTTCAGTGATCATATTTTGCATTATTCTTAAGGTACATCATTTGGTTTAAAGCCCTACCACGTCAAGGTAGATGTATTCAAGAAAGTGTTAGGTAGTTGTTTTTTTCATTTTTTTCATTTTTTTCATTTTCTTTATTTTTTTTTTATTTTTTTAGTTTTTTAATTTAATAAAAAAATAAGAAATTACAATATTTCTTCCTTTTTTTAATTGTTTTTATCCTCACCTCAGGCACAATCGTAGCCTCAGCCATCCCAAAAGAATTTAACTCAAAGTAAACGAACCATTAGACATTTTCAATTTTGTCTATTTCCTCCATATAAAATACGAAATGAGAATGGTATACCTTCAATATACATCCATTTTTTTTACCATAGTTTGGTTGAAAGCGAAGACACTGTCATCTACGAATGATCGATCGGCCCTGTGCCGATCGTTGTTGTTCATACTTCGTGTTGAATGCAAGTATAGAAAGAATGATAAAGGTTTGAGTGTGTCTGTGTGTATAGAGTTTACGTGTTGATTTATATAGCATGCGTGAACCAAGCAAAGTTTCTTAAATAAATGTATATTGGGGTAAGAAGGGACATTATAAACGTAATAAAAATATAAGATACTTCCTTGATTTGAAGATTATCTTGCTATGGCACTTGTATTTATGTTTTATACGAATGGTTTGGGTAGACATTGTCTAAAATGTCTAATTGACGCCTCGTCACTGGATACATTAATAAAACGGGGAGAGCCCCGACATGAATTACTATGAAAATCAGAAACTAGAGAACTAGTCTGTGTAAAGGTTTCAGTGGTTTCAACATTCAATATAGAAAATTTGAATTTTGCTGCTAATTTTGATTTCATGCAAAGCTGTGATTCTAGCTGTAAAAATATGGACAGATAATCCTTTGCTTCTTTGTTTTTTCCGCTTGGATAGAGGTGTAAGCTCCATCTAATCCCATCATTGGTATCGGAGAAAAATATTGGTGATGGAAGCATATAGCCCATTTGAACTTGGTGAAAACTATAATTATCTATAATCCATGTGAAATTAATATTAGATTTTGTTGATTGAGTGCGACCCGAATGTTCATAATTTTCCATTTCCATTTCCGATTGTTGATTATTATTTTTTGTAAACTCGATTTTGCAAACTGAAAAGACAATATCCTTGCATCAATACTATTTTCCTATACACATGCTCTTTAGTCAGAAAAACTTAAATCTCACAAATTATTTTATCTTCTTATTAAATGATGATAATCTATGAATCAATTCTTAATTCAAATTTGTTTAGAACTTATTATTGTATGTACATACATATTTTTTTTAAGTTTCTCATTTCTTCAATAAAATATATTTTATTTTGTATGAAATCAGAAACAAGTAGACAATTACTCCTAATAGCAGTCCTTTAGTGTTATCCAATATCTACAATAGGTACGATGATTAAAAAGTATAAGAATCCTTTTTTGATAATATTTAATCAATATGATAATACATTTTTCATAGCCAAATTTAAACTCCTTAACGAGTGATGGAGATATCGTGACAAAATACTTTAAGTCGTTCCACACTATCCCACTGAGTATTAATACATGTCAAATTGAAAGTGGGTGGCCCCGGCGCAGTAGAAGAAGTGCTTGACTGCTAACCTGGATGTGTGTCTAGGCAGCATTCTTTTCTATATTCCCTCAACTGAACGCCACCCCTGGTATTTAATGAGATAATCAAAACCTAATTTCTCAATCCACTATGCCAACAAAAATCTATCCTATCCTTCTATTCCTTCTAACATTTGCTTAATTTATAGGCCTTACTGGCATATACATATATGTTCCATGCTACAGCCAAATTTGTGGGAGAGAAAATATTCAGTGGGATAGTGTCGAAGTGCTTTTATTTGAGGAAATTTTTAAGTTTATGAAATTATTGATCCCAATTTTCGAACTTCGAAGAAAGATTTAAGGCCAGCATCAACTGGCGACCAAACGTTTACCCATATAATAATTTTATTACTTACAATTAATACAGTGTTAGCAGTTAATACAGTGAAGAGAAAAAAATTAAAACAAAAATTTCACCTATTACATTTCTTGACCGTTAAAGAATCATTAGTAAAGAAGATCAGTAAAAAATGATCCAAATTAGAAGATCCTTTGTAAAGAATCATTTCAACTAGACAATAAATAATGGTTAAATTTCAAAAAATTCCTACGAAACTTCAAAACTACAAAACATTTGCCTAATTTATAAGAACCTAGGTCCTACTGGCATATATGTATATGTTTGTGTTGTTTTTTTTTTAAACTTCAGTGCAGAGCTCTTGTTTGACCTCTTAAGCATTTTTTGCAGTACCCTTATAAGAAGGTTTGAAAGGGTTTAAAATTTAGTTTTTGTTTTTTTAAAAATATCGAAAACCATTGGTTGTTTTTTTTTTTTTAATGTGAGAAAAAAATTGTAATTGTAATTGTAAATTGTACAATTCGACAAACAAAATATAGCTTTTTTGGAACAATAGTTTTTAGAAACAAGAAGGTGTTACTTACTTCTCATTCCTTCTGTATATATTTATATATTTTTGTTAAATAAGTAAATAAATAAATAAATATTTCTTTTAATTAACTGAAATGGCGCCCAATGCGAAACCCGTTGGTTGGTAAAATTCCAGTTTTAAGGGTGTTTTATAACCTGAATTGTTACTTACTTAATATTTCCAATACAGTGGACTCTCGCTAACTTGAACATACGATAACTTAAACAATCCAATAACTTGAACATGCTGTTTTACCTTTTATGTGTTCTGTAGCATGAACAAGCAATTTTAAGACTCTTTACCTTGAACTTTTTAATTGCTCACTCTTTAAGTTGAATATTTATTAAGACATTTGAAACTCTTTAACTTAAACAAATAAATGTTATATCAACAGTTTTAATTTCCTCATTCTAGGTTACTACGTTTGTAAACTGTTTTTTATTCAAGGGGAATATTGTGTATGGGCCTAAGGATTTATTTATTTTCTCCAGTAATTTTTTTGCAAGAGTTGGTTTAAATACAATTGTGTTTTATGTCATTTACATAAATTTATAATAATAAATTGAATACATATAAAAACGAAGCCTTTTTTATTTTTTCCAGTAGCTTGAACAATCCAATAACTTAAACGGGCCTCGTTTCGTATGTGTTCAAGCTAGCGAGATTCCACTGTATTTCTATTTTATGTGTATTTAAGTCCAAGATTTTGTAATTACGATTTGAAAAAGCAGAGTAAGTGTTTATCAACTTTTTTAGCCCTTAAATGCATGATTTTTTATTTTCTCACAAAAAAATAATATTTTTAGGTGTAGATATGTTTATAAATGATGAATAAAAATATTTCAAAAATCCTATGCATGAAATAACGGTTTTATTTGATAAACATTGGTTGTATCATTTTTGATACAACATGCATTTAAAGCTTCATTGAGACCTGGATTATGAGAAATGAAAAATAATTTAAAAATTTATGATCATTTCATTTATTGAAAAATTATGAATGAAATTTATTAAAACAATCAACAATTTTTTTTGAACACAAGTAAACTTGCATTTTTCACACAAAACGCTACTTAGGAGCTTACATCCTGGCATCATACATCGCATACGATTGCTCATGATGTTTTTGCTTATGATCAGTGCCATCATGTATTGCATCTCTTGGCGGCACAACCTGCAAAACATTAATCCGCTTTGGGGCAGGTTCCTCTGAAAAACTACTACTGCTGCTGGGTCGACCCCTTGGTGTGTATGTATGCTTTATATTTACAAAGCGTATCAGCAAGTTCGCTTCTAAAATCAACCAGATTCATTATTTCTTTTGATCCTTTTCCTTTTTTAGCCAAAACTTGCTTATACAAAACCCATGAGTTTATCACCGTTAAGACCAGGAGGTGATAAAAAAGTCTCATGTACCATTTTCTGCTTTTTATCCGGATACGGTACCGTCCCAAGTACGAATCCATTAACGCCCATATGGGCGTTGTATTTTTTGACGATTTTTGGACATGCTATATTCTTCTTTCTCTTTTCAGTCTTGTCGCTTGTCGTACCTTGCTATAGTTGAAACAGGCTCTGCACCTACATACGTTGATAAAAAAGTTACTTGTTTATTATCCTTCCAACTCACGGTAGACAGTTTGATACCATCGTAACATGTGACGTATTCTTCGTACGATCCTCTTCCCACCGACTTTGCCATAGGCTCTTGCTTTGTCGGGAGCTTACAATTTTTTCCAAAGCGGTTTCTTTGTACAGTCCCCAGGCACAAGAATCCTTCGCCTTCCTTGGCCATGTAGTACATGAGTAGCAAAGAGGTATAAAAATTGTCAAAATAAACAATGTGGTTCACTCTTCTTTCGATTGCCCGAGATAGCTTTATCACAACATTCCCAACCGCTCCAACGTCCATCTCATTTTCCAACATAAGATCGTTATCCTTTCCTGAATAGATTATGAACTTGTAAGCATATCCTGTCAGTGAGCACAGCATATACAATTTGATCAAATCAGATTTGATCTATTATTTACCGTTACTGAAAAAATCAGTATGCATTTTGTCGTATATCCACAAAATAACACATCCCTTAGTTTTGTTTTGTCGTAAACGCCAGATTTTGGCATATACGACAAAATATCCATTAATTTTCGAGACAATTTTTGTTTAATATTGTTTTGTCGTACGTACATAGGCTTAACAGATACGATACAAAATTTGAGTAAACCGAAGAATTGTTTTGGCGTACGTCTACGTAAAACATGAATATAACGATGGCTTTGTTTTGCACAAGCATACAGATTTTATAATTTTCGCAGGTTGTGGTCGCGGCGGGCGTGGCGGCGGATCAAAAAGGCGACAAAAATATGCCTGTATGTTACGTTTTGCAGTCGTAATATTGTATATTTGCATCAGAGGCAAGCATATTATGAATGTGTTGTTGTTTTTGACGCCGAATTTTCTATATAGTGTTCTGAAATATATTCATTTGTCCCGAAAGCCACCGCGGCCGACTGCTAAGGCGATGTGTATGTATCGTAATGTCTCTTCGTGTTTGGAGAATTTACCTGGATCTTCAAACAATATATATAGAAAGTGCAAACATGATTAGCACGTAGGTATTTTGTAAAGTTATGTGTTATGCATGTTATTAGATTATATGACAAATTCCATTTAAAAATAATAGATCAAATTCTATCTGATAACCCACACATTCAAGCCTTGACTTTTTAGAGTGACTCCTCTGTCCCCTAAATTAGTAATAAGGTAATGACGACAGCGTTGCTGTGTCTTCTTCAAAAACCTGCTTTATTTTAGGTAATAAAGAAAACATTTTCTGAACCTGGCTTTAATTCAAGAAATGGGCTGTGTTCACAACACGAAATCAAAATACAGCAGGTATCTTAAAATGTAAGAATTTTTTAGTCCTAAGGCATTTTTTTTAGTTAGAAAAAAAAATATTTAAAATCAACCGCAACACTTACAAGGTCATGTTATGCCTTTTTTTAAAGCCAAAAATCCATCCATTAATTCCGTTTTTAAATTTAGTTTTTTTTCAGAGAATATTTTTGGAAAAATTAATTTTCAAAATCAAATTAAAAAAAAAATTAAGAATATTTTGTTCACTCATTTTTTTTTTTCAAAATTTTACATTATTAACTAATAATTTTGTTTTTAATATTCAATGCTCTTATCAATTTGTATTCAAACACTAAAAACCACATGTTAAAATTTCTTCTAGTTTTTGAGAAAACCGAAAATTTCACTCGATTCCATATTGCATTGCACTGTCGCATATGTGTTTACTTTGTCGTATGTGTATGGGATTCTAACAAAGTACTGATTTTCGTGGCGTATACGACAAAATGATTTTGAAGATAAACCTCTATAGTTTAAAAACCAGAATCGACTGAACAACCTGGAATACCTTAATCAAAAGAAGATTTTCCACACAAAATTATATTAAAAATGGAGAAAATTTCATCGGTCAGTTTCTTTTTTATTTGAACGCGAAACTTAAAATGCGATTTCCCAAAATTGCTCAAATAGCGTATACGACAAAACAATTCTCGGGCGACGATTTGTTCATCGATAGAGAGTCGCTGGTCCATGGGTACACTAGCATATCTTTTGTTGATGTGGCCTATTACCGGGCGAAGTTCATGGAGGTTGTCATGGTTGGGATCGTTTACCGGCCAGTGTTTGTCGTTGTCATTGAAATGGAGAATTCGCCTTATCTTTTCAAACCGGTTTACTGTCATAGTTCCTTTTATGTCCTGGAATCCATGTTTGTAATTCCAATAAGAATGAACGCTTGGGTAATGATACACTGACATACAAAATCAATATTCCCATATACTTGCGCAATTCACAAGCTGTCACACAATCAGGATGATCAGGCTGCTTTTGAACCGAGAATCTATTAGTTTCTTCAGCTATTTCATCGATGAAATCTGAAGTGAGAAAATAAGACAAAAATTGAAACGGAGTTTCGAGTTCCATTATTGCTGATGAAAAGTCGTTGCAACTGTGAAACTGAATTGAACTGAAGAAATCTTTTGATTTTACTCTTTTGCCAAATTGCCGCCTACGAGTCAACGATATCGCACAAATCACTGATAACGGATCGATTATGATTTTTTTTATTTTGCTTTGGTCAAGAAAAAATTGTTCTCTCTTATAAAAAAAATCCGTTGGTTGCTGATCACAACAAAAACACTTTAAGAGCGAGTGAAAGTTATTGTATCATTTTTGATACAAGATGCATTTAAGGGTTAGGTTTGCTGTTGTCATTTCGATTTTCAAATGAACTGTCTAGAAATGTGTCTTCGATATTTTATGTTTCCAAAAGAGAACTTTCCATAATCTCCTAGAGAATAACATCGCCAAGCTTACCTTTGAGCCACGACGTTTACATAAATTCATGCAACTCTTTTTTTCCATATGAAAAAGTATACAAATAAATTAATGAAAAACACAATAATTTTTTTCTTTTTATATAAAACCATCATTTTATTCAACCTATTTGTTGTTTTTTTTTTTAATTTTAAAAATATCTACTCAATAATAATAATACAATTTTCTTATACAAACTAATAAGACTACTTTTACAAAAAGTAGTATAGTTCTTAAAAAATCTAAGACATTTAAAGAAAATAATAATTTTACTAAATTATAATTTGTGGACATTTGTTTATAAAGAAAAAAAAAAGTACAATTTATTACGACTTATTTTTATGTGTATTTAAAACTAATTATTTTGTTTTTTTTTATAATTTGTACAATTTTTATTTATTTATTAATTTTATGTAACTCTATTTTATACAATTTTTGATTATTTATAGTTAAAATTAGTATTTTTAATGGAAGAACTATTTTTTTTTAATTTTTATTATTTTTTTGTTTAGTATTTTATTCTTGGCAAGTCTTTATATTTTTATTTTAATTTAAATGCAGAAAATTTACGAATTACAATAATAATTTTTTTTTATGGCGATTAATTAATGTTTATATGAGTTTTATTTTTAAGATTTACTATTTGTTTTTTTATACAACTATTTAAGAGTCTTTATTGGCTTTTTAGTCTTGGATACAGTTTATATACAATTACGACTTATTTTCCATATTGGGGGTGTGTGGTGAGAATTAATATTACACTAAAACAAAATTATAAAAAAATGCATTTTTATGATAAAATGTAAAGAAACAAAAAATTAATGAGGTTTGTTATCTTCTATAATTCTAAAATTTAATGGCAAACTGATTAAAAATAAATTCTGTACAAGTGATTATGACGTAAGTAACCTAATTTTTTCGTTCTTATACATTTTTTTGTTTAAATAGTTATAAGTTTGTTGTTACCACAGCCGGGAGGGGGCAGCTCGTGTTACCACACTCTTAACTACATACTTAACTTAGAGTCTAGACATGATGAAGAAGGAGAGGTGGGACAAGGGATATTCGCTTATTTATTTAGTTCAACAAAGAGACACACATTTTTCTTTTTCTTACAATTACATTCTCACTCGCATCTCATTGTCGAGATTTTTACGTTGCTGCGGTTGGGGTTGGTGCCTTGGCAGTGACACCATATGATGTCCTGTCGGCACTCCACCAACAACATGTGGCGATATCGATGGCGACCTTGTCGCTAATGGCGATAGTGATGGTGAAAAGCTGGGTGACATCGCTGATGATGTACTGAAACCACCGCCGGGTGCATCATGACTAATTGGTGATCGTGGCAGGAGGTATTGATTGGCGGGCACGGAGGAGTGATGGCTGCCACTCCCCCGGCTAGATAATACTGGAACGTTGATGGATCGAGGGGCGACGTTTGTCAGCAGCGGCGGCGGAATATGCTTGGCGGAGTGCGCCAGTGATTGCTTGCTCTTAGCACTGGACGATGCTCCGCTATTGCCGCTATGCACCGACAGGGTGTCATCTTTCAGTCTTGCGATCTCTGAGAATACGTGCGCTAGCGGCTGGTATTGCGGACCCCAGTCGAGTAAGTAGTCCCAGTTATAGCTGCCAGTGAGTTCCTCTTCGCTGTGGACTATGGAACTCAGGGAGCCATTCATCGATGGGCCGACATTCCCACTGCCGACAACTGGAACATCTCCAAAGCCCATCACGTGATCGACAGCAGCACCGATGCTTCCAGCTGTTGTTGCTGCTTCGTCAGTACTGCTTGCTCGGTCACTGCCTCCATTTACATCATTCAGTTTAGCATATATAAGATTTGTGATATCAGACTCGCCACCAGGTTCCTCGTCGAACATATGAAGGGAGTCTATGGGGAGGGGATGATGGAGATGAGAGTCCTTGTTGCTGCCGCCGATACTTTCCGAACATCTGCGAGATGATGTTGACGCTGCTCCCGTTGTATTGGGATTATCGACGATGCCCAGCCGCGCTAGATACTCTTGGGTATTTTGCACGGAAATGTCTGATAGCCGTCCATCATCGCTACCTCGATGATGATCTCGGTGAAGTGGGCCCTCATTGATCATGCGAATTTCTTCATCTTCACCATCATCTTCAGCTGAACCCCGTCCACTAGAACCGGACTGCTCAGAGCCAGATAGTTCAGATGTAGTTGCTGCTCCAGAATTCGAACTAGCTGCGTGTGGACCATATGGGGGAATCTCGTCATATTTCGGTGGAGCGAATTGACCCGCACTGCCAGTTGCCCCTGATCCACCTCTGATTGGTATCGTATCGAATGCACTCGGATCCACATAACTATTGGTATTACCCACCGTCTCAGTGCTTAGACTCGGCTTGGAGACTTGCCTATGCCGTCGATTTCGCATATGCAAAAACAAGAAGATCCCTGCAAACGCACAAATGACAAGCAGAAACGCAATCAATAATCCCAGTGCCCAATCAGCGAAGCCACCGCCAGAACTAGGTGCTTCAACGTTGCTGGCAACATTTGTAGTATGATGTCCCAGCGGATCCAGGGAAATCTCCACGACAGTCATGTTGGTAAGTGATCCCTGGCGCCCTGAACTCGCCGTGACCACCAAGCTAATATCACGTCCATCATCGAAGTTGTCATCGAGCTTCTTTTTGATGACTACCGCTCCGGTTGTTCGGTTAACCTTAAAATAGGCATGCTGTGAGGTCAGTTGATACACCACACGTCCGTCTGCACCCTTATCACGATCACTGGCCGAAACTTGGCCCACAGTATAGCCAAGCTGCATATTTTCTTCCGCCGGCGATGACATCACAAAGCGGTATGTTCTCTCCGTGAACTGTGGACTATATTCATCCCTCGAGTCGATCATGATACGCACCTTGACTGTTGCATACTTGCCGCCAGTATCGGTTGCGCGCAGCACAAAGTCGTAGCGGTTTCTTTGTTCATAGTCGAATATGGCATTTGAGGTGACGACTCCACTAGTGGTATCGACGCGAAACAGTTTATAGACGAGTTCATCTCCAGCCATACTGTGTGGATCCGATTGATCGATGGAGTAGTTCAAGTTGCCGTAGATGCCGCGATCGAGATCGGTTGCGCGAGCTGTGAAAATGCTGGTTCCTACTGCTTCATTTTCTCCAATAAACTCGATATATTCGGCAACTGGAAATCGTGGAGCATTATCATTTTCATCGACCAGCGAAATACCGAATGGCTGCAAACTGCATCGTGGAAGTGCGGCACTGTCACATGCGCGCACGATCAGTTCGTAGTTCATGGCTCCAC